>CAJHNH020006563.1:0-11694 GCA_905116865.2 Candidula unifasciata | reverse complement strand
GGAGACATTCTAGCTCATAGGTGACAGAAAAAAAGATAAGATAAAAGTGAAAAAACAAATTTACGAAGAATTGTTCCTAACAACTTGTTTGTGTCCTACCACTAAACAGTGAGTCCCAGACAATTATTTTACACATGAATAGACACGCTAGATGCAGAGTAGGTAAACTGAATGTCTGATTTGGCATTTTGGTACAATCTGGGGAGCAAACAATTGAGATAACATAAAAATGACCACAAGTGACATTTTTCAAGAATTTATGCCTTATCAGGTTTGGCCAAAATCATATTTTTCAAAAAAGTTGCCAATTTAGTCTCAGTCTATCATTTCACACTTGACGAGATACTCTAGATGATAAATTGGACACTTTGGAGCTCGTTAGTGACAGAAAAATAGATAAGATAAAAGTGAAAAACAAATTTTACGAAGAATTGTTCCTAACAACTTGTTTGTGTCCTACCACTAAACAGTGAGTCCCAGACAATTATTTACACATGAATAGACACGCTAGATGCAGAGTAGTTAAACTGGATGTCTGATTTGGCATTTTTGTACAATCTGGGGGCAACAATTGAGATAACATAAAAATGACCACAAGTGACAATTTTGCAGAATTTATGCCTTTACGCGTTTGGCCAAAATAATATTTGCAAAAAAAGTTGCCAATTAGTCTCAGTCTATCATTTCATAAGATAAAAGTGAAAAAAACAAATTTTACGTAAGAAATGTTCCTTCTAACAAACTGATTTGTGTCCTAAAACCACATAAACAATGAGTCAAGACAATTATTTTGCACATGAATAGACACGCTAGATGCAGAGTAGTTAAACTGAATGTCTGATTTGAAATTTTGGTACAATATGGAGGCGACAATTGGATCACAAAGTGACAATTTTGCAGAATTTATACCTTACGCGTTTGGCCAAATAATATTTGCAAAAAATTTACCAATTTAGTCTCAGTCTATCATTTCACACTTGACGAGATACTCTAGATGATAAATTGGACACTTTGGAGCTCGTTGGTGACAGAAAAATAGATAAGATAAAAGTGAAAAACAAATTTTACGAAGAATTGTTCCTAACAACTTGTTTGTGTCCTACCACTAAACAGTGGGTCCCAGACAATTATTTTGCACATGAATAGACACGCTAGATGCAGAGTAGGTAAACTGAATGTCTGATTTGGCATTTTGGTACAATCTGGGAGCAAGAATTGAGATAACATAAAAATGACCACAAGTGACAATTTTGCAGAATTTATGCCTTACGCGTTTAACTAAAATAATATTTGCAAAAATGTTGCCAATTTTGTCTCAGTCTATCATTTCACATTTGACGAGATACTATAGATGATAAATTGGACATTTTGGAGCTCGTTGGTGACAGAAAAATAGATAAGATAGAAGTGAAAAACAAATTTTACGAAGAATTGTTCCTAACAACTTGTTTGTGTCCTACCACTAAACAGTGAGTCCCAGACAATTATTTTACACATGAGTAGACACGCTAGATGCAGAGTAGTTAAACTGGATGTCTGAATTGGCATTTTGGTACAATCTGGGAGCAACAATTGAGATAACATAAAAATGACCACAAGTGACATTTTTCAAGAATTTATGCCTTTCACGTTTGGCCAAAATCATATTTTTTAAAAAAAGTTGCCAATTTAGTCTCAGTCTATCATTTCACACTTGACGAGATACTCTAGATGATAAATTGGACACTTTGGAGCTCGTTGGTGACAGAAAAATAGATAAGATAAAAGTGAAAAAACAAATTTTACGAAGAATTGTTCCTAACAACTTGTTTGTGTCCTACCACTAAACAGTTGAGTCCCAGACAATTATTTTACACATGAATAGACACGCTAGATGCAGAGTAGGTAAACTGGAATGTCTGATTTGGCATTTTGGTACAATCTGGGGGCAACAATTGAGATAACATAAAAATGACCACAAGTGACAATTTTGCAGAATTTATGCCTTACGCGTTTGGCCAAAATAATATTTGCAAAAAAGTTACCAATTTAGTCTCAGTCTATCATTTCACACTTGACGAGATACTCTAGATGATAAATTGGACACTTTGGAGCTCGTTGGTGACAGAAAAATAGATAAGATAAAAGTGAAAAACAAATTTTACGAAGAATTGTTCCTAACAACTTGTTTGTGTCCTACCACTAAACAGTGAGTCCCAGACAATTATTTTGCACATGAATAGACACGCTAGATGCAGAGTAGGTAAACTGAATGTCTGATTTGGCATTTTGGTACAATCTGGGGGCAACAATTGAGATAACATAAAAATGACCACAAGTGACAATTTTGCAGAATTGATGCCTTACGCGTTTAACCAAAATAATATTTGCAAAAATGTTGCCAATTTTGTCTCAGTCTTTCATTTCACATTTGACGAGATACTATAGATGATATATTGGACACTTTGGAGCTCGTTGGTGACAGAAAAATAGATAAGATAGAAGTGAAAAACAAATTTTACGAAGAATTGTTCCTAACAACTTGTTTGTGTCCTACCACTAAACATTGAGTCCCAGACAATTATTTTACACATGAATAGACACGCTAGATGCAGAGTAGTTAAACTGGATGTCTGATTTGGCATTTTGTACAATCTGGGGGCAACAATTGAGATAACATAAAAATGACCACAAGTGACAATTTTGCAGAATTTATGCCTTTCGCGTTTGGCCAAAATAATATTTGCAAAAAAGTTTACCAATTTAGTCTCAGTCTATCATTTCACACTTGACGAGATACTCTAGATGATAAATTGGACACTTTGGAGCTCGTTGGTGACAGAAAAATAGATAAGATAAAAGTGAAAAACAAATTTTACGAAGAATTGTTCCTAACAACTTGTTTGTGTCCTACCACTAAACAGTGAGTCCCAGACAATTATTTTACACATGAATAGACACGCTAGATGCAGAGTAGGTAAACTGAATGTCTGATTTGGCATTTTGGTACAATCTGGGGGCAACAATTGAGATAACATAAAAATGACCACAAGTGACAATTTTTCCAGAATTTATGCCTTACGCGTTTGGCCAAAATAATATTTGCAAAAAAAGTTGCCAATTTAGTCTCAGTCTATCATTTCACACTTGACGAGATACTATAGATGATAAATTGGACACTTTGGAGCTCGTAGGTGACAGAAAAATAGATAAGATAGAAGTGAAAAACAAATTTTACGAAGAATTGTTCCTAACAACTTGTTTGTGTCCTACCACTAAACAGTGAGTCCCAGACAATTATTTTACACATGAATAGACACGCTAGATGCAGAGTAGTTAAACTGGATGTCTGATTTGGCATTTTTGTACAATCTGGGGGCAACAATTGAGATAACATAAAAATGACCAAAAGTGACAATTTTGCAGAATTTATGCCTTACGCGTTTGGCCAAAATAATATTTGCAAAAAAGTTGCCAATTTAGTCTCAGTCTATCATTTCACACTTGACGAGATACTCTAGATGATAAATTGGACACTTTGGAGCTCGTTGGTGACAGAAAAATAGATAAGATAAAAGTGAAAAAACAAATTTTACGAAGAAATGTTCCTAACAACTTGTTTGTGTCCTACCACTAAACAGTGAGTCCCAGACAATTATTTTACACATGAATAGACACGCTAGATGCAGAGTAGTTAAACTGGATGTCTGATTTGGCATTTTTGTACAATCTGGGGGGCAACAATTGAGATAACATACAAATGACCACAAGTGACATTTTTGCAGAATTTATGCCTTTCGCGTTTGGCCAAAATCATATTTTCCAAAAAAGTTGCCAATTTAGTCTCAGTCTATCATTTCACACTTGACGAGATACTCTAGATGATAAATTGGACACTTTGGAGCTCATAGGTGACAGAAAAATAGATAAGATAAAAGTGAAAAACAAATTTTACGAAGAAATGTTCCTAACAACTTGTTTGTGTCCTACCACTAAACAGTGAGTCCCAGACAATTATTTTACACATGAATAGACACGCTAGATGCAGAGTAGTTAAACTGGATGTCTGATTTGGCATTTTTGGTACAATCTGGGGCAACAATTGAGATAACATAAAAATGACCACAAGTGACATTTTCAAGAATTTATGCCTTTCGCGTTTGGCCAAAATCATATTTGCAAAAAAATTGCCAATTTAGTCTCAGTCTATCATTTCACACTTGACGAGATACTCTAGATGATAAATTGGACACTTTGGAGCTCGTAGGTGACAGAAAAATAGATAAGATAAAAGTGAAAAACAAATTTTACGAAGAATTGTTCCTAACAACTTGTTTGTGTCCTACCACTAAACAGTGAGTCCCAGACAATTATTTTACACATGAATAGACACGCTAGATGCAGAGTAGTTAAACTGGATGTCTGATTTGGCATTTTTGTACAATCTGGGGGCAACAATTGAGATAACATAAAAATGACCACAAGTGACAATTTTGCAGAATTTATGCCTTACGCGTTGGCCAAAATAATATTTGCAAAAAAGTTGCCAATTTAGTCTCAGTCTATCATTTCACACTTGACGAGATACTCTAGATGATAAATTGGACACTTTGGAGCTCGTTGGTGACAGAAAAATATAGATAAGATAAAAGTGAAAAACAAATTTACGAAGAATTGTTCCTAACAACTTGTTTGTGTCCTACCACTAAACAGTGAGTCCCAGACAATTATTTTTACACATGAATAGACACGCTAGATGCAGAGTAGGTAAACTGAATGTCTGATTTGGCATTTTTGGTACAATCTGGGGGGCAACAATTGAGATAACATAAAAATGACCACAAGTGACAATTTTTGCAGAATTTATGCCTTACGCGTTTGGCCAAAATAATATTTGCAAAAAAGTTGCCAATTTAGTCTCAGTCTATCATTTCACACTTGACGAGATACTCTAGATGATAAATTGGACACTTTGGAGCTCGTTGGTGACAGAAAAATAGATAAGATAAAAGTGAAAAACAAATTTTACGAAGAATTGTTCCTAACAACTTGTTTGTGTCCTACCACTAAACATTGAGTCCCAGACAATTATTTTACACATGAATAGACACGCTAGATGCAGAGTAGGTAAACTGGATGTCTGATTTGGCATTTTGGTACAATCTGGGGGCAACAATTGAGATAACATAAAAATGACCACAAGTGACATTTTTGCAGAATTTATGCCTTACGCGTTTGGCAAAATAATATTTGCAAAAAAGTTGCCAATTAGTCTCAGTCTATCATTTCACACTTGACGAGATACTCTAGATGATAAATTGGACACTTTGGAGCTCGTTGGTGACAGAAAAATAGATAAGATAAAAGTGAAAAACAAATTTTACGAAGAATTGTTCCTAACAACTTGTTTGTGTCCTACCACTAAACATTGAGTCCCAGACAATTATTTTACACATGAATAGACACGCTAGATGCAGAGTAGGTAAACTGGATGTCTGATTTGGCATTTTTGGTACAATCTGGGGGCAACAATTGAGATAACATAAAAATGACCACAAGTGACAATTTTGCAGAATTTATGCCTTACGCGTTTGGCCAAAATAATATTTGCAAAAAAGTTGCCAATTAGTCTCTCAGTCTATCATTTCACACTTGACGAGATACTCTAGATGATAAATTGGACACTTTGGAGCTCGTTGGTGACAGAAAAATAGATAAGATAAAAGTGAAAAACAAATTTTACGAAGAATTGTTCCTAACAACTTGTTTGTGTCCTACCACTAAACAGTGAGTCCCAGACAATTATTTTACACATGAATAGACACGCTAGATGCAGAGTAGGTAAACTGAATGTCTGATTTGGCATTTTGGTACAATCTGGGGGGCAACAATTGAGATAACATAAAAATGACCACAAGTGACAATTTTGCAGAATTTATGCCTTACGCGTTTGGCCAAAATAATATTTGCAAAAAAGTTGCCAATTTAGTCTCAGTCTTTCATTTCACACTTGACGAGATACTATAGATGATAAATTGGACACTTTGGAGCTCGTTGGTGACAGAAAAATAGATAAGATAAAAGTGAAAAACAAATTTTACGAAGAATTGTTCCTAACAACTTGTTTGTGTCCTACCACTAAACATTGAGTCCCAGACAATTATTTTACACATGAATAGACACGCTAGATGCAGAGTAGGTAAACTGAATGTCTGATTTGGCATTTTGGTACAATCTGGGGGCAACAATTGAGATAACATAAAAATGACCACAAGTGACAATTTTGCAGAATTTATGCCTTACGCGTTTGGCCAAAATAATATTTGCAAAAAAGTTGCCAATTTAGTCTCAGTCTATCATTTCACACTTGACGAGATACTCTAGATGATAAATTGGACACTTTGGAGCTCATTGGTGACAGAAAAATAGATAAGATAAAAGTGAAAAACAAATTTTACGAAGAATTGTTCCTAACAACTTGTTTGTGTCCTACCACTAAACAGTGAGTCCCAGACAATTATTTTACACATGAATAGACACGCTAGATGCAGAGTAGGTAAACTGAATGTCTGATTTGGCATTTTGGTACAATCTGGGGGCAACAATTGAGATAACATAAAAATGACCACAAGTGACAATTTTGCAGAATTTATGCCTTACGCGTTTGGCCAAAATAATATTTTCAAAAATGTTGCCAATTTAGTCTCAGTCTTTCATTTCACACTTGACGAGATACTCTAGATGATAAATTGGACACTTTGGAGCTCGTTGGTGACAGAAAAATAGATAAGATAAAAGTGAAAAACAAATTTTACGAAGAATTGTTCCTAACAACTTGTTTGTGTCCTACCACTAAACAGTGAGTCCCAGACAATTATTTTACACATGAATAGACACGCTAGATGCAGAGTAGTTAAACTGGATGTCTGATTTGGCATTTTGGTACAATCTGGGGGCAACAATTGAGATAACATAAAAATGACCACAAGTGACAATTTTCAAGAATTTATGCCTTACGCGTTTGGCCAAAATAATATTTGCAAAAAAGTTGCCAATTTAGTCTCAGTCTATCATTTCACACTTGACGAGATACTCTAGATGATAAATTGGACACTTTGGAGCTCGTTGGTGACAGAAAAATAGATAAGATAAAAGTGAAAAACAAATTTTACGAAGAATTGTTCCTAACAACTTGTTTGTGTCCTACCACTAAACATTGAGTCCCAGACAATTATTTTACACATGAATAGACACGCTAGATGCAGAGTAGTTAAACTGGATGTCTGATTTGGCATTTTTGTACAATCTGGGGGCAACAATTGAGATAACATAAAAATGACCACAAGTGACAATTTTGCAGAATTTATGCCTTACGCGTTTGGCCAAAATAATATTTGCAAAAAAAATTGCCAATTTAGTCTCAGTCTATCATTTCACACTTGACGAGATACTCTAGATGATAAATTGGACACTTTGGAGCTCATTGGTGACAGAAAAATAGATAAGATAAAAGTGAAAAACAAATTTTACGAAGAAATGTTCCTAACAACTTGTTTGTGTCCTACCACTAAACAGTGAGTCCCAGACAATTATTTTACACATGAATAGACACGCTAGATGCAGAGTAGTTAAACTGGATGTCTGATTTGGCATTTTTGTACAATCTGGGGGCAACAATTGAGATAACATAAAAATGACCACAAGTGACAATTTTGCAGAATTTATGCCTTTCGCGTTTGGCCAAAATAATATTTTCAAAAAAAGTTGCCAATTTAGTCTCAGTCTATCATTTCACACTTGACGAGATACTCTAGATGATAAATTGGACACTTTGGAGCTCGTTGGTGACAGAAAAATAGATAAGATAAAAGTGAAAAAACAAATTTTACGAAGAATTGTTCCTAACAACTTGTTTGTGTCCTACCACTAAACATTGAGTCCCAGACAATTATTTTACACATGAATAGACACGCTAGATGCAGAGTAGTTAAACTGAATGTCTGATTTGGCATTGTGGTACAATCTGGGGGCCACAATTGAGATAACATAAAAATGACCACAAGTGACATTTTTCAGAATTTATGCCCTTAGCTTTTGGCCAAAATCATATTTGCAAAAAAGTTGCCAATTTAGTCTCAGTCTATCATTTCACACTTGACGAGATACTCTAGATGATAAATTGGACACTTTGGAGCTCATAGGTGACAGAAAAATAGATAAGATAAAAGTGAAAAACAAATTTTACGAAGAATTGTTCCTAACAACGTGTTTGTGTCCTACCACTAAACAGTGAGTCCCAGACAATTATTTTACACATGAATAGACACGCTAGATGCAGAGTAGTTAAACTGGATGTCTGATTTGGCATTTTGGTACAATCTGGGGGCAACAATTGAGATAACATAAAAATGACCACAAGTGACAATTTTGCAGAATTTATGCCTTACGCGTTTGGCCAAAATAATATTTGCAAAAAGTTGCCAATTTAGTCTCAGTCTATCATTCCACACTTGACGAGATACTCTAGATGATAAATTGGACACTTTGGAGCTCGTTGGTGACAGAAAAATAGATAAGATAAAAGTGAAAAACAAATTTTACGAAGAATTGTTCCTAACAACTTGTTTGTGTCCTACCACTAAACAGTGAGTCCCAGACAATTATTTTACACATGAATAGACACGCTAGATGCAGAGTAGTTAAACTGGATGTCTGATTTGGCATTTTGGTACAATCTGGGGGCAACAATTGAGATAACATAAAAATGACCACAAGTGACATTTTTTGCAGAATTTATGCCTTTCGCGTTTGGCCAAAATAATATTTTCAAAAAAAGTTGCCAATTTAGTCTCAGTCTATCATTTCACACTTGACGAGATACTCTAGATGATAAATTGGACACTTTGGAGCTCGTTGGTGACAGAAAAATAGATAAGATAAAAGTGAAAAACAAATTTTACGAAGAATTGTTCCTAACAACTTGTTTGTGTCCTACCACTAAACAGTGAGTCCCAGACAATTATTTTACACATGAATAGACACGCTAGATGCAGAGTAGTTAAACTGAATGTCTGATTTGGCATTTTTGGTACAATCTGGGGGCAACAATTGAGATAACATAAAAATGACCACAAGTGACAATTTTGCAGAATTTATGCCTTTCGCGTTTGGCCAAAATAATATTTGCAAAAAAGTTGCCAATTTAGTCTCAGTCTATCATTTCACACTTGACGAGATACTCTAGATGATAAATTGGACACTTTGGAGCTCGTTGGTGACAGAAAAATAGATAAGATAAAAGTGAAAAACAAATTTTACGAAGAATTGTTCCTAACAACTTGTTTGTGTCCTACCACTAAACAGTGAGTCCCAGACAATTATTTTACACATGAATAGACACGCTAGATGCAGAGTAGTTAAACTGAATGTCTGATTTGGCATTTTGGTACAATCTGGGGGCAACAATTGAGATAACATAAAAATGACCACAAGTGACATTTTTCCAGAATTTATGCCTTTCGCGTTTGGCCAAAATCATATTTTCCAAAAAGTTGCCAATTTAGTCTCAGTCTATCATTTCACACTTGACGAGATACTCTAGATGATAAATTGGACACTTTGGAGCTCGTTGGTGACAGAAAAATAGATAAGATAAAAGTGAAAAACAAATTTTACGAAGAATTGTTCCTAACAACTTGTTTGTGTCCTACCACTAAACAGTGAGTCCCAGACAATTATTTTACACATGAATAGACACGCTAGATGCAGAGTAGGTAAACTGGATGTCTGATTTGGCATTTTGGTACAATCTGGGGGCAACAATTGAGATAACATAAAAATGACCACAAGTGACAATTTTGCAGAATTTATGCCTTACGCGTTTTGGCCAAAATAATATTTGCAAAAAAAGTTGCCAATTTAGTCTCAGTCTATCATTTCACACTTGACGAGATACTCTAGATGATAAATTGGACACTTTGGAGCTCGTTGGTGACAGAAAAATAGATAAGATAAAAGTGAAAAACAAATTTTACGAAAGAATTTATGCCTTTCACGTTTGGCCAAAATCATATTTTCCAAAAAATTGGCAATTTAGTCTCGGTCTATCATTTCGCACTTGACGAGATACTCTAGATGATAAATTGGACACTTTGGAGCTCATAGGTGACAGAAAAATAGATAAGATAACAGTGAAAAGCCAATTTTACGAAGAAATGTTCCTAACAACTTGTTTGTGTCCTACGACTAAACAGTGAGTCCCAGACAATTATTTTACACATGAGTAGACACGCTAGATGCAGAGTAGTTAAACTGGATGTCTGATTTGGCATTTTGGTACAATCTGGGAGCAACAATTGAGATAACATAAAAATGACCACAAGTGACATTTTTCAAGAATTTATGCCTTTCACGTTTGGCCAAAATCATATTTGCAAAAAAGTTGCCAATTTAGTCTCAGTCTATCATTTTACACTTGACGAGATACTCTAGATGATAAATTGGACACTTTGGAGCTCGTTAGTGACAGAAAAAATAGATAAGATAAAAGTGAAAAACAAATTTTACGAAGAATTGTTCCTAACAACTTGTTTGTGTCCTACGACTAAAAAGTGAGTCCCAGACAATTATTTTACACATGAATAGACACGCTAGATGCAGAGTAGATATACTAAATGTCTGATTTGGCATTTTGGTACAATCTGGGGGCAACAATTGAGATAACGTACAAATAACCACAAGTGACATTTTTCCAAAATTTATGCCTTTCGCGTTTGGCCAAAATCCTATTTTCCAAAAGGTTGCCAGTTAGTCTCAGTCTATCATTTCACACTTGACGAGATACTCTAGATGAGAAATTGGAGACATTCTAGCTCATAGGTGACAGAAAAATAGATAAGATAAAAGTGAAAAACAAATTTTACGAAGAAATGTTCCTAACAACTTGTTTGTGTCCTACTACTAAACAGTGAGTCCCAGACAATTATTTTACACATGAATAGACACGCTAGATGCAGAGTAGTTAAACTGGATGTCTGATTTTGCATTTTTGTACAATCTGAAGGGCAACAATTGAGATAACATAAAAATGACCACAAGTGACAATTTTGCAGAATTTATGCCTTACGCGTTGGCCAAAATAATATTTGCAAAAAAGTTGCCAATTTAGTCTCAGTCTATCATTTCACACTTGACGAGATACTCTAGATGAGAAATTGGACACTTTGGAGCTCGTTGGTGACAGAAAAATAGATAAGATAGAAGTGAAATCAAATTTTACGAAGAAGTGTTCCTAACAACTTGTTTGTGTCCTACCACTAAACAGTGAGTCCCAGACAATTATTTTACACATGAGTAGACACGCTAGATGCAGAGTAGTTAAACTGGATGTCTGATTTGGCATTTTAATACAATCTGGGAGCAACAATTGAGATAACATAAAAATGACCACAAGTGATATTTTTCAAGAATTTATGCCTTTCACGTTTGGCCAAAATCATATTTTCCAAAAAATTGGCAATTTAGTCTCGGTCTATCATTTCGCACTTGACGAGATACTCTAGATGATAAATTGGACACTTTGGAGCTCATAGGTGACAGAAAAATAGATAAGATAACAGTGAAAAGCCAATTTTACGAAGAAATGTTCCTAACAACTTGTTTGTGTCCTACGACTAAACAGTGAGTCCCAGACAATTATTTTACACATGAGTAGAC
>CAJHNH020006562.1:0-11699 GCA_905116865.2 Candidula unifasciata | reverse complement strand
CATCTAGGATCTCGTCAAGTGTGAAATGATAGACTGAGGACTAAATTGGCACACTTTTTGGAAAATATGATTTTGGCCAAACGCGTAAGGCATAATTCTGGAAAAATGTCACTTGTGGTCATTTTTATGTTATCTCATTTGTTGCCCCCAGATTGTACAAAAATGCCAAAATCAGACATTCAGTTTACCTACTCTGCATCTAGCGTGTCCTATTCATGTGTAAAATAATTGTCTGGACTCACTGTTTAGTGGTAGGACACAAACAAGTGTTAGAACATTTCTTCGTAAAATTTGTTTTTCACTTTTATCTTATCTATTTTTTTCTGTCACCTATGAGCTCCAATGTGTCAATTTCTCATCTAGAGTATCTCGTCAAGTGTGAAATGATAGACTGAGACTAAATTGGCAACTTTTTTGGAAATATGATTTTGGCCAAACGCGAAAGGCATAAATTCTGCAAAAATGTCACTTGTGGTCATTTTATGTTATCTCAATTGTTGCCCCCAGATTGTACAAAAATGCCAAATCAGACATCCATTTAACTACTCTGCATCTAGCGTGTCTATTCATGTGTGGCCAAACGCGTAAGGGATAAATTCTGCAAAATTGTCACTTGTGGTCATTTTTATGTTATCTCAATTGTTGCCCCCAGATTGCAACCAAAATGCCAAATCAGACATCCAGTTTAAAACTACTCTGCATCTAGCGTGTCTTATTCATGTGTAAAATAATTGTCTGGGACTCAATGTTTAGTGGGTAGGACACAAACAAGTTGTTAGGAACAATTCTTCGTAAATTTTTTTTTCACTTTTATCTTATCTATTTTCTGTCACCTAGGAGCTCCAAAGTGTCCAATTTATCATCTAGAGTATCTCGTCAAGTGTCAAATGATAGACTGAGACTAAATTGGCAACTTTTTGGAAAATTATTTTGGCCAAACGCGGAATGCATAATTCTGAAAGGCATAAATTCTGGAAAAATGTCACTTGTGGTCATTTTATGTTAACTCAACTGTTGCCCCCAGATTGTACAAAATGCCAAATCAGACATCCAGTTTAACTACTCTGCATCTAGCGTGTCTATTCATGTTAAAATAATTGTCTGGGACTCACTGTTTAGTGTAGGACACAAACAAGTTGTTAGGAACAATTCTTCGTAAAATTTGTTTTTCACTTTTATCTTATAAATTTTTATGTCACCTATGAGCTCCAAAGTGTCCAATTTCTAATCTAGAGTATCTCGTCAAGTGTGAAATGATAGACTGAGACTAAATTGGCAACTTTTTTGGAAAAAAATGATTTTGGCCAAACGCGGAAGGCATAAATGCTGGAAAAATGTCACTTGTGGTCATTTTTATGTTATCTCAATTGTTGCTCCTAGATTGTACAAAAAATGCCAAATCAGACATCCAGTTTAACTACTCTGCATCTAGCGTGTCTTTTCATGTGTAAAATAATTGTCTGGGACTCACTGTTTAGTGGTAGGACACAAACAAGTTGTTAGGAACATTTCTTCGTAAAATTTGTTTTTCACTTTTATCTTATCTATTTTTCAGTCACCTATGAGCTCCAAAGTGTCCAATTTCTCATCTAGAGTATCTCGTCAAGTGTGAAATGATAGACTGAGACTAAATTGTCAACTGTTTGGAAAATATGATTTTGACCAAACGCGAAAGGCATAAATTCTGGAAAAATGTCACTTGTGGTCATTTTTATGATATCTCAATTGTTGCCCCCAGATTGTACAAAAATGCCAAATCAGACATCCAGTTTAACTACTCTGCATCTAGCGTGTCTATTCATGTGTAAAATAATTGTCTGGGACTCACTGTTTAGTTGAAGCACACAAACAAATTGTTAGGAACATTTCTTCGTAAAATTTGTTTTTCACTTTTATGTTATCTATTTTTCTGTCACCAACGAGCTCCAAAGTGTCCAATTTATCATCTAGAGTATCTCGTCAAGTGTGAAATGATAGACTGAGACTAAATTGGCAATTTTTTGGAAAATATGATTTTAGCCAAACGCGTAAGGCATAAATTCTGCAAAATTGTCACTTGTGGTCATTTTAATGTTATCTTAATTGTTGCCCCCAGATTGTACAAAAATGCCAAATCAGACATCCAGTTTAACTACTCTGCATCTAGCGTGTCTATTCATGTGTAAAATAATTGTCTGGGACTCACTGTTTAGTGGTAGGACACAAACAAGCTGTTAGGAACATTTCTTCGTAAAATTTGTTTTTCACTTTTATCTTATCTATTTTTCTGTCACCTATGAGCTCCAAAGTGTCCAATTTCTCATCTAGAGTATCTCGTCAAGTGTGAAATGATAGACTGAGACTAAATTGGCAACTGTTTGGAAAATATGATTTTGGCCAAACGCGAAAGGCATAAATTCTGGAAAAATGTCACTTGTGGTCATTTTTATGTTATCTCAATTGTTGCCCCCAGATTGTACAAAAATGCCAAATCAGACATCCAGTTTAACTACTCTGCATCTAGCGTGTCTATTCATGTGTAAAATAATTGTCTGGGACTCACTGTTTAGTTGGAGCACACAAACAAATTGTTAGGAACATTTCTTCGTAAAATTTGTTTTTCACTTTTATGTTATTTATTTTTCTGTCACCAACGAGCTCCAAAGTGTCCAATTTATCATCTAGAGTATCTCGTCATGTGTGAAATGATAGACTGAGACTAAATTGGCAATTTTTTGGAAAATATGATTTTGGCCAAACGCGTAATTCATAAATTCTGCAAAATTGTCACTTGTGGTCATTTTTATGTTATCTCAATTGTTGCGCCCAGATTGTACAAAAATGCCAAATCAGACATCCAGTTTACTTAATCTGCATCTAGCGTGTCTATTCATGTGTAAAATAATTGTCTGGGACTCACTGTTTAGTGGTAGGAAACAAACAAGTTGTTAGGAACATTTCTTCGTAAAATTTGTTTTTCACTTTTATCTTATCTATTTTTCTGTCACCTATGAGCTCCAAAGTGTCCAATTTCTCATCTAGAGTATCTCGTCAAGTGTGAAATGATAGATGAGACTAAATTGGCAACTTTTTTGGAAAATATGATTTTGGCCAAACGCGAAAGGCATAAATTCCTGGAAAAATGTCACTTGTAATCATTTTTATGTTATCTCAATTGTTGGCCTCAGATTGTACCAAAATGCCAAATCAGACATTCAGTTTACCTACTCTGCATCTAGCGTGTCTATTCATGTGTAAAATAATTGTCTGGGACTCACTGTTTAGTGGTAGGACACAAACAAATTGTTAGGAACATTTCTTCGTAAAATTTGTTTTTCACTTTTATGTTATTTATTTTTCTGTCACCAACGAGCTCCAAAGTGTCCAATTTATCATCTAGAGTATCTCGTCAAGTGTGAAATAATAGACTGAGACTAAATTGGTAATTTTTTGGAAAATATGATTTTGGCCAAACGCGTAAGGCATAAATTCTGCAAAATTGTCACTTGTGGTCATTTTTATGTTATCTCAATTGTTGCCCCCAGATTGTACAAAAATGCCAAATCAGACATCCAGTTTACTTAATCTGCATCTAGCGTGTCTATTCATGTGTAAAATAATTGTCTGGGACTCACTGTTTAGTGGTAGGACACAAACAAGTTGTTAGGAACATTTCTTCGTAAAATTTGTTTTTCACTTTTATCTTATCTATTTTTCTGTCACCTATGAGCTCCAAAGTGTCCAATTTCTCATCTAGAGTATCTCGTCAAGTGTGAAATGATAGATTGAGACTAAATTGGCAACTGTTTGGAAAATATGATTTTAGCCAAACGCGAAAGGCAAAAATTCTGGAAAAATGTCACTTGTGGTCATTTTTATGTTATCTCAATTGTTGCCCCCAGATTGTACTAAAAAGCCAAATCAGACATTCAGTTTACCTACTCTGCATCTAGCGTGTCTATTCATGTGTAAAATAATTGTCTGGGACTCGATGTTTAGTGGTAGGACACAAACAAGTTGTTAGGAACAATTCTTCATAAAATTTGATTTCACTTTTATCTTATCTATTTTTCTGTCACCAACGAGCTCCAAAGTGTCCAATTTATCATCTAGAGTATCTCGTCAAGTGTGAAATGATAGACTGAGACTAAATTGGCAATTTTTTGGAAAATATGATTTTAGCCAAACGCGTAAGGCATAAATTCTGGCAAAATTGTCACTTGTGGTCATTTTAATGTTATCTCAATTGTTGCCCCCAGATTGTACAAAAATGCCAAATCAGACATCCAGTTTAACTACTCTGCGTCTAGCGTGTCTATTCATGTGTAAAATAATTGTCTGAGACTCACTGTTTAGTGGTAGAACACAAACAAGCTGTTAGGAACATTTCTTCGTAAAATTTGTTTTTCACTTTTATCTTATCCATTTTTCTGTCACCTATGAGCTCCAAAGTGTCCAATTTCTCATCTAGAGTATCTCGTCAAGTGTGAAATGATAGACTGAGACTAAATTGGCAACTGTTTGGAAGATATGATTTTGGCCAAACGCGTAAGGCATAAATTCTGCAAAATTGTCACTTGTGGTCATTTTAATGTTATCTCAATTGTTGCCCCCAGATTGTACAAAAATGCCAAATCAGACATCCAGTTTAACTACTCTGCGTCTAGCGTGTCTATTCATGTGTAAAATAATTGTCTGGGACTCACTGTTTAATTGAAGCACACAAACAAATTGTTAGGAACATTTCTTCGTAAAATTTGTTTTTCACTTTTATGTTATCTATTTTTCTGTCACCAACGACCTCCAAAGTGTCCAATTTATCATCTAGAGTATCTCGTCAAGTGTGAAATGATAGACTGAGACTAAATTGGCAATTTTTTGGAAAATATGATTTTGGCCAAACGCGTAAGGCATAAATTCTGGAAAAATGTCACTTGTGGTCATTTTTATGTTATCTCAATTGTTGCCCCCAGATTGTACAAAAATGCCAAATCAGACATCCAGTTTAACTACTCTGCATCTAGCGTGTCTATTCATGTGTAAAATAATTGTCTTGGACTCACTGTTTAGTGTAAGCACACAAACAAATTGTTAGGAACATTTGTTCGTAAAATTTGTTTTTCACTTTTATGTTATCTATTTTTCTGTCACCAACGAGCTCCAAAGTGTCCAATTTATCATCTAGACTATCTCGTCAAGTGTGAAATGATAGACTGAGACTAAATTTGCAATTTTTTGGAAAATATGATTTTGGCCAAACGCGTAAGGCATAAATTCTGCAAAAATGTCACTTGTGGTCATTTTTATGTTATCTCAATTGTTGCCCCCAGATTGTACAAAAATGCCAAATCAGACATTCAGTTTACTTAATCTGCATCTAGCGTGTCTATTCATGTGTAAAATAATTGTCTGGGACTCACTGTTTAGTGGTAGGACACAAACAACTTGTTAGGAACATTTCTTCGTAAAATTTGTTTTTTTCACTTTTATCTTATCTATTTTTCTGTCACCACGAGCTCCAAAGTGTCCAATTTATCATCTAGAGTATCTCGTCAAGTGTGAACTCACTGTTTAGTTGGAGCACACAAACAAATTGTTAGGAACATTTCTTCGTAAAATTTGTTTTTCACTTTTATGTTATCTATTTTTCTGTCACCAACGAGCTCCAAAGTGTCCAATTTATCATCTAGAGTATCTCGTCAAGTGTGAAATGATAGACTGAGACTAAATTGGCAATTTTTTGGAAAATATGATTTTGGCCAAACGCGCGTAAGGCATAAATTCTGCAAAATTGTCACTTGTGGTCATTTTTTATGTTATCTCAATTGTTGCCCCCAGATTGTACAAAAATGCCAAATCAGACATCCAGTTTAACTACTCTGCATCTAGCGTGTCTATTCATGTGTAAAATAATTGTCTGGGACTCACTGTTTAGTGGTAGGACACAAACAAGTGTTAGGAACATTTCTTCGTAAAATTTGTTTTTCACTTTTATCTTATCTATTTTTCTGTCACCTATGAGCTCCAAAGTGTCCAATTTCTCATCTAGAGTATCTCGTCAAGTGTGAATGATAGACTGAGACTAAATTGGCAACTTTTTTGCAAATATTATTTTGGCCAAACGCGTAAGGCATAAATTCTGCAAAAATGTCACTTGTGGTCATTTTTATGTTATCTCAATTGTTGCCCCAGATTGTACAAAATGCCAAATCAGACATCCAGTTTAACTACTCTGCATCTAGCGTGTCTATTCATGTGTAAAATAATTGTCTGGGACTCACTGTTTAGTGGTAGGACACAAACAAGTTTGTTAGGAACATTTCTTCGTAAAATTTGTTTTTCACTTTTATCTTATCTATTTTTCTGTCACCAACGAGCTCCAAAGTGTCCAATTTATCATCTAGAGTATCTCGTCAAGTGTGAAATGATAGACTGAGACTAAATTGGCAACTTTTTTGCAAAATATTATTTTGCCAAACGCGTAAGGCATAAATTCTGCAAAAATGTCACTTGTGGTCATTTTTATGTTATCTCAATTGTTGCCCCCAGATTGTACAAAAATGCCAAATCAGACATCCAGTTTAACTACTCTGCATCTAGCGTGTCTATTCATGTGTAAAATAATTGTCTGGGACTCACTGTTTAGTTGGAGCACACAAACAAATTGTTAGGAACATTTCTTCGTAAAATTTGTTTTTCACTTTTATCTTATCTATTTTTCTGTCACCAACGAGCTCCAAAGTGTCCAATTTATCATCTAGAGTATCTCGTCAAGTGTGAAATGATAGACTGAGACTAAATTGGCAAATTTTTGGAAAATATGATTTTGGCCAAACGCGTAAGGCATAAATTCTGCAAAATTGTCACTTGTGGTCATTTTTATGTTATCTCAATTGTTGCCCCCAGATTGTACAAAAATGCCAAATCAGACATCCAGTTTAACTACTCTGCATCTAGCGTGTCTATTCATGTGTAAAATAATTGTCTGGGACTCACTGTTTAGTGGTAGGACACAAACAAGTTGTTAGGAACATTTCTTCGTAAAATTTGTTTTTCACTTTTATCTTATCTATTTTTCTGTCACCTATGAGCTCCAAAGTGTCCAATTTCTCATCTAGAGTATCTCGTCAAGTGTGAAATGATAGACTGAGACTAAATTGGCAACTTTTTTTGCAAATATGATTTTGGCCAAACGCGAAAGGCATAAATTCTGGAAAAATGTCACTTGTGGTCATTTTTATGTTATCTCAATTGTTGCCCCCAGATTGTACAAAAATGCCAAATCAGACATCCAGTTTAACTACTCTGCATCTAGCGTGTCTATTCATGTGTAAAAATAATTGTCTGGGACTCACTGTTTAGTGGTAGGACACAAACAAGTTGTTAGGAACATTTCTTCGTAAAATTTGTTTTTTTCACTTTTATCTTATCTATTTTTCTGTCACCAACGAGCTCCAAAGTGTCCAATTTATCATCTAGAGTATCTCGTCAAGTGTGAAATGATAGACTGAGACTAAATTGGCAATTTTTTGGAAAATATGATTTTGGCCAAACGCGTAAGGCATAAATTCTGCAAAAATGTCACTTGTGGTCATTTTTATGTTATCTCAATTGTTGCCCCCAGATTGTACAAAAATGCCAAATCAGACATCCAGTTTAACTACTCTGCATCTAGCGTGTCTATTCATGTGTAAAATAATTGTCTGGGACTCACTGTTTAGTGGTAGGACACAAAAACAAGTTGTTAGGAACATTTCTTCGTAAAATTTGTTTTTCACTTTTATCTTATCTATTTTTCTGTCACCAACGAGCTCCAAAGTGTCCAATTTATCATCTAGAGTATCTCGTCAAGTGTGAAATGATAGACTGAGACTAAATTGGCAACTTTTTGGAAAATATGATTTTGGCCAAACGCGTAAGGCATAAATTCTGCAAAAATGTCACTTGTGGTCATTTTTATGTTATCTCAATTGTTGCCCCCAGATTGTACAAAAAAATGCCAAATCAGACATCCAGTTTACTACTCTGCATCTAGCGTGTCTATTCATGTGTAAAATAATTGTCTGGGACTCACTGTTTAGTGGTAGGACACAAACAAGTTGTTAGGAACATTTCTTCGTAAAATTTGTTTTTCACTTTTATCTTATCTATTTTTCTGTCACCAACGAGCTCCAAAGTGTCCAATTTATCATCTAGAGTATCTCGTCAAGTGTGAAATGATAGACTGAGACTAAATTGGCAATTTTTGGAAAATATGATTTTGGCCAAACGCGTAAGGCATAAATTCTGCAAAAATGTCACTTGTGGTCATTTTTATGTTATCTCAATTGTTGCCCCCAGATTGTACAAAAATGCCAAATCAGACATCCAGTTTAACTACTCTGCATCTAGCGTGTCTATTCATGTGTAAAATAATTGTCTGGGACTCACTGTTTAGTGGTAGGACACAAACAAATTGTTAGGAACATTTCTTCGTAAAATTTGTTTTTCACTTTTATCTTATCTATTTTTCTGTCACCTATGAGCTCCAAAGTGTCCAATTTCTCATCTAGAGTATCTCGTCAAGTGTGAAATGATAGACTGAGACTAAATTGGCAACTTTTTTGAAAATATGATTTTGGCCAAACGCGTAAGGCATAAATTCTGCAAAAATGTCACTTGTGGTCATTTTTATGTTATCTCAATTGTTGCCCCCAGATTGTACAAAAATGCCAAATCAGACATTCAGTTTACCTACTCTGCATCTAGCGTGTCTATTCATGTGTAAAATAATTGTCTGGGACTCACTGTTTAGTGGTAGGACACAAACAAGTTGTTAGGAACATTTCTTCGTAAAATTTGTTTTTCACTTTTATCTTATCTATTTTTCTGTCACCTATGAGCTCCAAAGTGTCCAATTTCTCATCTAGAGTATCTCGTCAAGTGTGAAATGATAGACTGAGACTAAATTGGCAACTTTTTTTTGCAAAATATGATTTTGGCCAAACGCGTAAGGCATAAATTCTGCAAAATTGTCACTTGTGGTCATTTTTATGTTATCTCAATTGTTGCCCCCAGATTGTACAAAAATGCCAAATCAGACATCCAGTTTAACTACTCTGCATCTAGCGTGTCTATTCATGTGTAAAATAATTGTCTGGGACTCACTGTTTAGTTGGAGCACACAAACAAATTGTTAGGAACATTTCTTCGTAAAATTTGTTTTTCACTTTTATGTTATCTATTTTTCTGTCACCAACGAGCTCCAAAGTGTCCAATTTATCATCTAGAGTATCTCGTCAAGTGTGAAATGATAGACTGAGACTAAATTGGCAATTTTTTGGAAAATATGATTTTGGCCAAACGCGTAAGGCATAAATTCTGCAAAATTGTCACTTGTGGTCATTTTTATGTTATCTCAATTGTTGCCCCCAGATTGTACAAAAATGCCAAATCAGACATCCAGTTTAACTACTCTGCATCTAGCGTGTCTATTCATGTGTAAAATAATTGTCTGGGACTCACTGTTTAGTGGTAGGACACAAACAAGCTGTTAGGAACATTTCTTCGTAAAATTTGTTTTTCACTTTTATCTTATCTATTTTTCTGTCACCTATGAGCTCCAAAGTGTCCAATTTCTCATCTAGAGTATCTCGTCAAGTGTGAAATGATAGACTGAGACTAAATTGGCAACTTTTTGGAAAATATGATTTTGGCCAAACGCGTAAGGCATAAATTCTGCAAAAATGTCACTTGTGGTCATTTTTATGTTATCTCAATTGTTGGCCCCAGATTGTACCAAAATGCCAAATCAGACATTCAGTTTACCTACTCTGCATCTAGCGTGTCTATTCATGTGTAAAATAATTGTCTGGGACTCACTGTTTAGTGGTAGGACACAAACAAGTTGTTAGGAACATTTCTTCGTAAAATTTGTTTTTCACTTTTATCTTATCTATTTTTCTGTCACCAACGAGCTCCAAAGTGTCCAATTTATCATCTAGAGTATCTCGTCAAGTGTGAAATGATAGACTGAGACTAAATTGGCAACTTTTTTGCAAATATTATTTTGGCCAAACGCGTAAGGCAAAAATTCTGCAAAAATGTCACTTGTGGTCATTTTTATGTTATCTCAATTGTTGCCCCCAGATTGTACAAAAATGCCAAATCAGACATCCAGTTTAACTACTCTGCATCTAGCGTGTCTATTCATGTGTAAAATAATTGTCTGGGACTCACTGTTTAGTTGGAGCACACAAACAAATTGTTAGGAACATTTCTTCGTAAAATTTGTTTTTCACTTTTATGTTATCTATTTTTCTGTCACCAACGAGCTCCAAAGTGTCCAATTTATCATCTAGAGTATCTCGTCAAGTGTGAAATGATAGACTGAGACTAAATTGGCAATTTTTTGGAAAATATGATTTTGGCCAAACGCGTAAGGCATAAATTCTGCAAAATTGTCACTTGTGGTCATTTTTATGTTATCTCAATTGTTGCCCCCAGATTGTACAAAAATGCCAAATCAGACATCCAGTTTACTTAATCTGCATCTAGCGTGTCTATTCATGTGTAAAATAATTGTCTGGGACTCACTGTTTAGTGGTAGGACACAAACAAGTTGTTAGGAACATTTCTTCGTAAAATTTGTTTTTCACTTTTATCTTATCTATTTTTCTGTCACCTATGAGCTCCAAAGTGTCCAATTTCTCATCTAGAGTATCTCGTCAAGTGTGAAATGATAGACTGAGACTAAATTGGCAACTTTTTTGGAAAATATGATTTTGGCCAAACGCGTAAGGCAAAAATTCTGCAAAAATGTCACTTGTGGTCATTTTTATGTTATCTCAATTGTTGCCCCCAGATTGTACAAAAATGCCAAATCAGACATCCAGTTTAACTACTCTGCATCTAGCGTGTCTATTCATGTGTAAAATAATTGTCTGGGACTCACTGTTTAGTGGTAGGACACAAACAAGCTGTTAGGAACATTTCTTCGTAAAATTTGTTTTTCACTTTTATCTTATCTATTTTTCTGTCACCTATGAGCTCCAAAGTGTCCAATTTCTCATCTAGAGTATCTCGTCAAAAGTGTGAAATGATAGACTGAGACTAAATTGGCAACTGTTTGGAAAATATGATTTTGGCCAAACGCGAAAGGCATAAATTCTGGAAAAATGTCACTTGTGGTCATTTTTATGTTATCTCAATTGTTGGCCCCAGATTGTACCAAAATGCCAAATCAGACATTCAGTTTACCTACTCTGCATCTAGCGTGTCTATTCATGTGTAAAATAATTGTCTGGGACTCACTGTTTAGTGGTAGGACACAAACAAGTTGTTAGGAACATTTCTTCGTAAAATTTGTTTTTCACTTTTATCTTATCTATTTTTCTGTCACCTATGAGCTCCAAAGTGTCCAATTTATCATCTAGAGTATCTCGTCAAGTGTGAAATGATAGACTGAGACTAAATTGGCAACTTTTTTGCAAATATTATTTTGGCCAAACGCGTAAGGCAAAAATTCTGCAAAAATGTCACTTGTGGTCATTTTTATGTTATCTCAATTGTTGCCCCCAGATTGTACAAAAATGCCAAATCAGACATCCAGTTTAACTACTCTGCATCTAGCGTGTCTATTCATGTGTAAAATAATTGTCTGGGACTCACTGTTTAGTTGGAGCACACAAACAAATTGTTAGGAACATTTCTTCGTAAAATTTGTTTTTCACTTTTATGTT
>CAJHNH020006561.1:0-11709 GCA_905116865.2 Candidula unifasciata | reverse complement strand
AACCGTTTCCCAAAACAAGAAACAGTGATGGACAAAAAACAAAGATTTTAGGGGGAAAAAAAAACCCCTGAGAGGGGATGGCAATAAATGCTGAAAAAAACCACACTTTAACATTGCCAAAATAGGGGGGTTTTTCCCTTGGGGATTTAAAGGATTCTGGGAAATCCATTGTTAGGGGGTTTGATTTGGGAAAAAAAAGAATAAAAAATTTCTTTTTTGGGCAATTCATTTGTTTTTAAAAAATTTCACTTTTAGTGAAAATTTATTGCTACATATATGAAATTTATTTTAAAATTGTGTTTTTTTGTTCAAATATCTTTTTACATTTCTATATTTCTTTTTTGGATTATTTTTTAGGGGCCCCAAGTTAAAAATTTCAACAACGATCAAAAAATGACTGCCGGGAAATTGGGTGTATAAAAAGAAAGATATGGTTTTTGATTTTATGGCTGCCCGGGTAAAATGGGCATTTCATTTAATCTTTAAAATTTTAAATTTTGTACTTCAGTTATAAAGGTTTTCACTTATTGCTTTTTTATGAAATTGCTACATGTATGCCCCTGAGGGGAAAAATACAAAGAAAATGCCGGGCAATAAACTGTGCAATTTATTTTTTGTGTTTTCTTTTTTTCAGAGAAAAAAATTAAAGTTCTGGGGTTCAAAAAACAAAAATGGGGCCCCTTTTGGGTGCTCTGCTGCCATTTAAATGAATATTTGTTTTTCACATAAACCCTTTTTCAGAACTGATGCTGGAAACTTTATGACCTGCTTTTGATGTTCAAAATAAGTAAAGGGCCCTTGGGTTTTTTTTGCTAGAATCTTTTTTAATTTTAGTAAAAATGATTCAAAACCCTTGGGTATACAGTAGTGGGCAGGCCCGGCAACCCAAACCCCCGGTGGTCTGGGTTTCAAACCCAAAAAACCCAGATGAGATTTTGTTTTTTTAAAAATTTAAATTTGGGCTTAAAGCAAAAACCTAGTTTAAAATGGGATAATGCAAAAACCTAAAGGGAAAGGGATTTACCTGATGCGAACACCTTTCCCCCCATTAAAATCCTGATTGGTCAAAAAAAAGGGGGGGACTATTGGCATCTTTTAACCTAGCAACTTTTGCGTAAAAAGGGGTTTATTTACTTAAATTTGTTTTTTAGTGGGCATACTTATCTATTTTGGGCGGTTTTTTTTAAAAATTTGTATTTATGGTTAAAAAAGGGGGGCATGAAGGAAAGTTTACAGGGTGCACAAAACCAGGATGAGACGGGGGACCCCCATGGGTATTATCACTTCTGAAACTTCTTTTTGTGGGTTCCAGGCCCCGTTAACCAACCAAGGCGCATGGCCCACACCTGGGATTGAACCCAGCACCCTGGCATTACGAAGCGTTCGCATCGACTTAGCCACAGAGCCAACACATACACATGAACAGCTCTGAAAAACAAATTTGCACACAGAACTCTTTTCTGGAACAAGACTAAAGTCAAGAAGTAGTCGAATAAGCCAACTTTTCTCCAAAGTTTACCACCGGTGAGCTCCCCCCCTCCCCCCAAAAAACTGTTATTACATTTTTTACATCTAAACAGAAACAATAAATTATACTTACAAGACAAAGTTACAGAAAGTTTTGGAAAGGCATTCATATTTGCAATTTTGCAAATGGAAGGCAGCACTAACCTTAAATTTGTTGCTGTCTGCATCAGTTGCCCCTATAGCTGGAGGTGTGAAAAGCTCATGTCCTAGAGTTGTCTGCGGAAGAAGATGGCTCCATGAGACAAAAGTAACATGTGATATGACTGTATAATACATGTAGAAGTAGAAGATCACTCTTGTAAATGTATGTTTTATACTAAATACTGATTTTAGA
Organism: Candidula unifasciata; assembly: GCA_905116865.2. Taxonomy (NCBI): domain Eukaryota; kingdom Metazoa; phylum Mollusca; class Gastropoda; order Stylommatophora; family Geomitridae; genus Candidula; species Candidula unifasciata. The sequence continues at coordinate 9,848 of CAJHNH020006561.1, read as the reverse complement.
ATTCATTTTTCAACATATCAGGCAACATACAACATACCCCTTTGCTAAGTCTCCTGCAACAAATGTTTTGAGTTGTAGATGTTGATTGGTTCGGTATCATATTGATTAAATAGATACCTGAACAAAGTAAGAGAAAATGTATTGATCAGCACTCACAGAAAGATAGAAGAACACACTAGATAACATAAAAATTGAAAGCTATAGTTACTATGCTGGTAATCGAACCTGTTAACTCCAAATGGTGTGTGCGTCTCACGATGGAAACAAGTGCACTAAAAACATGGTCAACTAGGCACCCCCCAAAAAAAAGGTATCTTATTCGCCATGTCTATCTTACAACTTGAAATCCACAACTACGGACATAATTCATTTCAAACCATTGAAATGGCACAATAGGTTACAGAAATGTATATTAACAAAGTATATGTCGAATAACAAACAACAACAATTTGCGAACAAAATAGACCTTAATACTTTGTCTAGAAAACACAAACATTTGTTTGATATCATGCTCTCTTCAGAAATGTTCTTTGTTCCCAGATACACATTGAACTCTAAATTCACCTGACCTTGTACATGATGGTTCATGTAACTTATTATTTTTGATCAGCATTCATTCAGATATTGTCTTAAGTATGTCTGCTTGATCTTCTTCTTCTTTGGTTCCCTTGAAATAGATTATCTATATCTGCAATGTTGTCTCTAGTATGAACTTCACTGTCTTCTGTAATTCGTAAAGTTTGGCTTGCCCTGGTGTTTCTCTTGGCCAAACGTTTTGCCTTGATATGTTGTATTTGGGACAGTCTTGGAGCATGTGATCTGTTGTTTCAGGTGCTAGTCCACATGTACATGTCTGATCTGCCAATTCTGCTTGATCTGTTTTAAGTGTTCTTGTCACTACTGTGTTTGTTACCAGAATTCTGCCTTCTTATGCATAAATGTCAGTGTGCAGGTTTGTGATGTTGGTCAAATTGTCTGTCTTGTTTCTCTCGATCATTGTCAATATCCTGCATTGAGTGTCATTGCAAGAACAGAACAAAGCTGTTGATATGGTACATGACATCACTCCGAAACAACTGACAGTTTTAACAGACTTCATGTCAACTGTTCAGGTTTTAAAATATTAGAAATCCAAACTTTACACACCCCTGAGTGAAATACAACAGACTGTGAAGTTCATACTAGAGACAACACAGCAGATATCGATAATCTCTAGTGGGCTGCATAGTCTCGAGGCATGGTGTCCGCCTCGAGTGCTAGAGGTTCCGGGTTCAATTCCCGGTAAGGGCTGGGATTTTTTCACATGAACTTGGATTTCTAGTAATTCCCCCTGGTCTCTAGATAGTGAGATAGGATGCCCATGTGTTTTTTTGCCCACAGAAAATATCCCTTGGCAGTTGGAAATCAAAAACAGTAGCCTAATGGCGCTGCCCGGGCAAAATTTGAAGTTCAAAATCTATTAAAATGTATTTCAGGATCACAGCCAGTGCTACAGAGCCTGTGCACTGTGCTAAACTTTGTCGGACTCAGACTTGAGTTAGAAGAAGAATGGGGCTCTTATAGGTTACACCCGTGTGCCATGATGTTGATCTGTTGTTCAAAACCTCAAGACATTCATAAATGTGAAGCAGACCAGGCTTAATAGAAGAGATATCACTGCATACCACATATTTAAACACAGGAGGATGCTCAGTGCTGGTTGTGTGGATACCTGCTCTTGTGGGAATACATGGTATTGAAATCGCAGATAGGGAGGCAAAAAAAAGTAGATCTAATCAAACCATTGTAAATCTAAGTACTAGCACAGGAGACATCAAATCACTGATTTAAAAAATGTATATTAGAGGATTAGTCCTTGAATTGGGACCACAGCCTAAAGGGTAGACATTCATAGAAGTTGTTAAATACTCCTAAAAAACAAAATCAGATAACAGATGAACTTAAAATACCATTCAATCGTAAATTGCTTAGACTACAGCTTGGATGGTCTTGATTTACTATACAGGAAGAGACCTGTAATGAATGCCACAAATACAGTACTATAGAGCACTATTTACTGGAGTTAGGAAATATGAAAACCAAAGGAAACTGACTACATGAATCTTTGTAAATTACCTATGACGATGGAAAACTTGCTGCATATAAACAGTCCCATAGAGCTGCGTGGTAAGGTCAAGCAATTTATTACTAGGACTAAAATCCATAAATGGAAGGGTAAAGAATGCACATAGCATCTTTGCAGAAGTTTCTCCTAAAGATAACATGGAGGAGAGTAATCAATGATTGCACACTAAGGAGACAATATATCCACCATACTCATGACACAATGTTAGTTGAGTTGAGTCAAGAATTGACATCACAGCACTCAGGGCATTTCAGTGTGTGCTCCTTCCTCATCTTCAGCAGCCAGCGCAGAGTTCCAGTACTTGAGGTACCGGTCACAATCTGGTTATATGCCTGGAGAAAAGATCCAAAGTGTGCTCACTACCCATGACCTTCCCAGTGAAGCTTGCCAGTCTGCTCAAAGCATCCCTGTTTTCACCTTTCCCAGCATGCCTTCAGAGTCTGTTAAAATGACATGTGTATGCATGTTAGTAAGATTGTCTAATTATTCATAGTACAGTTTCTATCAGAATCACAACCCAGATCAATGCAAAATGTAAAACAGTACAAATTACATTTTTGTTAAAAAAATAATTAAATGATATATAAATTGAAAATAACAAATATATACTTTGAGAACTCAATTAACACTATGTATCCAAATTTTTAACCCTGAGGGTTGAACAGGATATTTTTGAAAAATTACTACTAATACAACCTAATAAATAGTGACTGGTCTGTACAAATATGGGGCTATCAGTCGGCCTGGTTTGATTCTAGCTGCAGATGATTTGGTAGCAGACCGTCTTGCATTGATTTCAAAGGGGTTGGTTCTGCAATGTCTTGTAAAGGATATGCAGCTTACTGTAACCATGAGCCTCCTATGCCTCAGTGTGTGTTTTTTTTTCTGTTGGACTTTGAAAGGGCAGTTGGTACGTTGTGTTGTGGTTTACAGCAAGACTGCGATATCTGTGCCTTTCTGCCCAGAACGTAAAATTTCAGCAAACCCCTAATTAATCACCTTTTTTGACATGTTTGTTAGGGGGCAGTGGGTCTCTTCCCCCCCCCCCCCACCACCACCACAATTGGGGTCAGGGGCCCATAACAGGGACCTCAGAGTCTTGAAACTTGCCATTTACTTACTTTTTTCTTGCATGTGTACCTGCATCTATCCCTTCACATGTATTAAGAACTTTTGAGAGAAACAAACATGAACAGAGACTTCAAATTTTCAGATATTCCCCCCCCCCCCCCCCCCTTCCTTCAAATGTTTTGACCCCTTGCCTCTCTGTTGCCCTGGGGGGGGGGGGGGGGGTGGACTTGCCTAATGACTCCTGGAGTTATTATCCTGTGGTGCCGCTGAATTTGTGTGTGTGTATATATATACATGCTGATTCTTATACTGAAGAATATTATTCTGCATTTACAGTCCTAAACATTGTTTTCAGCTGGAAGAGGGTAAGACCCCTTTGTGAATATTATTATCTGAGACTGGAATGTTTTAACCCTACTTATCTGTTTTATAATTATTTTCACAGAAGCTGTGGTGTTGAATATGAGGTCATTCTTAAAGCCAAATGTCGAGAGGCTGGATTGTCTTTTATAGGTAAGTTTACTTTCTTCATTTGCCCAGGTATAGTAGCATTGCTTTAAACCACAGCTGAAATATGTTGTGTCGGGCCTAGGTATAGTAGCGTTGCTTTAAACCACAGCTGAAATATGTTGTGTCGGGCCTAGGTATAGTAGCGTTGCTTTAAACCACAGCAGAAATATGTTGTGTCGGGCCTAGGTATAGTAGCATTGCTTTAAACCACATCTGAAATATGTTGTGTCGGGCCCAGGTATAGTAGCATTGCTTTAAACTACAGCTGAAATATGTTGTGTCGGGCCCAGGTATAGTAGCATTGCTTTAAACTACAGCTGAAATATGTTGTGTCGGGCCCAGGTATAGTAGCATTGCTTTAAACTACAGCTGAAATATGTTGTGTCGGGCCCAGGTATCGTAGCATTGCTTTAAACCACAACTGAAATATGTTGTGATGGCCCAGGTATAGTAGCATTGCTTTAAACTACAGCTGAAATAGGTTGTGTCGGGCCCAGGTATAGTAGCATTGCTTTAAACCACAGCAGAAATATGTTGTGTCGGGCCCAGGTATAGTAGCATTGCTTTAAACCACAGCAGAAATATGTTGTGTCGGGCCTAGGTATAGTAGCATTGCTTTAAACCACAGCAGAAATATGTTGTGTCGGGCCTAGGTATAGTAGCATTGCTTTAAACCACAGCAGAAATATGTTGTGTCGGGCCCAGGTATAGTAGCATTGCTTTAAACCACAGCAGAAATATGTTGTGTCGGGCCCAGGTATAGTAGCATTGCTTTAAACCACAGCTGAAATATGTTGTGTCGGGCCCAGGTATAGTAGTATTACTTTAAACTAGGGCTGTACCGAATAGTGATTTTCACGAATAGCGTGACCAACTATTTGGCTGAATACGTATAGTGTATAAAATATACCTTTAAAAAAATTCATAATGTCAAATGTACGCTGAACTTTTACTTCACATAAAGTAGCACAAAATAGTCATCTTCTTCATTAGCATTCCGAGCCTTTGAGGTTTATTACTGCAGATATCACTCGTCTCAATTAATCTCTCTGGCTGGCCTTATCTTCACAATTTGTGACACCAGTTGTTTGCAGGTCTGACTGGACATTATCTCTCGAACTTCTTTTTTGTCTGCCTCGTGGTCTACGCCCATTCCTCTCTCAGGTGTATACAGTTTTACTTCTCTGTCATCTGACATTCTTTCAAAATGCCATAACAATTTTAGTCTGTTAGCTCTCATGATGCAAGTGATCAATGGTAATTTAAACAGATTATGTGTTACATTGTTGCTTCTCACTCTCCATTCCCCGCTGTTAGCCTCTTTGATGGGTCCAAAGGTTTGTCATAAGACTCTTTTCGAAAACTTGTAATAAGGCCTCATCTCTTTTATTTCTGCTTCAAGTTTCAGAGCCATATAAAATGACTGGTCTTATCAATGTTTTAAATATTTTGATCTTGGTGTAGCATTGCTTTAAACCACAGCTGAAATATGTTGTGTCAGGCCCAGGTATCGTAGCGTTGCTTTAAACCACAGCTGAAATATGTTGTGTCGGGCCCAGGTATCGTAGCGTTGCTTTAAACCACAGCTGAAATATGTTGTGTCGGGCCCAGGTATCGTAGCGTTGCTTTAAACCACAGCTGAAATATGTTGTGTCGGGCCCAGGTATCGTAGCGTTGCTTTAAACCACAGCTGAAATATGTTGTGTCAGGCCCAGGTATCGTAGCATTGCTTTAAACCACAGCTGAAATATGTTGTTTCGGGCCCAGGTATCGTAGCGTTGCTTTAAACTAGGGCTGTACCGAATATTCGCTTCGTATTAGCTTTGAGGCCGAATAGTGGACCTAATAACTATTTGGTATTCGGCCGAATAGTTGTGGCCGGTCCGAATACGAATAGTGGTTACCTTACTCCCGTTTCTGCATACACTGTGATGGACTGAAATAACTCTCTCATTAACACAATAATTTCTGTTGCCTAAGTCTGTCGTAGCGAGGGAAACTGCAACACGGTTGCGTGGTACAAACTGCATAAAATGCTAACCGCAGTGAGTGTGTGTCTGTGTGTGTGAGAGAGAGAGATCCTGCATTTTTCATTCTTTCAGGGTGTCTTCGCCCAAATCAAATTTGAAGATATTACTAACGAGAATATAAAGGTGCATTTAAATTACATCGAACGAACGGCCGAGCGAACGATGGTTTTGAAAGAGGCAGGAGCCCAAAGACAACTAATCACAGACATCAGAAGGAGACAGTCGTCATTTTTCAGCCATCTTATGAGACGGGGGAAAATGGAACATTTGGTGACCACTGGAAAGGAGGGATAGAGGAAGACAACGATAAAAGATTCTTGACAGTCTTGTTGCATGGCATGGAGTTGTGTCAGCACACGAACTGATACATGCTGCAGGAGATAGCAGATTGTGGAGAGGCATGATCGCCCACACCAGTCGGCAAGGCACCTGATGATGATGATACACTATTCGAATTGGCCGAATAGTTGGTCCCACTATTTGTATTTGGCCGAATAGTGAAAATCACTATTCGGTACAGCCCTACTTTAAACCACAGTACAAGGCGCCACCGCCATCTTAAAAAAAAATACATTCAGTTAGAGTAAAACCAATAATTCTTTTTATTCTTTAGATGAAAGCCAGATGAGAGAAGAAGGTTATGACAAGACCCCAGACATTAGACTTAAAGTTCCAATTAGTAAGTATGAACATACCATAATTTGCCATCAAATATATGTTCACTACAGAACGTATACATTATTATTTTACAGAACATTTTTGAATCGGTGCAGCTCTGGATGTAACCCACCTGGGGAAAAACTAGAACCAAACAATTTTCAAAATTGTGAGTTAAGTTGATTGTTTGGCTCAGGCACTTCGTAATTCCGAGATACCAAGTTCAATTTCAGCTGCAGGCAGTTTGACAGCATTGATGTTGACAGTGTTTTAGAGTACCGGCTGTTGAGGGTGCAGGGGCAAACTACTGAACATATAATTGCCTAGTACGGGGAGTAATCATACAACAAGAAAGGAGTGGAGAAACGGTAGAGAATTATTTATGGAAAGAGAGGCAGAGAAAGTTTGCATGAGAAGATTCTTGACAGTCTTTTGTCATATAATTGAAAAACATCAGCAGATGTTTGATTGCCCTTGCCAGTCAGCAAGACATTTGATTATGACGATGATAGATTTTGTAGTAATACTACTCTCTTCTGTTTTCTCTATATGCCCCCAGATGATGTAGGGCAGAGCTATTCAACTATGTTTCTTCTTCTTCTTCTCCCTTTCTATACCCCAATGGAGCATAGGCCCTCAACCAACTCAGTTGCCTTTTGTATTCTTATTTTAATATCTCTATCAGTTCCTCCATCTTTATCTACATTACTGCCCAAATAGGTGTACGACTCCACATCTTGGAGTGGGGTGCCATTAAAAGAAACCACATTACTATGTGCCTGATTTATTCTCCTTATCTTCGTCTTTCCTTTATGGATTTTCAGACCAAGCTGCTGTGATCTCGCATCAAGTATATTTAATTTATCTTGCATCTCATTCCATGAATGGGACAGAAGAGAAATATTATCAGCGAAGTCCAGATCATCACGCTGTTTTGTAGGGGTCCATTGAATTCCATTCTTGGTGTCAGCAGTTACTGTTTTCATAATCCAGTCTATAGCCAGTAAAACTAAGATATGCGACAAAAGAATCCCTGTCGCACACCTGTTTGCTCTTGAATGTCAGCAAGACATTTGATTGTGATGATAATAGATTTTGTGGTAATACTACTCTCTGCAGTTTTCTCTATATGCCTCCCTAGATGATGTAGGGCAGCGCTATTCAACTATGTTTACTCAGCGGCCAAAATGTTGGAAAACGGGGATTGTCACAGGCTAAAAGCTTAAGTCCCAGCGTAGAATGATCATTAATATAATAAAATTGGCAATGATCTGTAGGTCAATTGCTAGGACTCCGCGGGCCACCAGTTGAATAGCCCTGATGTTGGGCATAGATCAATTTTGAATATAAGTAGACCGTGAGACAGACCAAGAAGGTTGTGATTGCAGACAGACTTACAGACATAATCATCAACTGGAAAGAGAAGGCCCATTACAGAAACAAATGGGGACAGTGATATGTGTAGCAGCAGTGAACTCACGAACGTTTTAGTTCTTTCTGTTGATGTCGAGTTGATTCAAGCACCCATAAGCACCCAGTTCCCATCTTCAGCAGCCAGTGCAATGTTCTGATACTAATGGTGCCAGTAGCATTCTGATTAAATGTCCGTCTTGTCTTTCCTCTGAGCCTTGAGCATCAGCAGGAACCCCTCGTCTCTCCCCGCTGCATCAATCTCACCAGACTGGTGATCCATCTGCTCCTCTGAACTGTTTTCTGTTTACAGAATTCTTTCTGCACATATACTAACAAAGCTTTAGACTTTCTGAACAGTAACAATGAATATTGATTAATTGTATTTCCAGTGATTAACAAGAGAGTTGTCAACTGGATTGAGAGTAAAGCGTCCTTTGGGGACCCTATCAACCACCAGCAGTACATGATTGATCAGTATCTGCCATATAAAAATAGGTATTTTGCTGTGGTCTTCATTTACAATAAATGCTATAATTTATAATATATAATAGTTGAAAATAGGGCCCTCACGGAAGGCAAAGAATAGAAGCACTGAACCCTACAAGGCATGTCGTAATAGGTGACTAAGGGTGGGGTTGGGCTTGAGGTTAGCTACCTCATCCTGTAAAGCACATTTGCCACAAGAACCACCTGACCATGGAAAAGAGATTCAAGAAATACCCAGCCAACTAAGATGAGGGGAATCTATTCTAGTAGAAGTAGTGTGACAAGGTGTAGAGAAAGCCAAAAGGTCTTGAGGAAAGCTACATGCGGTAGCAAAGGATAGAATGACTTGATGTGAGTTGGTTGAGGGCCTGTGCTCCATTTGGGCTTAGACTGGCAGAAGAAGAGTTGAAAGTAGTTAAGAAGGTTTGAGGTTTCAGCAATGAATCAACATCATGGCACAGGGGTAGTAACCATAAGTGTTTCGTTCTTTCCTCTAACTCAAATCTGAGTTTGAAAAGGCTCAGCACAGTGCAAAGCCTCTGTAGCTAATTGTGTATCAAGATAATCACCATTTCTTAGCCACTTATTCCCCATTGCATGGTTTCTTATATATCTAAGACCTGGAGACCCCTCTTATGTTCAGTTTGCCGTGGACCTCATATTTGTTAAAAGTCATACTGACTATTATATCCAGTATGATTATTATAGTTACAGTTGGACATGTGTGCAGGCTTGATGAATTTAGGTGAGGAGAGGAGTAGGTCAAAGTATCCTATCAGGTTTCAGTCATGTGTAGGGTTCTTATCACTTTGGGACGTGAGTGCAGGAACTGGCCAGCTGGTGCTGCAGAATCAGAAGTTCAACAAATGATTCATGAAAATTCTTGCCCAGGTGATGTGATTGTATATACAGATGTCTCTGTGTTTAGGGGCAGAAAAAGTATATGGGGGTTCATAGTGAAGGCAAATGGACGTCACTTGGTGCTTCAACAAAGCTACCATATCACAATGTCTAGTTTGGGAATGGAGGTGGAGGCAGTCACTGCTGCCTTTGGATTGCTTGAGAATCAGCTGTACACACATGCTGTCATTGTTACTGACTCACAGAGCATGTTGAGAAAGATGGAGACAGGCATGCTCCATGCAGAGTGGCAAGTATCACTTCAAAGGTACTGCAAGGAGTTAAGTGGGATCTGGCCGACGCTCCACACTTGGAGTGAAAGGTGAGCGGAATATACAATCAGATAGTTACTGGTACCATAAGAATTTCAACTCTTTGCTTGCTGCTGAAGAGGGGGACGGAGCGCTTATAGGGGTGTCCCGAGTGCTGTGATAACGATTCCTAAAACAACAGTCATACAGAAGAACTTATTGTAGTTTATAAATATTAGATCGCAAAAATTATTGTATTATAACGTTGAGGTTTTTGTAAATGACATCACAGACCTCTTCTTGGGTTTGTTTCTTTTACTGCCTAATTGGGCAAAATGACCTATATAGATATTAAATTCAGAACCTCTATAATGCCATTATATTATGAGTTTTTTCATATTGTAG
>CAJHNH020006560.1:0-11717 GCA_905116865.2 Candidula unifasciata | reverse complement strand
CACTTTGGAGCTCATAGGTAACACAAAAATAGATTTGCAGAATTTATGCCTTACGCGTTTGGCCAAAAAAATATTTTGCAAAAAAGTTGCCAATTTAGTCTCAGTCTATCATTTCACACTTGACGAGATACTCTAGATGATAAATTGGACACTTTGGAGCTCATAGGTAACACAAAAATAGATAAGATAAAAGTGAAAAACAAATTTTACGAAGAATTGTTCCCTAACAACTTGTTTGTGTCCTACCACTAAACATTGAGTCCCAGACAATTATTTTACACATGAATAGACACGCTAGATGCAGAGTAGTTAAACTGAATGTCTGATTTGGCATTTTTGTACAATCTGGGGGCAACAATTGAGATAACATAAAAATGACCACAAGTGACAATTTTTCAGAATTTATGCCTTTCGCGTTTGGCCAGAATCATATTTTTTAAAAAGTTGCCAATTTAGTCTCAGTCTATCATTTCACACTTGACGAGATACTCTAGATGAGAAATTGGACACTTTGGAGCTCATATGTGACAGAAAAATAGATAAGATAAAAGTGAAAAACAAATTTTTACGAAGAATTGTTCCTAACAACTGTTTTGTGTCCTACCACTAAAAATTGAGTCCCAGACAATTATTTTACACATGAATAGACACGCTAGATGCAAAGTAGGTAAACTGAATGTCTGATTTGGCATTTTTGTACAATCTGGGGTCAACAATTGAGATAACATAAAAATGACCACAAGTGACAATTTTGCTTAATTTATGCCTTTCGCGTTTGGCCAAAATAATATTTTCAAAAAAGTTGCCAATTTAGTCTCAGTCTATCATTTCACACTTGACGAGATACTCTAGATGATAAATTGGACACTTTGGAGCTCATAGGTGACAGAAAATAGATAAGATAAAAAAAGAAAAAACAAATTTTACGAAGAATTGTTCCTAACAACTTGTTTGTGTCCTAACACTAAACATTTGAGTCCCAGACAATTATTTTACACATGAATAGACACGCTAGATGCAGAGTAGTTAAACTGGATGTCTGATTTGGCATTTTTGTACAATCTGGGGGCAACAATTGAGATAACATAAAAATGACCACAAGTGACAATTTTGCAGAATTTATGCCTTTCGCGTTTGGCCAAAATTATTTTTGCAAAAAAGTTGCCAATTTAGTCTCAGTCTATCATTTCACACTTGACGAGATACTCTAGATGAGAAATTGGACACTTTGGAGCTCATAGGTGACAGAAAAATAGATAAGATAAAAGTGAAAAACAAATTTTACGAAGAAATGTTCCTAACAACTTGTTTGTGTCCTACCACTAAACAGTGAGTCCCAGACAATTATTTTACACATGAATAGACACGCTAGATGCAGAGTAGTTAAACTGGATGTCTGATTTGGCATTTTTGTACAATCTGGGGGCAACAATTGAGATAACATAAAAATGACCACAAGTGACAATTTTGCAGAATTTATGCCTTACGCGTTTGGCCAAAATAATATTTGCAAAAAAAGTTGCCAATTTAGTCTCAGTCTATCATTTCACACTTGACGAGATACTCTAGATGATAAATTGGACACTTTGGAGATCGTTGGTGACAGAAAAATAGATAAGATAAAAGTGAAAAACAAATTTTACGAAGAAATGTTCCTAACAACTTGTTTGTGTCCTACCACTAAACATTGAGTCCCAGACAATTATTTTACACATGAATAGACACGCTAGATGCAGAGTAGTTAAACTGAATGTCTGATTTGGCATTTTTGGTACAATCTGGGGCAACAATTGAGATAACATAAAAATGACCACAAGTGACAATTTTGCAGAATTTATGCCTTTCGCGTTTTGGCCAAAAATCATATTTTCAAAAAAGTTGCCAATTTAGTCTCAGTCTATCATTTCACACTTGACGAGATACTCTAGATGATAAATTGGACACTTTGGAGCTCATAGGTGACAGAAAAATAGATAAGTTAAAAGTGAAAAACAAATTTTACGAAGAATTGTTCCTAACAACTTGTTTGTGTCCTACCACTAAACATTGAGTCCCAGACAATTATTTTACACATGAATAGACACGCTAGATGCAGAGTAGTTAAACTGGATGTCTGATTTAGCATTTTTGTACAATCTGTGGGCAACAATTGAGATAACATAAAAATGACCACAAGTGACAATTTTGCAGAATTTATGCCTTACGCGTTTGGCCAAAATAATATTTTCAAAAAAGTTGCCAATTTAGTCTCAGTCTATCATTTCACACTTGACGAGATACTCTAGATGATAAATTGGACACTTTGGAGCTCATAGGTGACAGAAAAAATAGATAAGATAAAAGTGAAAAAACAAATTTTACGAAGAATTGTTCCTAACAACTTGTTTGTGTCCTACCACTAAACATTGAGTCCCAGACAATTATTTTACACATGAATAGACACGCTAGATGCAGAGTAGTTAAACTGAATGTCTGATTTGGCATTTTTGTACAATCTGGGGGCAACAATTGAGATAACATAAAAATGACCACAAGTGACATTTTTGCAGAATTTATGCCTTTCGCGTTTGGCCAAAAATAATATTTTCCAAAAAAAGTTGCCAATTAGTCTCAGTCTATCATTTCACACTTGACGAGATACTCTAGATGATAAATTGGACACTTTGGAGCTCGTTGGTGACAGAAAAAAATAGATAAGATAAAAGTGAAAAACAAATTTTACGAAGAATTGTTCCTAACAACTTGTTTGTGTCCTACCACTAAACATTGAGTCCCCAGACAATTATTTTACACATGAATAGACACGCTAGATGCAGAGTAGTTAAACTGAATGTCTGATTTGGCATTTTGGTACAATCTGGGGGCAACAATTGAGATAACATAAAAAATGACCACAAGTGACAATTTTGCAGAAATTTATGCCTTTCGCGTTTGGCCAAAAATCATATTTTTTCAAAAAAGTTGCCAATTTAGTCTCAGTCTATCATTTCACACTTGACGAGATACTCTAGATGAGAAATTGGACACTTTGGAGCTCATTGGTGACAGAAAAATAGATAAGATAAGAGTGAAAAACAAATTTTACGAAGAATTGTTCCTAACAACTTGTTTGTGTCCTACCACTAAACATTGAGTCCCAGACAATTATTTTACATATGAATAGACACGCTAGATGCAGAGCAGTTGAACTTGATGTCTGATTTGGCATTTTTGTACAATCTGGTGGCAACAATTGAGATAACATAAAAATGACCACAAGTGACATTTTTCCAGAATTTATGCCTTTCGCGTTTGGCCAAAATAATATTTGCAAAAAAGTTGCCAATTTAGTCTCAGTCTATCATTTCACACTTGACGAAATACTCTAGATGATAAATTGGACACTATGGTGCTCGTTGGTGGCAGAAAAATAGATAAGATAAAAGTGAAAAACAAATTTTACGAAGAATTGTTCCTAACAACTTGTTTGTGTCCTACCATTAAACATTGAGTCAAAGACAATTATTTTACACATGAATAGACACGCTAGATGCAGAGTAGTTAAACTGAATGTCTGATTTGGCATTTTTGTACAATCTGGGGGCAACAATTGAGATAACAAAAAATGACCACAAGTGACATTTTTCAGAATTTATGCCTTTCGCGTTTGGCCAAAATCATATTTTCCAAAAAAAGTGCCAATTTAGTCTCAGTCTATCATTTCACACTTGACGAGATACTCTAGATGAGAAATTGGACACTTTGGAGCTCATAGGTGACAGAAAAATAGATAAGATAAAAGTGAAAAACAAATTTTTTACGAAGAATTGTTCCTAACAACTTGTTTGTGTCCTACCACTTAAAAGTGAGTCCCAGACAATTATTTTACACATGAATAGACACGCTAGATGCAGAGTAGTTAAACTGGATGTCTGATTTGGCATTTTTGTACAATCTGGGGGCAACAATTGAGATAACATAAAAATGACCACAAGTGACATTTTTTGCAGAATTTATGCCTTACGCGTTTGGCCAAAATAATATTTGCAAAAAAGTTGCCAATTTAGTCTCAGTCTATCATTTCACACTTGACGAGATACTCTAGATGAGAAATTGGACACTTTGGAGCTCGTTGGTGACAGAAAAATAGATAAGATAAAAGTGAAAAACAAATTTTACGAAGAATTGTTCCTAACAACTTGTTTGTGTCCTACCACTAAACAGTGAGTCCCAGACAATTATTTTACACATGAATAGACACGCTAGATGCAGCGTAGTTAAACTGGATGTCTGATTTGGCATTTTTGTACAATCTGGGGGCAACAATTGAGATAACATAAAAATGACCACAAGTGACAATTTTTCAGAATTTATGCCTTTCGCGTTTGGCCAAAAATAATATTTGCAAAAAAAGTTGCCAATTTAGTCTCAGTCTATCATTTCACACTTGACGAGATACTCTAGATGATAAATTGGACACTTTGGAGCTCGTTGGTGACAGAAAAATAGATAAGATAAAAGTGAAAAACAAATTTTACGAAGAATTGTTCCTAACAACTTGTTTGTGTCCTACCACTAAACATTGAGTCCCAGACAATTATGTTACACATGAATAGACACGCTAGATGCAGAGTAGTAAACTGAATGTCTGATTTGGCATTTTGGTACAATCTGGGGGCAGCAATTGAGATAACATAAAAATGACCACAAGTGACATTTTTCCAGAATTTATGCCTTTCGCGTTTGGCCAAAATCATATTTTCAAAAAAGTTGCCAATTTAGTCTCAGTCTATCATTTCACACTTGACGAGATACTCTAGATGAGAAATTGGACACTTTGGAACTCATAGGTGACAGAAAAATAGATAAGATAAAAGTGAAAAACAAATTTTACGAAGAATTGTTCCTAACAACTTGTTTGTGTCCTACCACTAAACATTGAGTCCCAGACAATTATTTTACACATGAATAGACACGCTAGATGCAGAGTAGTTAAACTGAATGTCTGATTTGGCATTTTTGTACAATCTGGGGGCAACAATTGAGATAACATAAAAAAATGACACAAGTGACATTTTTGCAGAATTTATGCCTTTCGCGTTTGGCCAAAATAATATTTTCAAAAAAAGTTGCCAATTTAGTCTCAGTCTATCATTTCACACTTGACGAGATACTCTAGATGATAAATTGGACACTTTGGAGCTCGTTGGTGACAGAAAAATAGATAAGATAAAAGTGAAAAAATTTTTTTACGAAGAATTGTTCCTAACAACTTGTTTGTGTCCTACCACTAAACAGTGAGTCCCAGACAATTATTTTACACATGAATAGACACGCTAGATGCAGAGTAGTTAAACTGGATGTCTGATTTGGCATTTTTGTACAATCTGGGGGCAACAATTGAGATAACATATAAATGACCACAAGTGACATTTTTCCAGAATTTATGTCTTTCGCGTTTGGCCAAAATAATATTTTCAAAAAAAGTTGCCAATTTAGTCTCAGTCTATCATTTCACACTTGACGAGATACTCTAGATGATAAATTGGACACTTTGGAGCTCGTTGTGACAGAAAAATAGATAAGATAAAAGTGAAAAAACAAATTTTACGAAGAAATTGTTCCTAACAACTTGTTTGTGTCCTACCACTAAACATTGAGTCCCAGACAATTATTTTACACATGAATAGACACGCTAGATGCAGAGTAGTTAAACTGATGTCTGATTTGGCATTTTGTACAATCTGGGGGCAACAAGTGAGATAACATAAAAATGACCACAAGTGACATTTTTTCAGAATTTATGCCTTTCGCGTTTGGCCAAAAAAATATTTTTCCAAAAAGTTGCCAATTTAGTCTCAGTCTATCATTTCACACTTGACGAGATACTCTAGATGAGAAATTGGACACTTTGGAGCTCGTTGGTGACAGAAAAATAGATAAGATAAAAGTGAAAAACAAATTTTACGAAGAATTGTTCCTAACAACTTGTTTGTGTCCTACTACTAAACATTGAGTCCCAGACAATTATTTTACACATGAATAGACACGCTAGATGCAGAGTAGTTAAACTGGATGTCTGATTTGGCATTTTTGTACAATCTGGGGGCAACAATTGAGATAACATAAAAATGACCACAAGTGACATTTTTCCAAAATTTATGCCTTTCGCGTTTGGCCAAAATAATATTTTCAAAAAAAGTTGCCAATTTAGTCTCAGTCTATCATTTCACACTTGACGAGATACTCTAGATGAGAAATTGGACACTTTGGAGCTCATAGGTGACAGAAAAATAGATAAGATAAAAGTGAAAAACAAATTTTACGAAGAATTGTTCCTAACAACTTGTTTGTGTCCTACCACTAAACATTGAGTCCCAGACAATTATTTTACACATGAATAGACACGCTAGATGCAGAGTAGTTAAACTGGATGTCTGATTTGGCATTTTTGTACAATCTGGGGGCAACAATTGAGATAACATAAAAATGACCACAAGTGACAATTTTTCCAGAATTTATGCCTTTCGCGTTTGGCCAAAATAATATATTTGCAAAAAAGTTGCCAATTTAGTCTCAGTATATCATTTCACACTTGACGAGATACTCTAGATGATAAATTGGACACTTTGGAGCTCGTTGGTGACAGAAAAATAGATAAGATAAAAGTGAAAAACAAATTTTACGAAGAATTGTTCCTAACAACTTGTTTGTGTCCTACCACTAAACATTGAGTCCCAGACAATTATTTTACACATGAATAGACACGCTAGATGCAGAGTAGTTAAACTGGATGTCTGATTTGGCATTTTTGTACAATCTGGGGCAACAATTGAGATAACATAAAAAATGACCACAAGTGACAATTTTGCAGAATTTATGCCTTTCGCGTTTGGCCAAAATCATATTTCCAAAAAAAAAAGTTGCCAATTTAGTCTCAGTCTATCATTTCACACTTGACGAGATACTCTAGATGAGAAATTGGACACTTTGGAGCTCGTTGGTGACAGAAAAATAGATAAGATAAAAGTGAAAAACAAATTTTACGAAGAATTGTTCCTAACAACTTGTTTGTGTCCTACTACTAAACATTGAGTCCCAGACAATTATTTTACACATGAATAGACACGCTAGATGCAGAGTAGTTAAACTGGATGTCTGATTTGGCATTTTGGTACAATCTGGGGGCAACAATTGAGATAACATAAAAATGACCACAAGTGACAATTTTGCAGAATTTATGCCTTACGCGTTTGGCCAAAATAATATTTTTTCAAAAAAGTTGCCAAATTTAGTCTCAGTCTATCATTTCACACTTGACGAGATACTCTAGATGATAAATTGGACACTTTGGAGCTCGTTGGTGACAGAAAAATAGATAAGATAAAAGTGAAAAACAAATTTTACGAAGAATTGTTCCTAACAACTTGTTTGTGTCCTACCACTAAACATTGAGTCCCAGACAATTATTTTACACATGAATAGACACGCTAGATGCAGAGTAGTTAAACTGAATGTCTGATTTGGCATTTTGGTACAATCTGGGGCAACAATTGAGATAACATAAAAAAATGACCACAAGTGACATTTTTTTCAGAATTTATGCCTTTGGCGTTTGGCCAAAATCATATTTTCCAAAAAAAAGTTGCCAATTTAGTCTCAGTCTATCATTTCACACTTGACGAGATACTCTAGATGAGAAATTGGACACTTTGGAGCTCATAGGTGACAGAAAAATAGATAAGATAAAAGTGAAAAACAAATTTTACGAAGAATTGTTCCTAACAACTTGTTTGTGTCCTACCACTAAACATTGAGTCCCAGACAATTATTTTACACATGAATAGACACGCTAGATGCAGAGTAGTTAAACTGGATGTCTGATTTGGCATTTTTGTACAATCTGGGGGCAACAATTGAGATAACATAAAAATGACCACAAGTGACATTTTTCCAGAATTTATGCCTTTCGCGTTTGGCCAAAATCATATTTTCCAAAAAAAGGCCAATTTAGTCTCAGTCTATCATTTCACACTTGACGAGATACTCTAGATGATAAACTGGACACTTTGGAGCTCGTTGGTGACAGAAAAATAGGTAAGATAAAAGTGAAAAACAAATTTTACGAAGAATTGTTCCTAACAACTTGTTTGTGTCCTACCACTAAACACATTGAGTCCCAGACAATTATTTTACACATGAATAGACACGCTAGATGCAGAGTAGTTAAACTGATGTCTGATTTGGCATTTTGGTACAATCTGGGGGCAACAATTGAGATAACATAAAAATGACCACAAGTGACAATTTTTCAGAATTTATGCCTTTCGCGTTTGGCCAAAATCATATTTGCAAAAAAAAAGTTGCCAATTTAGTCTCAGTCTATCATTTCACACTTGACGAGATACTACTCTAGATGATAAATTGGACACTTTGGAGCTCGTTGGTGACAGAAAAATAGATAAGATAAAAGTGAAAAACAAATTTTACGAAGAATTGTTCCTAACAGCTTGTTTGTGTCCTACCACTAAACATTGAGTCCCAGATAATTATTTTACACATGAATAGACACGCTAGATGCAGAGTAGGTAAAATGGATGTCTGATTTGGCATTTTTGTACAATCTGGGGTCAACAAATGAGATAACAATAAAATGACCACCAGTGACAATTTTGCAGAATTTATGCCTGACCCGTTTGGCCAAAAAAATATTTTGCAAAAAAAAAATGCCAATTTAGTCTCAGTCTATCATTTCACACTTGACGAGATACTCTAGATGAGAAATTGGACACTTTGGTGCTCATAGGTGACAGAAAAATAGATAAGATAAAAGTGAAAAACAAAATTTTACGAAGAATTGTTCCTAACAACTTGTTGTTTGTGTCCTACCACTAAACAGTGAGTCCCAGACAATTATTTTACACATGAATAGACACGCTAGATGCAGAGTAGGTTAAACTGGATGTCTGATTTGGCATTTTTGTACAATCTGGGGGCAACAATTGAGATAACATAAAAATGACCACAAGTGACAATTTTTCAGAATTTATGCCTTTCGCGTTTGGCCAAAATCATATTTTCCAAAAAAGTTGCCAATTTAGTCTCAGTCTATCATTTCACACTTGACGAGATACTCTAGATGAGAAATTGGACACTTTGGAGCTCATTGGTGACAGAAAAATAGATAAGATAAAAGTGAAAAACAAATTTTACGAAGAATTGTTCCTAACAACTTGTTTGTGTCCTACCACTAAACATTGAGTCCCAGACAATTATTTTACACATGAATAGACACGCTAGATGCAGAGTAGGTAAACTGAATGTCTGATTTGGCATTTTGGTACAATCTGGGGGCAACAATTGAGATAACATAAAAATGACCACAAGTGACATTTTTGCAGAATTTATGCCTTTTCGCGTTTGGCCAAAATCATATTTTCCAAAAAAGTTGCCAATTTAGTCTCAGTCTATCATTTCACACTTGACGAGATACTCTAGATGAGAAATTGGACACTTTGGAGCTCGTAGGTGACAGAAAAATAGATAAGATAAAAGTGAAAAACAAATTTTACGAAGAATTGTTCCTAACAACTTGTTTGTGTCCTACCACTAAACATTGAGTCCCAGACAATTATTTTACACATGAATAGACACGCTAGATGCAGAGTAGTTAAACTGGATGTCTGATTTGGCATTTTTGTACAATCTGGGGGCAACAATTGAGATAACATAAAAATGACCACAAGTGACATTTTTTGCAGAAATTTATGCCTTTCGCGTTTGGCCAAAATCATATTTGCAAAAAAAAGTGCCAATTTAGTCTCAGTCTATCATTTCACACTTGACGAGATACTCTAGATGAGAAATTGGACACTTTGGAGCTCGTTGGTGACAGAAAAATAGATAAGATAAAAGTGAAAAACAAATTTCACGAAAAATTATTCCTAACAACTAGTTTGTGTCCTACCACTAAACATTGAGTCCCAGACAATTATTTTACACATGAATAGACACAATAGATGCAGAGTAGTTAAACTGGATGTCTGATTTGGCATTTTGGTGCAATCTGGGGGCAACAATTGAGATAACATAAAAATGACCACAAGTGACATTTTTTCCAGAATTTATGCCTTTCGCGTTTGGCCAAAATCATATTTTCAAAAAAGTGCCAATTTAGTCTCAGTCTATCATTTCACACTTGACGAGATACTCTAGATGAGAAATTGGACACTTTGGAGCTCATAGGTGACAGAAAAATAGATAAGATAAAAGTGAAAAAACAAATTTTACGAAGAATTGTTCCTAACAACTTGTTTGTGTCCTACCACTAAACATTGAGTCCCAGACAATTATTTTACACATGAATAGACACGCTAGATGCAGAGTAGTTAAACTGGATGTCTGATTTGGCATTTTTGTACAATCTGGGGGCAACAATTGAGATAACATAAAAATGACCACAAGTGACATTTTTCCAGAATTTATGCCTTTCGCGTTTGGCCAAAATAATATTTTCAAAAAAGTTGCCAATTTAGTCTCAGTCTATCATTTCACACTTGACGAGATACTCTAGATGAGAAATTGGACACTTTGGAGCTCGTTGGTGACAGAAAAATAGATAAGATAAAAGTGAAAAACAAATTTTACGAAGAATTGTTCCTAACAACTTGTTTGTGTCCTACTACTAAACAGTGAGTCCCAGACAATTATTTTACACATGAATAGACACGCTAGATGCAGAGTAGTAAAACTGGATGTCTGATTTGGCATTTTTGTACAATCTGCGGGCAACAATTGAGATAACATAAAAATTACCACAAGTGACATTTTTTCCAGAATTTATGCCTTTCGCGTTTGGCCAAAATCATATTTTCCAAAAAAAGTTGCCAATTTAGTCTCAGTCTATCATTTCACACTTGACGAGATACTCTAGATGAGAAATTGGACACTTTGGAGCTCATAGGTGACAGAAAAATAGATAAGATAAAAGTGAAAAACAAATTTTACGAAGAATTGTTCCTAACAACTTGTTTGTGTCCTACCACTAAACATTGAGTCCCAGACAATTATTTTACACATGAATAGACACGCTAGATGCGGAGTAGGTAAACTGAATGTCTGATTTGGCATTTTGGTACAATCTGGGAGCAACAATTGAGATAACATAAAAATGACCACAAGTGACTTTTTCCAGAATTTATGCCTTTCGCGTTTGGCCAAAATCATATATTCCCAAAAGTTGCCAATTTAGTCTCAGTCTATCATTTCACACTTGACGAGATACTCTAGATGAGAAATTGGACACTTTGGAGCTCGTTGGTGACATAAAAATAGATAAGATAAAAGTGAAAAACAAATTTTACGAAGAATTGTTCCTAACAACTTGTTTGTGTCCTACCACTAAACATTGAGTCCCAGACAATTATTTTACACATGATTTGGCATTTTTGTACAATCTGGGGGCAACAATTGAGATAACATAAAAATGACCACAAGTGACAATTTTTCACGAATTTATGCCTTATGCGTTTGGCCAAAATAATATTTTCCAAAAAAGTTGCCAATTTAGTCTCAGTCTATCATTTCACACTTGACGAGATACTCTAGATGAGAAATTGGACACTTTGGAGCTCGTTGGTGACAGAAAAATAGATAAGATAAAAGTGAAAAACAAATTTTACGAAGAATTGTTCCTAACAACTTGTTTGTGTCCTACTACTAAACAGTGAGTCCCAGAC
>CAJHNH020006559.1:2500-11717 GCA_905116865.2 Candidula unifasciata | reverse complement strand
GAGCTAACCGGCTTAAACTCCGCCAACGTTTGGTTATTCGTTACTTGTGAAAGGTCTTGCGCAAAAATTTGATTTTTGCGTGCAAAAACGTTTTTACACATTGACTTATTACAGCAGACTGTTGGTTTACAAAACTACGTGGGTTTGGGAAACCCTTCTAGAAAAGTGAGGGTTTATTGTCTGATAGGATGTGGGTCTGAATTTGCTGAAAAAACTGTTTCTGTGTCCATGTAATTTTTTTTTTTCTCCGCGCATGAGGGGGAGGGGGGGATAGGGGGGTGAGGGGGGGGGGGGGGGGTTTGGGGGGAAAGCGAAAAGACACGGGGGGGGGGGGGAGGGTGAAGGAGATTAGGCCTGAATACTGGAAACTGGGTGGTGGGCGACCAAGCGCTGGGTCACCAGGATTTGTCACCACAGCTCCTAGTTGCAAAACATAGTAGTTTTTTTGTATCCGTGTGTTTTTTTTCTCCATCGACTCCAGTGAAAAAAACCCCCTTTTTTTTCAAGTGAACTTGTATACAGGACAGTTCACCACGAACACAGATCAGTACTGTGACACCAAAAATCGAGATTTGAAGACCCATTGCGTGCAGGGCTTTCCACTCTAGAGAGTGTCCAGGCTTGTAATTTGCCGTCTTGCACTTTTAGGAGCGTTGCAAACCCACTTGCAAATTTAGCCTTCTGTCGGGTTTCACTTGCTTTTATGGAGCGCATCACGGATGGTCCCTGACCAACCACACGTCTTTGACTGACAGAAGCAACTCGCAGTTATCCATCGCTTATGTTAAATTGATCATTTCAGCGCGACAAGTTTGTAAAACGTTTCTCATTTCCCTATCTCGCTGCATTTGCTGTGGCCTGTCAATAATGTGGCAAAAACATTCAAAGGGACTGCCTACGAGTGCTGTCTCTCACATATCTTGTTGTCTATGTCGTGGGTTACTCTCAGGCTGCTACCGAGTGCTGGTATCTCAAGTGAGTTCTTGTTGTCTATGTCGTGGTTTTACTTCTCAGCTTGCTTGGCGTTTTTTTTTTTTTTCTTAAACCTCTTAAAGTGGATTCTGTCGTTTCACGTCTCGCGATTCTCAAATATAAAATTCAAATTTCTTTGGAAATTCGTTGGAAAGCCAGAGAAAAATACTATTGTTCATAAACAGTCACACTTTTACTAAACACTACTAACTACAAACTACTACTTACTGACTACCACCACCACCATTACTAACTCACTATATACTATACTACTATAATACTACTACTAATACGTCACTATACGACGACGGACGACGACTACGACCCGATACTACTACTACTAATAAGACTACCACCCTACCATTACTTACTACTACTACGGACTATTACTAATACTATTACTCCTACTACTACTACGACTACTAACTAGATACTATGACTACTACTTAATACTACTAAATACTAGACGACGAACGACGACTAAGACTACTAAACTACTACTACTACTACTACTACCACCACCATTACCACTACTACATACGACTATTACTAATTACTAGTAATACTACTACTACTACGTACTACTACTACTGAAATACTACTACTACTAGTACTACTTACTACCTACGACGCCGACGACGACTACGACATATTTAATACTACTACTACTACTACTACTAACCACCACCATTACCAATATTACTACGGGACTATTACTAACTTACTATTACTACTAATATCACTACTACTACTACTACTACTAACTACTACTAACTACTAATATACTTACTACTACTACGGCACCAGCATCACCACTACAATATAAATTGTTTCTTAAGAAACACCACTGATTATGTAAGATAATGTAGACAGTTTACGCATCCAGTAAAGCCACATGATGATGATGGGTATGAAAATGCATCACCCGCTTACCCTGCTAGCTTTATGGAACTGAGTATTAATCTAATCATTGCACCCTTTAAAAAATCTACCATTCACACAGAATGACAACTTCCAGTGCCAATCTTCGTGCTCTGGACCACCAACTCTTCCTCCCCACGTCGCTTGCGGGTGTAAGGAGAAGATAAGGATACACATTTTGTAACATTATATGGGTATTACGGGGTCAAAGGTTCAGATTTCCGTTTGCGACATACTACTAATCTTTCTCTCTGTCTCTTTCTCTCTCTCCATCTCTCTCTGTCTTTCTCTCTGTCTCTCCCTCTCTTTCTCTCTGTCTTTCTCTCTGTCTCTTTCTCTCTCTGTCTTTCTCTCCGTCTCTCCCTCTCTCTCTGTCTTTCTCTCTGTCTCTTTCTCTCTCTTTCCCTCTCTCTCTCCCTCTCTCTGTGTCTTTCTCTCTGTCTCTCCCTCCCCCTTCTCTCTCTCTTTTTCTCTGACTCTCTCTGTCTTTCTCTCTGTCTCTCCATCCATCCCTCTCTCTCTGTCTTTCTCTCTGTCTCTTTCTCTCTCTCCATCTCTCTCTGTCTCTCCCCCTCTCTCTCTGTCACTTTCTCTCTCTCCCTCTCTCTCTCCCTCTCTCTCTGTCTTTCTTTCTGTCTCTCCCTCCCTCTCTCTCTCTCTGTCTTTCTCTCTGTCTCTCTCTCTGTCTTTCTCTCTGTCTCTTTCTCTCTCTCCCTCTCTCTGTCTTTCTCTCTGTCTCTCCCTCCCTCCTCTCTCTCTCTCTCTCTCTCTCTCTCTGGTCCCCGCACGTCATCTAATGTTACTAACGTGCATTTCTTCAATTTTTTGCCCCTTTTCTTTCTTAGATGTGAGCAAGAGAGAAACGTTTAAGACATATCAAATAATATCTTTGAATTCCTTGTGCTTTGTTTCTGAGCACTTTGTTTAGTTAGAAACACCGTGACAAATCATGTCATTACAAAAACAACAATACAAGACAGCAAAATAACAAATTACTTCTGTTATATCAAGGAAAATGCCACACAAGAATCCAGATCTGGGTGAGGGGAAACAAAAACTAAACACAAACACAGTAGTTGAAAGGAAGGGAATAGGGGGGCGGGGGGGTGGGGGTGTTTAAACCGACGCCCCTTCGGAAAAATTACCAGGCCCTGAAACTCGACTGGTGACGTCACTTCCCGAGGCAAACAAAATGCGATGTGATCAGTGGGTATTCAGTTTTATTTTTCTTGTTCGCACGTTTTTTAATGTGGTTCAATTTTCACTGTCATGATTCACCTAATCAAGCTGGTATTTCAGGGAGTAGATTTAGTAAGCACTTTCTGCAATTTACCGTTTGGATGGATTTATCGTGCAGTGTGTTGGGTTTTCGCAGACATATGCCTGCGAAAAGTTCTGTAACCCGAGTGGTCGTTCAAATTATGACCTTTCTAGTGCGATATGTAAGGTTGCTTCAAATTCCCTTCGCATTCTTTTTGAAGAGACAAATGGCCTGAAACATTATTCCACGGAAAAATTGGACTCCTGGGAAAAACAGTGTAGTATGTACTATAAAACATTTTCGTACGTCAGATATTATTGTGTATGATCAATATACAGACAAATCAGGAATCGAGCTATATACTCCAAGAAAGAATCCCGCTTTAAAAAAAGATGCTTATTCCCAACTATTCTTTCATAGATCTTCCATCCTATTTATCGGTGAAAGTACCTGCCTCTCGCACAAAACTCCAGTAGGAACGTGTATCACATATTAATCGTAATTATGATCAAAAAGTCCAACGATTGGCTGTCATCAGATATTATTACAGATTTGTCCATAGATCTGGAGTGGCACAGCTAGGAAACAAACTGAAAGACACATTTGAAAAAAAGTTGGAAAGGTACACTTCTGTAGATGGAGCTCTTAGCTATGTATGTTTTGTATGTCATTACCCATACAAGTCAGACTCTGATGAACCATCCATAGGTGTCAGCATAAAGGTGTTTACTGATGATAGACTATACAAGCTTTGTTCAAAATAAAAAGTTAAGGACAAAGACCTTAAAATGGATTGTAGACAACATTAAACTTGTGAGATGGTCACAGCTGAAAATCTTGTAATTCAAATTACAATGCCTGGGATTATAGTAAAATTCAAAGCCAAAATAGCTTCACAGATTTAGTGGGAGAAGCAGGAAGTATTTTTGAAGAGTGCTGCAGAGCAACAGTGGACTCCTAATGGGACAGCTGATGAAGTAACTGACACACAAACGTAATCTTTCTTGCAGAGCAGTGCAACCTTTTAACCGTGTTAAAAAACAGAAGGCGTTACAGTTGTAGCACATTATGTTTCGCTTTCATGCTGTGTCATTAAATCTCCAGCATGCTAACCGATTTATAAGAAAATCTCGTATGTTGTGCCTGCCTCATCAAAGAAACACTGCACAATTTAACTTCACAGTTGTCATTGTCATACTCATACTGGCAGCATTTCGACAGTACTTGAAATTGAAACAAGAAAAAAAACCCAAACTGACAGAGCTAGAAAAGATTGTAGTGGTTCAGATGGATGAAAATATATGTTAAATCTGCAATTAACTTACTCTGGGGGCAAAATATTTGGCAATGCAGACAATGCAAAAGAAGCAGCAACAACAGTGCAGGCTTTCTCCTCATATCTTCAGTTTTTGGAAGCTACCAGAAATTATAGAGCTTTCACCTGTGAACAGAATGACATCTCAGGATCTACGTTTGAAATTACTCCACTGTATCCACTTTGTACAGGAGTGTGGTTTCACAGTAGTTGCTGTAATTGCAGATAATAGTGCTGTCAATCGCAGAGTTTACAGTGTTCTCCTGAACCAAGCCAAACTTTTATTGAGAACCCAGATTTTGCTAATAAAAAAATATTTCTATTTTTTACTGCATGATTCTGTGCACTGCTAAAATGCATGTGGAGGAACTGGATCAACCAGAAGGACACAAACCAGACATTTAACTTATCTTTAATAACTGGACAAATGCTAAACGCCTGTGATACTGATAGAGCTGCAGAAGCTAACTTTTCTCATTTAAAGAAACTGTATTATAGTGAGCAAAAGAATATTGCAAAACTGGCACCTAAACTTTCCCACAAGCCATCTATCCCTCCAGCATGGACAGACGAATGTTCCTCTTGCTTTGGCAATTTTTAATGAATACAATGTTGCTGCTCTGCGTCTAGTAGGCAGTAATGAAACAGCAGATTTTATTGAAGCCATCCTTAGATGGTGGCATATTGTTAATGTGAAAAGTAAATTGTAGGTAAAAAGACACTGAACTCATCTCAAATCCTGTATTGTCAAATGATGATGAACAAGTGCATTATCTTGAACAGTTTGCTGAATGGCTAAGAAAGTGGGACAAGCTGCCTGGCTGTCAAGGAAAACTGACCAAGGAAACACAAAGTGCACTGCTGCATACAGTGACTGCAGTGCTTTCTCTAATCAAATATCTATTTGCAACAACAGAAGCCAGTTTTATACTTCTTGGAAAGTTACAGACTGACAACTTAGAAGCTCGGTTTGGTGAATATCGGCAGTTGTCAGGAGCAAACTACCTAGTATCTGTGCAGCAAGTTTTAGAAGCAGAAAAGAAACTTAAAGTTTACTCACTGTTAAGTATGTCCTCATCGACT
The DNA here is from genome assembly GCA_905116865.2 of Candidula unifasciata. Classification (NCBI taxonomy): domain Eukaryota; kingdom Metazoa; phylum Mollusca; class Gastropoda; order Stylommatophora; family Geomitridae; genus Candidula; species Candidula unifasciata. The sequence continues at coordinate 6,165 of CAJHNH020006559.1, read as the reverse complement.
TATGGAGATTTTTCCTATCCGTGACCTCTCAGAATTTCTTAGCAGCAAAGAAGATGAAACTGGGGATGACATAATTACTGATGCTGTTCAGCTGGACGTGAACAAGGTTTTTTTTCAAATAACCCAAATGACTGTGAATTGTTGGTTTCGGAAGGTTCAGAGGAGTCACTGGTGTATATTGCTGGATTTGTCTCAAGTAAGCTGAACAAAAAAATTAGGTGTGCTGCCTGCAAGACTTTATTGCAGATGGACAGGCCATTATCAAATGATGTTGACTCAGGTGCAATGTCAACAGACTATATACAGCTGCTTGACCGTGGAGGTTTGAAATACCCTTCAAAATTTATAAGTTTAATAACATTTGTCACATATGCAGCTATGCAGAAGCTTATATCAGCTGAGTTGGAAACACAATTTCTAGCCTGTAAACATCACAAAAAATTGCTTATGCATATTGTTTCATGCAGTTTACAAACATATTTCAAGGATGAAATAGGTGGTGTCTGTGCTGAGGGTTGTTCTAAAATAAACATTTCTTCCAAAGCGCTGCCATCTCTGGCAAATGTTTTCCTAAATAACTACCGCAAAATCAAAACCGACACATCCTTGCTGGATAAATCATCTAAGAAAAGAAAACTGGCCAAATTCACCCAGTAATGGATTTCACGGATTATGTAACTTCAATTTGGACAGCTACATGGTAAGTAGTTTCTGTTGTGCTTTTAGTTTCTATGTCATATTGTGAATATGTCAGTAGTTTCTGTTGTGTTTTGTTTCCATGTCTTATTGTCAATACCTATATCCAGGGCTGTTCAAACTAAGTCAATTTTAGGTTAACTCAGAAGCCAACATTGTAAAATTAGGATCGTTATGGGCCAGCAGTCCGAGTCCCAGCTTAGAAAAAGCATTATTTCATTGCAACCAGCAGTGATCGGCGGGCCACTCGCTAGGCCTCAGCGGGCCAAATTTGGTCCGCGGGCTGACTGTTGAATAGCCATGAGCTTACTGCTATACTTTTTGTGGGCTAGTACTCAGGGGACGGCCGGGAACAAAAAAAAAAAAAACAGGTACCGTCTGAGTGAAAAAGTAACATAACGTTAGCCAGCGGCGGTGACGTCACGTCCCGCTGATGACGTCAGTAGCTAGGCCTAGTAACTAAAGTTTGGCCATGGTTAAACACACCAATTTAACGGGTCGTTGAAATCTGTGTTCATGCTAAATTGTCATGTCTCATTTGCGATTTCGTTTGCATTCAGCTAGAACTGTCTGTTCTAAGAATAATTCCTTGTACTAAGACGTCATTCTGTCTTGGATACAATAGTCCTGGCGTGTCTTGAAATAACAATTTTTACTCATTGCAGACAGTGTGTTTCCAAGAGAGAAGTTTGTGTTCCAAGCCATAATTCCTTGTCATTACCGGAGTTTGTCTGCACCAAGAGAAAGCTCCGTGTGTTAATGAATAAATGATTGAATGAATGAATGAATGAATGAATTGTCATCAGGGGACATCACTCAGGACATTGACACAGGTGCTTCGTCTTCTTCTTGATCAACCAACGTTGAGTCGACATGCTGATAGCATTAGCTGCACCAGTGATTACAAGCCTGCTTAATGTTTTCTTCCTCAGTGTTCAATACCTTCCAGGCCCACTTAATCCCACTTATCCGGTTAATCTATCAGCCTGCTCGTTACCTCGAACACCTGAATTTTCTTGATATTATTGTTTCCAGACATGCTACAATTCATTGTTTCGTTCTAGTCAGATTTATTTCTTCATATCGAAGTTGAAATCTGTGTGCTTTACGCCCAGACGTCACTTTCTTTGACAGAAACTTAGAGAAAGTTAGCTGTACATTCTTGTAGAGGACGTTGCAAATAAGAATCAGGGAATGTAAAGTTATCCTCCTTACTTCCTAGAACATTTCCTGTCACACACACTGAGTCTAGGACAACCTGGCAGACCATGTTAATAATATTCGACTACATTGCAATTTCCCTATTTTTACGAAACGACACCACTGCCAAAGATAGAACATGTGTAGACTCTTACAGGAAAAGAAAACACAAATGCTTGAACAGATTACTTTTCTTGCAAACAAGGCAGAACAAAGGCAAGAATGGCTGCCTGTTCTTGTAGCACAGAAGAAAAAGTAATAGAGCAGGTGCATGTTCTTGCTGGAAAAGAAAAAAAAAATAAACTACAGCGTCTTCGCAGGTTCTTAACTGGAACACATGATAGAAATGGTGTATATTATTACAGAGAAAGGAAAGCACATAATAGAAATGGTGCATGTTTTAGAGACACATTAAAACACATGATAGAAATGGTGCATGTTCTTACAAAGGAGAATGCATGATAGAAATGGTGAATGTTCTTACAAAGGAGAACACATGATAGAAATGGTGCATGTTCTTACAAAGGAGAATGCATGATAGAAATGGTGCATGTTCTTACAAAGGAGAATACATAATAGAAATGGTGCATGTTCTTACAAAGGAAAATACATGATAGAAATGGTGCATGTTCTTACAAAGCAGAACACATGATAGAAATGGTGTATGTTCTTACAAAGGATAATACATGATAGAAATGGTGCTTTTTCTTACAAAGGAGAATATATGATAGAAAGGGTGCATGTTCTTACAAAAGAGAACACATGATAGAAATGGTGCATGTTCTTACGAAGGAGAATACACGATAGAAATGGTGCATGTTCTTACAAAAGAGAACACATGATAGAAATGGTGCATGTTCTTACAAAGGAGAATACATGATAGAAATGGTGCATGTTCTTACAAAAGAGAACACATGATAGAAATGGTGCATGTTCTTACAAAGGAGAATACATGATAGACATGGTGCATGCTCTTACAAAGGAGAATACATGATAGAAATGGTGCATGTTCTTACAGTCAAAGTGGAGCACGAGTTAAATATGGCATCCCCATAGAACATTCAAGGCCCGCACAGCGGCACAAGCGGTGCAAGATAGGCGAGCCCAGCGATTGCACAAGTCACAGACATAGTCGTGAAATAGAAGAAATAACTTCACCTGTTGCTAAGTGAAGTTTACCAGCCCCATCGCGCCGCACATTATTTGCTGGTTGTTAAACTGAAACCTTAGCCGCTCAAGCCGAGTAGAAGCTCAGTCTGCCAAGCCATCAACGTCTTCGCTTTACGTGTGGCTGTTATAAAGTGTCATCTCTGTTATTAAAATGCTATGAAAAATTTCAAACGAAACGAAAAGGAGAAGCGTCAGCTTTATATTGTCACAAAAACAAACGACAGGTCAACTTTGGGGATAGAAAGCCTTCATCGGAACATTGCATGAATAACACAGTTCAACAAATTGGACAAAGAATACACACACAAAAAGGCTTCAATAAAGTATCTCTAAAAGTGATTCACCTGGCCAGTTACAGACAGACTGCTTCCGCTTTGAATTGCTAATTCTAATCAAATGAAACTGAAGTTACATTTGTGGTTTTTAAATACAAGGAGTAGCGTTAACGCAATTGCTTAAAAGATTAACCGTCTGTCCTAAAGAAGTAAAGAAGTAAGCACGCTTCCTATGCCAGTGTCCCACTGGACATATGATGCTAGACTTATATTTTGATAGAACAGTGGGCACTCGGTAGGTGCTGTGGTCAGTCTCGATCTAAC
>CAJHNH020006558.1:0-11737 GCA_905116865.2 Candidula unifasciata | reverse complement strand
CGAGAACCAAAGAAAACCAGACTAAAAAAAAAACACGTAAGAACAGCGGGCTATGAGAAAAAAGGCCCGAAAAGAAAGGTATTATGGGGGGGAGAAAAACAGAACACTACAGAAACAGAATAAAACATTAATAAAAACTAAGATACAAAATCGGAAAATACAGGAACCCCTTCGGTGATGTTTTATGTCAAAAGCAGTAGGGCAAAAAAGAAGAAGAAGAAAAAGGAGAAACCCATCTTTGATTATTTAAAAACATAGATTTTCTTTGGGGGATCTACTACCCCTAGGGGGGGAAGGGGGGGGGGGGGTTTCGAAAAATTTAATGAGATGCGTTCCATCAGCAGGAAAAAACAAACATTTTTTTTTGTTTTGGAAGGATTTTTTATTCTTTTTTTTTTAAATAATTGTTATTAGAAGAACCTGGTGATTAAAAAAAAAAATTACTAGTCAAATAATGTGCAGTCTATTTTGTGTCTTTGTTCTTCATTATTATCCGTTGGCCTTTTATATGTCACATGGGGCTGCAGTCTTTCCTCTATTCCATTTTATCCTGTGTGATCAGTTTCAATATCATGGGTGGGAAATTATCCCGCAGCTTTGATCTTTTTCATCAACTGCCTAAAAGGTTCCCGTGGAGATCCCCGCTTCTTTAAACCCCCCATACAGGCTTTTAGTGCCCGTTTTTGGGATTCCTGCTGGTTTCTTTTCAGGATGGTCCACTGTAGACGCCTCTTATTGCCTTAAACTGTGATACTAGTGGTTGTCCAGCATTCTCTCGTTCTCCTAAACTCTTGAGTCCCAGGGGGTTTTAGCATAGAGTCCAAGGGGTGGTAATGCAATTGTTTTAATTTCATAGGTGTTAACACATTAAAACAGACCATACTAAATTCAAATGCTGCGCAGCATACGCATATTATACATCAAAGTGACCAGGGATGTTGGGGAATAATAATAGAATACTGCTACAACAAATAATTGCACTAATAATTAAATATTAGTAAATAAACATATTGTCTATTAACAGAAATTAGTAAAATGAAATAATATTTTTTCCACTTATCAACCTGGCACTCAATGAAAACTTCGTTAAAATATAATCAAATATTTAAATGAACGGTGCACAATTTTATCACGGTGTCAGTGTAAATTAAAAAAAACCTAAACTTGATCACGTGTTGATTGGGCACGTGGGGGTGTAAACCAATTAGCAGACATTTGTTTTTGACTGCATTTATTTTTGTTGCATATCTCAAGTAGCTCTCCAACTGTCACCTGCACATGTTAAAATTGATATAACATTAGAATTCAAATTATGTAACTTGGTTTTAAAGCTATGCAATTTAGAATTCAATTTTTTGTTCAATCTGTTAAAAGCTGCTGATGCCTTGCAAATGTGTGTTATAATTTCTTTATTTGTTTTTCCTTCTCTATCAAAATTACTGCCTAAATAAGTAAATTGTGTTTTCATTGTTAAAACTTTTTTTTTTCAATTTTAATACAGATTTACTCTAAAGAAAATTTTTTTTAATGAATAAAACGATTTGGTCCATGACATACCTACAAAAATAAGATGGCATCAAGGGGTCTTATCTAGCTGGGAACAAATGATTTAAACAATAACTTGAAATCTATTCTACATTCAATTTACACAGATAAAATGTCATGTATAGTTAAATACAGCAGATAAATACAGCAGACAAAATGTATTGTATACTTTTAAAAAAGTTTAGTTGTGATTTTTTTTTTGGTCAATAGTAATTGAAATATTTGCTGAGCACTTTTAAAAACACAAGTGTTTCACATTTACAGTTTGGCATGATAACATCTGGCATAATAACCTGCCACAAAAAACAAACGTTTGGCATGATAGCATGCCACAGTAAACAAATATTTGGCATGATAACTTGCCACAATAAACAAATATTTGGCATGAAAACATGCCACAATAAACAAATATTTAGCATGATAACATGCCACAATAAACAAATATTTGGCATGATAACATGTCGCAATAAACAAATATTTGGCATGATAACATGCCACAATAAACAAATATTTGGCATGATAACATGCCACAATAAACAAATATTTGGCATGATAACATGCCACAATAAACAAATGTTTGGCATAATAATATGCCACAATAAACAAATGTTTGGCATGATAACATGCCACAATAAACAAACATTGGGCATGATAACTTTCCATAATAAACAATTGTTTGGCATAATAACATGCCACAATAAACAAATGTTCACTTAATCCATTTTCAAACATCACAAATTTTAAAAATAACCTCATGCAGTTTAATGCTAAAAACAAAGAAATGATATAATTACAAGATAGCTTTAGGTATAAACCTTAAAAGTGTCATATAAATTATAATAACCATAATAAGAGTTTTGAAAAGGTCAACCCACTTATGACATGCACCAAAGAAGAGCAGCATTCTTATATTCTTTTTTTTTTCCTCAACAAATGAATGTCCATTGTGGTGATGCACACCTGTCAGTCAAGCAAGTGTATGAGGAGTGGAGCAGGTAGTTGAAAATCTTCATGATTTCTGTGACAGTCTGTTCACGACTGTGTCAGGCACACCGAGTAGTGACTCCCAGAGTCAACAACAGGTGCTGAAGGCCTCATACTGGAAAACTGCTGACTGACTTTGAATGATCCTGCCACACATATCAATATCTGTCAAGGTTCAACACAAAACATAATTCTTGATGTGCTACACTACCGCTGCCCCTCTATGGTGCATATCAAAAGTGGGGTAGCTATCTTTAAACTTTTTTGAGTTTTATGACATCACCATGTCTGTCTGCACCCTGATGTCACATGCTTAACCCTCTTTACATCCTTAACAACAATATTGACAAGTTACAAGACAACAGCTTGGTTAATTGAATTGTTGTCACACTCGTAAGGTTTCTGTTTGAAGCCCACTTGTATTACAGCTGCATATACAAATTAACACTTGTTAGAATTGTCACAACTATAGAAGGGCCCTAGGAAGGGTAGGGTTCCTATACAGGAGGTATCTTCAGTCTATAAGTGTGGCTCACTAGAAGTATGGTACTTCATTGTCTACAAGGGTAGAGAGACCGAGATATTGCTCCTGGGACAGAGGACAGGAAGATAAGGCTACCCCGCTCCGATGGGTGGTGCTAGGCAGACTAGTTATCCTGGTGGCAACTCCTCTGCCACTTTTAAAGAAAGAGCCCCCAGAGAAAGTAAGCGAAGAATGCCCCTTTCTCGCTCACTCAACTATTACTCACGCACAGCAACAAAGACAGACGAGAATAGTAGTGAATGAAGAATGATGTCGCTTTAATTTTACTGACAGCTGACTGGCTAAAAATTGACAGTGGTTTGGTGTTTGATTTTAAACCAAATGGTTATCATCATAAGAGAAATGTCTACTGGGTCCAGTTCCTTCCCCGCACGAGTACAGCTCACCCGTGGATACTCCCAAAGGCTGGACTTGATGGGGAAACCGGAACACTTGGCTTCTTGTAGATCTTATTTCTTGTGATATCCTCTTGTAGATAATCCACCGCTGATGTTCTTAAAGTTCAGATACGACACGTGGTCGTTTAGAAAATTCGACACGTGGTCGGTTACAATTACGACTAGTAGTCGGTTATGAATACTGGGATTAAATCCCTTAAACTGTCTCTTTGTCTGTGCCGATTCTATGGCGACATGACAATGGGTACAATTGTGTACTAATCGTTGAGTCCTTGGTGTTATGAAAAATGCCGCAGGGCCCCTCAGATCGGTCAGAAATCACTACCGTAATCCAGAACGAATTAATATAGAACTACACTCGCTAATCTGAATACTGAACTTGAAAAACTACCGATCATCACTCGACCACGTTTGGAACTCCCAAGACCGGAAGATGGCGGCTTCCGCTCAAAAATGGACGACCCACGTGACGCCAGCCATGCGCATGCGCCAAAAAGATAAAGCGCCATCTGGTACGTTCTATTTGATTGGTCGGACCGAGCACTGTGATTGGTTGCCAAACTATTAATCCATGAGTTGAATGTAACTAGCCCTATCCGGTTTTTAGCGGAAAGTATTAGGGAAAATCGGGTCCTCTAAACTAATGTTATATATATATATATATATATATATATCTAGCTTCTGCCCTAAACTATAAGGTAACTAGGGGAGCGTCAGTGGTCATTGCCAGTACTGTCACATAGGCCCCCCGTAAAAAAAAAAGTTCTGGGATCCAAACTTTTTAGAGACTAAGATGACCATCTGGCGTATCTCCTTCATCTGGGTTAGCTTGATCATTCTCCTCTTCTGGAGGGTGACGACTCAGGAAATCTGCTCCTACATTCTCTTTCCCCGGAATGTACTCTACTGTAAAAGTGTAGGGTTGGAGTAACAGTGACCATCTCATCAGCCTAGTGTTGAGCTTCTTAGATGCCGCTAGAAACATCAGAGGCTGGTGGTCACTCTGTACTTTAAATTTCGTTCCGTACAAGAATGGCTGGAATTTCTGCACTGCCCATACTAGGGATAAACACTCTTTCTCAATGGTTGAATAATTTCTTTCAGCACCGTTGAGCTTCCGGCTGGCATATGCTATCGGAAACAACATGGATGGTTCTTCTCTACCTTCCTGGAGTAGGGTCGCTCCTATTCCTATATTACTGGCATCAGTCCTCAACGTAAAGGTTTTAGTGAGGTCCGGGAGCTGAAGAATAGGTTTGGAGGTTAGCTTTCCCTTGAGCATAGCGTACGCTGTCTCACAGTCAGCTGACCAATGCACCATCTCTGGGGCTCCCTTTTTTGTAGCATCTGTAAGTGGGGAGGCTATCGTGTTAAAGTCTTGTATGTACTTTTGATAGAACCCACACAGAGATACAAAGGACCGCACATCCTTCTTAGTTTTTGGTCTAGGTGCCTTGTGCAACTTATCTACGTTCTTTTGTTCCGGGCACATATATCCCTGTGATATGGTGTGTCCCAGAAATTCTAGTTGTCCAAAAGCCAGTTTACATTTAGAAGGCCTGGCTGTTAACCCCACTTCTGCAAGCCTTCCTAGCAAAGTGTCGAGAGTGTTGAGGTGTTCTTCAAAATGCTCTGACGCGATGAGGATGTCATCCATAAAATGTTGTAGCGTTGGCCGTTTTAATGGGCCTAACAGCATTATCATCATGCGGGTAAACACACTAGGTGCATTGCTAAGACCGAATGGTAAGACGTTGAACTCATAGTGCCCCTGAGGGGTGCTGAATGCTAAATAAGGGCGAACTTCTTTCTTTACTGGGATCTGATAGTACCCCTTACTGAGGTCTATCTTGGAAAAGTACTTAGCTTTACTAAGTCTAGAAAATAGTTGTCCTTGGTCAGGTAGGGGTTCAGGTTGGAATTCCGTCACCCTATTTAGTTGCCTGTAGTCAATGCAAAGCCGATGCTCCCCACTAGGTTTCCTTAGGAGCACAACACTAGCACTATAAGGTGATTCAGAAGGGGAGATAATTCCTTCTTGCAAAAGGTGAGCGATCTCAGCCTGGAGGGCTTCCTCCTTAGCATAAGGTATGGGATAACACCTCTGTCTGACCGGTTCCGTACTGGTCAGTTTTCATGTCAAACTCGACCAGACTTGTGAGACCCGGTTTGTCTGTGAGCACAGCTGAGTGTGCAGTTAAGACCTCTCTTATTCTTCGTTGTTGTGAATCCAACAGGGTGGGGTTTATTTCCACATCCTGAGCTGTTTCTCGAGGTTGTAACGGGTACTCGACCCCTGCAGCCTCCCCACATTCGACCTCCGTAGCTACCGCAAGTGTCATCAAGTGCACCGGGGTAGTGTCTGTTCTTTCGAAATACTTTCTAAGCAGGTTTATGTGGAAGACTTTCAGTTTTCCTCTTTTGGAGATCTTATAATTGGTGCGGGACACCTTCTCCACAACCGAGTAGGGCCCTTGCCAACCAATCTCCAGTTTATTGCTGCCACTTGGCAAAAGTAACATGACCTTGTCTCCTGGTTCCAGGAAACGGTCCTTGGCTTTCCTATTATAAAGGGCAGCATGTTTCTTGCGGGCGGCTTTCACATTTGACGTTGCCAGTTTCCAACCCATTTCCAACTTTCCTTTCAGTTCCTCCACATACTTGGAGGCTGTCACTACAGTCTCTTCCGCCTTCTCTTCAGTCCACGTCCTCATTAGGGCTTCCAAGGGCCCCTTAATAGGTCGTCCGAATAGAAGAGTAGCAGGTGGGATTCCCGTAGATCCATGGGGTACCTCCCTGTAGGCGAATAAAGCCGCTGGTAGGTACTCATCCCAAACCTCTGGTTTTTCCTGAGCTAACTTCCTCAGGATCGTCATTAAGGTTCCGTTAAATCTTTCCACCTGGCCGTTTGACTGTGGGTGATATGGACTAGTGTGGATATGCCGGGTTTGTAGAATCTGGAAGACTTCTCCCATCAGTTTCCCTCGGAACTGTGAGCCGTTGTCTGTCAAAATTTGATTGGGAAATCCCAATCTTGTGAAAATGGTCACGAGTGCTTCCGCTACTTGCTTTGAATCGATAGCGGGTAGGGCAATCGCCTCCCCCCACATCGAACAGGTATCCACCAAAGTTAAAATAAAGGAATTTCTTTTCTTGGTGCGAGGGAGTGGACCGACTATGTCGACTGCCACTCTCTCAAATGGAGTGTTCATCAATGGCATGTCACCTAAAGTTACTGGAACTGTCCAATGCCTGGGAGCTACCCTTTGGCATTCTGGACATGACTTTACATACCGCTTAATGTCCCCATTCATCCCCGGCCAGTAATAATGGCAGGCGATACGTTGCTGTGTAGCCCCAATCCCCATATGTCCAGAGAATGGGATAGTATGTCCCATGTGCAAGATTTGCGTCCGGTAGGGGGAAGGTACAACAAGTTGACCAAACTCGTCTCCATCTTTTCCTGCCCTACGGTACAGCAAATTACTTTTGACATAAAAGTTTCCCTTACTAGGAGGGGTTTGGGCTTTGGGCAACTTTCCGTAGCAAGGTTGAAGAGTGTGGTCCTGTTTTTGGGCAGCCCTTATTTCACCCGGAAGGGGGTTTAAAGGTTGAACAGGCTCTAGGCTATCTTTAGCCTGAGACCTGGTCTGTACAGCCGCGAGAGCTATGGGAGTAGATGGTTCACTTAAATAAACATACCGACACCCCAGGATAAAGGGATAAATCGGATCATCTACCACAGCAGCGGATACAGTCCCAGTAACATACTTGGACTCCACTTCAACTAGAGCTATAGGCAAAGTCATAGTGGGGGAACTCTTGGTAGCCCCACGGACTTTAATAGTGTCTCCAGTTAGCTGGCCAGGTTCTACCAGATATGATGCAATTAAACTGTCATACTGGAGGCCGGTATCATAGAGACAATCGACTCTCTGTCGGTTGACTGAGATCACTTCCACCACGGGTGGTCTCCTCGTAGTAGGGAAGAGTACACTAGGAGGCTTTTCAGCTGCCACACATGCCGCGTACTGAAGGGCAGGTTTTTTTTCAGGCATTCGGCCGTGTAGTGGGTATTAACCTTGCAATATTTGCAGTATGGATTTCTCCACCCCGACGCTAGTTGCGGCTGGGGGTTTGATTTGGATGTTGGGGTTTGGGCTCCTTTGCGGCATTTTTATAAGGTTGTACTGGTGTTTTTACTGGAGGTTTTTCAAAGGTGGGTTGGGGTTTGGGCTTAAAAGATACTTCCCCATGGGCTGCATGATAGCGTTCTGCAAGAGTAATCATGTCGTCTAAGCGTTCAGCCCCATTCTCTGTTAAGAAAGTCTGCATAGGTTTCGACATACACTCCCTCAGTTGCTCAGCCAGCACCATTTCTTCCAACCCATCGTATGAGTGATCATGACCCCCTAAAGTCATCCATTTTGAAAGATAGCTTTGGAGTCTACTCAGCAGTTGGCTAAACGATTCACCCGCTTGCCGTTGGGCTGTTCGAAACTTATGCCTATATGCTCCGGAGGTAAGCTCATATCTTTTGAGAAGTGCCTGCTTTAAGGCCTCAAAATCATTTTCCTGACCCCGAGGTAGCTGGTTGTAAACATCATAAGCAACTCCTCGAAGCCCCTGAGAAACCTTAAAGTTCCATTTCTCTTTTTCCAGCCCGTAGTTCTCAGCCATCTTTTGGAATTTCTCTAAGTAGGTGTCTATTTTATCTGCTTTTTCATCGAAGTGCATCAAGGGGAAGTTCAGGGCCCCCACAAGATTATTCTGAGATGAACCCTCAGGGCTAGGTAAAGAATAGTTGGGAATCGGTGAGGAGGGTATTGGGGCCTGTTCACGAAGTCTAATTTCATGTTGCCTTTCTTTATCTCTCTCTACCCTTTCCCTTTCTTTCTCTGCCTTTTCTTCTTCTCGAATTAAGGCTCTTTCCTTAGCCTCTGCTTCAGCCTTACCATACTCTCTTTCATCCACCCGGTATTCTCTATCTACATCTTGCATGTACCTTTTTAACTCTTCACCCTCGTGCCCCAACTCTATTCCTATTTCCCTTATCTCAGCCATAGTTGGTCTTTTGAAAGGCATGACTATAGGTAGTGGCTTCTATCAATGACCGGAGGGGTAAGTTGTTTCGTAGGCAGAGTAGACAGAAAAACCAGATCAACGCAACAGAATCACTTAGCAGTTATGATTGGCGGTTATAGTAGAACACCAAATAGTACTGTATGTATTATACACGTCACAACAGATACGTAACGGAACAACAACAGTATGTAACAAAACACCAGGTCTGGAACTGAACTACTTAAAATTTTGAATCTTTACACAAACATTTTAAACCATCAATTTTTAGCTCAGTCTTATTAAACAGTTGTGCAGTACCTATAAAGCTATAGACTACTAGGAAATAGTCTCTGGTAAAATCCCGGACGAGCGTACCAGTCTGTGGCGGGTAAGGGTTCTTTAACTAGCGAATGCACTATGTGCACTTTACATAGGGAACAACAAACAGTAAATCTTAATAGGGGTTTTTATTACCCCCAGCCTTGCTGGTTAAATTAGAGGATTTGGGGTTTGCCCACATCTTATTCCCTACTGTAATTAATTGTATATTTAAATGTATTTAAATTACACTAGCTTTTGTTCACTGACACACTTACAGTTAAAATGAAACTTCAGAAAACTGTAAGAACATTAAAACTACATTTATTTTGAAAATTCAAATGATAACTAAATAAAATGGCTGTGGATATAAAATCCTGTTATTCAAGGTAGGTTAGTTAAATCTTAGCTGTAGCTTAGGTTTCTGTTGTCAGCTTCTGACTAAGCTTCGGAAACACATCAGGCAGGCCGAATCTTCCAGTCCAGTCCGGACAATCGGGTATCTGCGGCTAAGCTTAGGATCTACTTCTGGACTCCCACCTGTATGTACCATCTGGAACTAGAACAATAGAACAGTCCTTATACAAACAGTCAGGAAGGTTCTAACTGGAGACAACAATACCTCCAGTCTTTAAACTGTTACACTACACACATATATATGGAGTAGGATAGTAACAGGTGTTCACATCCTACTGGTATAGAATGGGAATGTGTACAGAACATGGTCCATAATCCTGATGGGGAAATATTTAGGAAACCAGTTTCATGAATACTCTCAAGAACAAGAGTTTACATCACACAAAAAGAAAGGACATTCCTCAGTGTAAATTGTTCTGATGTCTGCACACTAGTACTCCTTTGAAGGGTTAACATGCTTACACACACAGACATACACAGTCATATTTCACAATATTCTCATTTTAACCACATGGGTTCACATCACAATGAATGAGAAACAGGGAGTGAGTTTACCAAGGCCAGAAACTCATAACAGGTGCTTTGCACTGTTTGAAAATAAATGGGATTGACATATCTCCATCAATATACTGGGTGATGGGATAGATGTCAAAATACAATCATAGATGACAATGGGCTTTCCATGTGTCACAGTATTAACATAAAATATACAACACTCACTCCAGTTTAAATCTAAATCCACCTGTGTGATAACATCTTAGTCAGTAGAGTTTAGAAGTTGTAAAGGTTGAAATATAATTATTACAATTGTAAGGCCACCTGCTGTAGAACTGAAATGTATTCCTAGTAATAGGGAAATATATTTACAACAATAATAATTACAAGCATGGGCCATACATCTCTTTTCTGCTTCTTCTTCTCTGACAGTGTGAATATTAAATTCAGCCCACTGTGTTATTCACTTTCCAAGCTCTTAAACTAGTCTCAGAATTATCTGGACTAAATCTAAATTAAAGCAAGACAGTGATTCATTAAGCTAATATCACCATGAGGTAAAATCAACTTAGAAGGGATTAGGTATAATGAATATACACTTCATTCCTATTTTTAATTGTCTAAGCTGGAAACAGGAACTGGCCGAGATTTCACATGAGGACATAATTATCACTTAATTAATATAAGTATAATAATTGAAACTACCAATGCACGTTTCTAGTAGCAAATAAACATTAATTAAATCATCAATAGATCATATGTTTGCATACATGTACATACTAGATCATAAACGTGGTTAGTGAGGATAAAAAAATTTATCATAGTTTTTGAGCCATGTGGGCATTAAATTTCAGAATTTAACCTGTGGAATTAATTCAGAGGAATAAGCGGCAATACATCAAATTAAACTTATTCTTTTAACTCACCCCTGGCAGGGAATTCAAACTCAGGCAACAAGACAACAGAACTAACTGAACTGTGTCAATTTGGGGAGAACAAAATCTTGACTCCCCCAATTGAGCCTGGAAAGAAAGAATGGAAGATGGGAAGTCCTACCAAGGGGGAAGTTACTCTTTGTTACCCCTTGCACTACTCTCCGCCTTTATTACCTTTCAACTCTTTAATTATAATTTTGCTACAATGAAGCATTAGGAAAGGGGTAAGAAATTTCTTAATTAGTCCAGAGCTATTATGCTAATTAAAAGCAATAGGAAAATGTTTAGAACTTTAGTAATAATATTATCTAAACAAAGCACTTTTTAAGAGGACAGAAACAGCTGTCCAGACCAGCTCGTCACAAGAATAATGCCAAACATATGCATGGGAAGTTAGTGCTAAGAAGGTTCTTTCCAGCTCTGAATTATGTCACGTCTATGATATAACCAACAATGTTGAGGTATAAATAAATTACATCTCTCATGAGCCAGTTGGCACTTCAGTTTGAAAGCCTACTGATATTATAAAGGGTATCAGTTTGGTTTCCATTAGGGTTCAGTATATTCAGAGATTCAGTAGCATTGCTTGTGTGGTTGTACACACCTATTCTAAATTCATCAGGCAAATTAAATAGATCATACACGGAAGCCACCCAGGAGTTCAATGCAATATTAAGGAGAATTATTGCAAATATATTAATTGGAAGACCTGCAAGAACCTGTGGAGAAAAATATACAGGAAGTTAATTTTTTTTTTTAAGTGAGTAAGAATTTGTTTCTTTTTTTAAAGAATGTGTATCCCTATTATAGTCAGTGTTTATGGCTTAGGCGTTGCGAACACGCTTTATAATACCGGGGTGCTGGGTTCAATCCCAGCTGCAGGCCTTGCGCCTTGCACTGGTTTCAACAGTGGTGTAATAAAGCTGCCCAGAAAGCAATGGCAAACTACTGAACGTAATTTTGCCTATAAAAACCACAACAGACAAAAAATGATGGGGTTGGCTCTGCAACGTCCTGTAAAGGATACCCAACTTTTA
>CAJHNH020006557.1:377500-425456 GCA_905116865.2 Candidula unifasciata | reverse complement strand
TCTGGGACTCAACTGTTTAGTGGTAGGACACAAACAAGTTGTTAGGAACATTTCTTCGTAAAATTTGTTTTTCACTTTTATCTTATCTATTTTTCTGTCACCAATGAGCTCCAAAGTGTCCAATTTATCATCTAGAGTATCTCGTCAAGTGTGAAATGATAGACTGAGACTAAATTTGCAACTTTTTTGAAAATATGATTTTGGCCAAACGCGTAAGGCATAAATTCTGCAAAAATGTCACTTGTGGTCATTTTTATGTTATCTCAATTGTTGCCCCCAGATTGTACCAAAATGCCAAATCAGACATTCAGTTTACCTACTCTGCATCTAGCGTGTCTATTCATGTGTAAAATAATTGTCTGGGACTCAATGTTTAGTGGTAGGACACAAACAAGTTGTTAGGAACATTTCTTCGTAAAATTTGTTTTTCACTTTTATCTTATCTATTTTTCTGTCACCTATGAGCTCCAAAGTGTCCAATTTCTCATCTAGAGTATCTCGTCAAGTGTGAAATGATAGACTGAGACTAAATTGGCAACTTTTTTGCAAATATGATTTTGGCCAAACGCGAAAGGCATAAATTCTATAAAAATGTCACTTGTGGTCATTTTTATGTTATCTCAATTGTTGCCCCCAGATTGTACCAAAAATGCCAAATCAGACATTCAGTTTACCTACTCTGCATCTAGCGTGTCTATTCATGTGTAAAATAATTGTCTGGGACTCAATGTTTAGTGGTAGGACACAAACAAGTTGTTAGGAACATTTCTTCGTAAAATTTGTTTTTTCACTTTTATCTTATCTATTTTTCTGTCACCAACGAGCTCCAAAGTGTCCAATTTCTCATCTAGAGTATCTCGTCAAGTGTGAAATGATAGACTGAGACTAAATTGGCAACTTTTTGAAAATATGATTTTGGCCAAACGCGAAAGGCATAAATTCTGGAAAAATGTCACTTGTGGTCATTTTTATGTTATCTCAATTGTTGCCCCCAGATTGTACCAAAATGCCAAATCAGACATCCAGTTTAACTACTCTGCATCTAGCGTGTCTATTCATGTGTAAAATAATTGTCTGGGACTCACTGTTTAGTGGTAGGACACAAACAAGTTGTTAGGAACATTTCTTCGTAAAATTTGTTTTTTCACTTTTATCTTATCTATTTTTCTGTCACCTATGAGCTCCAAAGTGTCCAATTTCTCATCTAGAGTATCTCGTCAAGTGTGAAATGATAGACTGAGACTAAATTGGCAACTTTTTGGAAAATATGATTTTGGCCAAACGCGAAAGGCATAAATTCTGCAAAAATGTCACTTGTGGTCATTTTATGTTTATCTCAATTGTTGCCCCCCAGATTGTACAAAAATGCCAAATCAGACATTCAGTTTACCTACTCTGCATCTAGCGTGTCTATTCATGTGTAAAATAATTGTCTGGGACTCACTGTTTAGTGGTAGGACACAAACAAGTTTAGGAACATTTCTTCGTAAAAATTTGTTTTTCACTTTTATCTTATCTATTTTTCTGTGTCACCTATGAGCTCCAAAGTGTCCAATTTCTCATCTAGAGTATCTCGTCAAGTGTGAAATGATAGACTGAGACTAAATTGGCAACTTTTTGCAAAATATGATTTTGGCCAAACGCGTAAGGTATAAATTCTGGAAAAATGTCACTTGTGGTCATTTTTATGTTATCTCAATTGTTGCCCCCAGATTGTACAAAAATGCCAAATCAGACATCCAGTTTAACTACTCTGCATCTAGCGTGTCTATTCATGTGTAAAATAATTGTCTGGGACTCACTGTTTAGTGGTAGGACACAAACAAGTTGTTAGGAACATTTCTTCGTAAAATTTGTTTTTCACTTTTATCTTATCTATTTTTCTGTCACCTATGAGCTCCAAAGTGTCCAATTTCTCATCTAGAGTATCTCGTCAAGTGTGAAATGATAGACTGAGACTAAATTGGCAACTTTTTGGAAAATATGATTTTGGCCAAACGCGAAAGGCATAAATTCTGCAAAATTGTCATTGTGGTCATTTTTATGTTATCTCAATTGTTGCCCCCAGATTGTACAAAAATGCCAAATCAGACATCCAGTTTAACTACTCTGCATCTAGCGTGTCTATTCATGTGTAAAATAATTGTCTGGGACTCACTGTTTAGTGGTAGGACACAAACAAGTTGTTAGGAACATTTCTTCGTAAAATTTGTTTTTCACTTTTATCTTATCTATTTTTCTGTCACCTATGAGCTCCAAAGTGTCCAATTTCTCATCTAGAGTATCTCGTCAAGTGTGAAATGATAGACTGAGACTAAATTGGCAACTTTTTTGCAAATATGATTTTGGCCAAACGCGTAAAGGCATAAATTCTGGAAAAATGTCACTTGTGGTCATTTTTATGTTATCTCAATTGTTGCCCCCAGATTGTACAAAAATGCCAAATCAGACATTCAGTTTAACTACTCTGCATCTAGCGTGTCTATTCATGTGTAAAATAATTGTCTGGGACTCACTGTTTAGTGGTAGGACACAAACAAGTTGTTAGGAAGAACATTTCTTCGTAAAATTTGTTTTTCACTTTTATCTTATCTATTTTTCTGTCACCAATGAGCTCCAAAGTGTCCAATTTCTCATCTAGAGTATCTCGTCAAGTGTGAAATGATAGACTGAGACTAAATTGGCAACTTTTTTGAAAATATGATTTTGGCCAAACGCGAAAGGCATAAATTCTGGAAAAATTGTCACTTGTGGTCATTTTTATGTTATCTCAATTGTTGCCCCCAGATTGTACCAAAATGCCAAATCAGACATCCAGTTTACTACTCTGCATCTAGCGTGTCTATTCATGTGTAAAATAATTGTCTGGGACTCAATGTTTAGTGGTAGGACACAAACAAGTTGTTAGGAACAATTTCTTCGTAAAATTTGTTTTTCACTTTTATCTTATCTATTTTTCTGTCACCTACGAGCTCCAAAGTGTCCAATTTCTCATCTAGAGTATCTCGTCAAGTGTGAAATGATAGACTGAGACTAAATTGGCAACTTTTTTTGAAAATATGATTTTGGCCAAACGCGTAAGGCATAAATTCTGCAAAATTGTCACTTGTGGTCATTTTTATGTTATCTCAATTGTTGCCCCCAGATTGTACCAAAAATGCCAAATCAGACATCCAGTTTAACTACTCTGCATCTAGCGTGTCTATTCATGTGTAAAATAATTGTCTGGGACTCACTGTTTAGTGGTAGGACACAAACAAGTTGTTAGGAACATTTCTTCGTAAAATTTGTTTTTCACTTTTATCTTATCTATTTTTCTGTCACCTATGAGCTCCAAAGTGTCCAATTTATCATCTAGAGTATCTCGTCAAGTGTGAAATGATAGACTGAGACTAAATTGGCAACTTTTTTGAAAATATTATTTTGGCCAAACGCGAAAGGCATAAATTCTGGAAAAATGTCACTTGTGGTCATTTTTATGTTATCTCAATTGTTGCCCCCAGATTGTACCAAAATGCCAAATCAGACATCCAGTTTACCTACTCTGCATCTAGCGTGTCTATTCATGTGTAAATAATTGTCTGGGACTCACTGTTTAGTGGTAGGACACAAACAAGTTGTTAGGAACATTTCTTCGTAAAAATTTGTTTTTCACTTTTATCTTATCTATTTTTCTGTCACCTACGAGCTCCAAAGTGTCCAATTTCTCATCTAGAGTATCTCGTCAAGTGTGAAATGATAGACTGAGACTAAATTGGCAACTTTTTTGGAAAATATGATTTTGGCCAAACGCGAAAGGCATAAATTCTGCAAAAATGTCACTTGTGGGTCATTTTTATGTTATCTCAATTGTTGCCCCCAGATTGTACCAAAATGCCAAATCAGACATTCAGTTTAACTACTCTGCATCTAGCGTGTCTATTCATGTGTAAAATAATTGTCTGGGACTCACTGTTTAGTGGTAGGACACAAACAAGTTGTTAGGACATAAATTCTGCAAAATTGTCACTTGTGGTCATTTTTATGTTATCTCAATTGTTGCCCCCAGATTGTACCAAAATGTCAAATCAGACATCCAGTTTACCTACTCTGCATCTAGCGTGTCTATTCATGTGTAAAATAATTGTCTGGGACTCAGTGTTTAGTGGTAGGACACAAACAAGTTGTTAGGAACATTTCTTCGTAAAATTTGTTTTTCACTTTTATCTTATCTATTTTTCTGTCACCAACGAGCTCCAAAGTGTCCAATTTCTCATCTAGAGTATCTCGTCAAGTGTGAAATGATAGACTGAGACTAAATTGGCAACTTTTTGAAAAATATGATTTTGGCCAAGCGCAAAAGGCATGAATTCTGGAAAAATGACACTTGTGGTCATTTTCATGTTATCTCATTTGTTGCCCTCAGATTGTACCAAAATGTTAATTAAGACATCCAGTTTACCTACTCTGCATCTAGCGTGTGTATTCATAAGTAAAATAATTGCCTGGGAATCAGTGTTTGGTTTTAGGACACCAACAAGTCGTTAGGAACATTTCTTCGTAAAATTTGTTTTTCACTTTTATCTTATATATTTTTCTGCCACCAACGAGCTTCAAAGTGTCCAATTTCTCATCTAGAGTATCTAGTCAGGTGTGAAATGATAGACTGAGAATAAATTGGCATCTTTTTTAGAAAATATGATTTTGGCCAAACGCAAAAGGCATGAATTGCGGAAAAATGACACTTGTGGTCATTTTCATATTATCTCAATTGTTGCCCTCAGATTGTACTAAAATGTCAAATCAGACATCCAGTTTACCTACTCTGCATATAGCGTGTCTATTCATGTGTAAAATAATTGTCTGGGACTCAGTGTTTAGTGGAAGGACACCAACAAGTCGTTAGGAACATTTCTTCTTAATATTTGTTTTTCACTTTTATCTTATCTATTTTTCTGCCACCAACGAGCTTCAAAGTGTCCAATTTCTCATCTAGAGTATCTCGTCAAGTGTGAAATGATAGACTGAGACTAAATTGGCAACTTTTTAGAAAATATGATTTTTGCCAAACGCAAAAGGCCTAAATTCTGGAAAAAATGTCACTTGTGGTCATTTTAATGTTATCTCAGTTGTTGCCCCCAGATTGTACAAACATGAAAAATCAGAGATCCAGTTTACTTACTCTGCATCTAACGTGTCTATTCATGTGTAAAATAATTGTCTGGGACTCAGTGTTTAGTGGTAGGACACAAACAAGTTGTTAGGAACATTTCTTCGTAAAATTTGTTTTTCACTTTTATCTTATCTTTTTTTCTGTCACCAACGAGCTCCAAAGTGTCCAATTTCTCATCTAGAGTATCTCGTCAAGTGTGAAATGATAGACTGAGACTAAATTGGCAACTTTTTGGAAAATATGATTTTGGCAAACGCGAAAGGCATAAATTCTGAAAAATGTCACTTGTGGTCATTTTTATGTTATCTCAATTGTTGCCCCCAGATTGTACCAAAATGCCAAATCAGACATCCAGTTTACCTACTCTGCATCTAGTCTATTATGTGTCTCTATTCATGTGTGTAAAAATAATTGTCTGGAGCTCCATGTTTAGTGGTAGGACACCAACAAGTTGTTAGGAACATTTCTTCGTAAAATTTGTTTTTCACTTTTATCTTATGTTTTTTTTTCTGTCACCAACGAGCTCCAAAGTGTTCAATTTCTCATCTAGAGTATCTCGTCAAGTGTGAAATGATAGACTGAGACTAAATTGGCAACTTTTTAAAAATATTATTTTGGCCAAACGCATAAGGCATAAATTCTGCAAAATTGTCACTTGTGGTCATTTTTATGTTATCTCAATTGTTGCCCCCAGATTGTAGATTGCAAAAATGCCAAATCAGACATCCAGTTTACTACTCTGCATCTAGCGTGTCTATTCATGTGTAAAATAATTGTCTGGGACTCAGTGTTTAGTGTAGGACACAAAAACAGTTGTTGTTAGGAACATTCTTCGTAAAATTTTCATAAAATTTTTTTCCCTTTTATCTTATCTATTTTTCTGCCACCAACGAGCTCCAAAGTGTCCAATTTCTCATCTAGAGTATCTCGTCAAGTGTGAAATGATAGACAAAGACTAAATTGGCAACTTTTTTGGAAAATATGATTTTTTGGCCAAACGCGAAAGGCATAAATTCTGGAAAAAATGTCACTTGTGGTCATTTTCATGTTATCTCAATTGTTGCCCACAGATTGTACTAAAATGACAAATCAGACATCCAGTTTACCTACTCTGCATCTAGCGTGTCTATTCATGTGTAAAATAATTGTCTGGGACTCAGTGTTTAGTGGAAGGACACCAACAAGTTGTTAGGAACATTTCTTCTTAAAAATTTTTTTTTCCCTTTTATCTTATCTTTTTTTCTGCCACCAACGAGCTCCAAAGTGTCCAATTTCTCATCTAGAATATCTCGTCAAGTGTGAAATGATAGACTGAGAATAAATTGGCAACTTTTTAGAAAATATGATTTTGGCCAAACGCAAAAGGCATGAATTGTGGAAAAATGTCACTTGTGGTCATTTTCATGTTATCTCAATTGTTGCCCCCAGATTGTACCAAAATGTCAAATCAGACATCCAGTTTACCTACTCTGCATCTAGCGTGTCTATTCATGTGTAAAATAATTGTCTGGGACTCAGTGTTTAGTGGTAGGACACCAACAAGTTGTTAGGAACATTTCTTCATAACATTTGTTTTTCACTTTTATCTTATCTTTTTTTCTGCCACCAACGAGCTCCAAAGTGCCAAATTTCTCATTTAGAGTATCTCGTCGAGTGTGAAATGATAGACTGAGACTAAATTGGCAACTTTTTAGAAAATATGATTTTGGCTAAACGCGAAAGGCATGAATTGTGGAAAAATGTCACTTGTGGTCATTTTTATGTTATCTCAATTGTTGCCCCCAGATTGTACCAAAATGTCAAATCAGACATCCAGTTTACCTACTCTGCATCTAGCGTGTCTATTCATGTGTAAAATAATTGTCTAGGACTCAGTGTTTGGTGGTAGGACACCAACAAGTTGTTAGGAACATTTATTCATAAAATTTGTTTTTCACTTTTATCTTATCTTTTTTTCTGCCACCAACGAGCTCCAAAGTGTCCAATTTCTCATCTAGAATATCTCGTCAGGTGTGAAATGATAGACTGAGACTAAATTGGCATCTTTTTAGAAAATATGATTTTGGCCAAACGCGTAATTCATAAATTGTTGGAAAATGTCACTTGTGGTCATTTTCATGTTATCTCAATTGTTGCCCCCAGATTGTACAAAAATGCCAAATCAGACATCCAGTTTACCTACTACTCTGCATCTAGCGTGTCTATTCATGTGTAAAATAATTGTCTGGGACTCAGTGTTTAGTGGTAGGACACAAACAAGTTGTTAGGAACATTTCTTCGTAAAAATTTGTTTTTCACTTTTTTTTATCTTATCTATTTTCTGTCAGCAACGAGCTCCAAACTGTCCAGTTTCTCATCTAGAGTATCTCGTCAAGTGTGTAATGATAGACTGAGACTAAATTGGCAACTTTTAAAAAAATATGATTTTGGCCAAACGGGAAAGGCATAAATTCTCAAAAAATGTCACTTGTGGTCATTTTTATGTTATCTCAATTGTTGCCCCCAGATTGTACCAAAATGCCAAATCAGACATTCAGTTTACCTACTCTGCATCTAGCGTGTCTATTCATGTGTAAAATAATTGTCTGGGACTCAGTGTTTAGTGGTAGGACACAAACAAGTTGTTAGGAACATTTCTTCGTAAAATTTGTTTTTCACTTTTATCTTATCTTTTATTTTTCTGTCACCAACGAGCTCCAAAGTGTCAAATTTCTCAGCTAGAGTATCTCGTCAAGTGTGAAATGATAGACTGAGACTAAATTGGCAACTTTTTTAGAAAAATATGATTTTGGCCAAACGCGAAAGGCATGAACTGTGGAAAAATGTCACTTGTGGTCATTTTTATGTTATCTCAATTGTTGCCCCCAGATTGTACCAAAATGTCAATTCAGACATCCAGTTTACCTACGCTGCATCTAGCGTGTCTATTCATGTGTAAAATAATTGTCTGAGACTCAGTGTTTGGTGGTAGGACACCAACAAGTTGTTAGGAACATTTCTTCGTAAAATTTGTTTTTCACTTTTATCTTACTTTTTTTCTGCCACCAACGAGCTCCAAAGTGTCAAATTTCTCATGTAGAGTATCATGTCAGGTGTGAAATGATAGACAGAGACTAAATTTGCAACTTTTTTGGAAAATATGATTTTGGCCAAACGCGAAAGGCATGAATTGTGGAAAAATGTCACTTGTGGTCATTTTCATGTTATCTCAATTGTTGCCCCCAGATTGTACCAAAATGTCAATTCAGACATCCAGTTTACCTACTCTGCATCTAGCGTGTCTATTCATGTGTAAAATAATTGTCTGGGACTCAGTGTTTAGTGGTAGGACACCAACAAGTTGTTAGGAACATTTCTTCGTAAAATTTGTTTTTCACTTTTATCTTATCTATTTTTCTGCCACCAACGAGCTCCAAAGTGTCCAATTTCTCATCTAGAATATCTCGTCAAGTGTGAAATGATAGACTGAGACTAAAAATTGGCAACTTTTTTTTGAAAATATGATTTTGGCCAAACGAAAAGGCATAAATTCTGGAAAAATGTCACTTGTGGTCATTTTATGTTATCTCAATTGTTGCCCCCAGATTGTACCAAAATGCCAAATCAGACATCCAGTTTACCTACTCTGCATCTAGCGTGTCTATTCATGTGTAAAATAATTGTCTGGGACTCAGTGTTTAGTGGTAGGACACAAACAAGTTGTTAGGAACATTTCTTCGTAAAAATTTGTTTTTCACTTTTATCTTATCTATTTTTCTGCCACCACCAACGAGCTCCAAAGTGTCCAATTTATCATCTAGAGTATCTCGTCAAGTGTGAAATGATAGACTGAGACTAAATTGGCAACTTTTTTTTAAAAAATATGATTTTGGCCAAACGCAAAGGCATAAATTCTGGAAAAATGTCACTTGTGGTCATTTTTATGTTATCTCAATTGTTGCCCCCAGATTGTACCAAAATGCCAAATCAGACATCCAGTTTACCTACTCTGCATCTAGCGTGTCTATTCATGTGTAAAATAATTGTCTGGGACTCAGTGTTTAGTGGTAGGACACAAACAAGTTGTTAGGAACATTTTCTTCGTAAAATTTGTTTTTCACTTTTACCTTATCTATTTTTTCTGTCACCAACGAGCTCCAAAGTGTCCAATTTCTCATCTAGAGTATCTCGTCAAGTGTGAAATGATAGACTGAGACTAAATTGGCAACTTTTTAGAAAATATGATTTTGGCCAAACGCGAAAGGCATAAATTCTGGAAAAATGTCACTTGTGGTCATTTTTATGTTATCTCAATTGTTGCCCCCAGATTGTACAAAAATGCCAAATCAGACATCCAGTTTACCTACTCTGCATCTAGCGTGTCTATTCATGTGTAAAATAATTGTCTGGGACTCAGTGTTTAGTGGTAGGACACAAACAAGTTGTTAGGAACATTTCTTCGTAAAAATTTTTTTTCACTTTTATCTTATCTATTTTTTTCTGTCACTAACGAGCTCCAAAGTGTCCAATTTCTCATCTAGAGTATCTCGTCAAGTGTGAAATGATAGACTGAGACTAAATTGGCAACTTTTTTGAAAATATGATTTTGGCCAAACGCGAAAGGCATAAATTCTGGAAAAATGTCACTTGTGGTCATTTTCATGTTATCTCAATTGTTGCCCCCAGATTGTACAAAAATGCCAAATCAGACATCCAGTTTACCTACTCTGCATCTAGCGTGTCTATTCATGTGTAAAATAATTGTCTGGGACTCACTGTTTAGTGGTAGGACACAAACAAGTTGTTAGGAACATTTCTTCGTAAAATTTTTTTTTCACTTTTATCTTATCTTTTTTTCTGTCACCAACGAGCTCCAAAGTGTGTCCAATTTCTCATCTAGAGTATCTCGTCGTCAAGTGTGAAATGATAGACTGAGACTAAATTGGCAACTTTTTGGAAAATATGATTTTGGCCAAACGCGAAAGGCATAAATTGTGGAAAAATGTCACTTGTGGTCATTTTTATGTTATCTCAATTGTTGCCCCCAGATTGTACAAAAATGCCAAATCAGACATCCAGTTTACCTACTCTGCATCTAGCGTGTCTATTCATGTGTAAAATAATTGTCTGGGACTCAGTGTTTAGTGGAAGGACACAAACAAGTTGTTAGGAACATTTCTTCGTAAAATTGTTTTTTCTTTTTTTATCTATATCTATTTTTCTGTCACCAACGAGCTCCAAAGTGTCCAAATTTCTCATCTAGAGTATCTCGTCAAGTGTGAAATGATAGACTGAGACTAAAAATTGGCAACTTTTTTTTGAAAATATGATTTTGGCCAAACGCGAAAGGGCATAAATTCTGAAAAAATGTCACTTGTGGTCATTTTTATGTTATCTCAATTGTTGCCCCCAGATTGTACAAAAATGCCAAATCAGACATCCAGTTTACCTACTCTGCATCTAGCGTGTCTATTCATGTGTAAAATAATTGTCTGGGACTCACTGTTTAGTGGTAGGACACAAACAAGTTGTTAGGAACATTTCTTCGTAAAATTTGTTTTTCACTTTTATCTTATCTATCTTTTTTCTGTCACCAACGAGCTCCAAAGTGTCCAATTTCTCATCTAGAGTATATCTCGTCAAGTGTGAAATGATAGACTGAGACTAAATTGGCAACTTTTTAGAAAATATGATTTTGGCCAAACGCGAAAGGCATAAATTCTGGAAAAAATGTCACTTGTGGTCATTTTTATGTTATCTCAATTGTTGCACCCAGATTGTACCAAAATGCCAAATCAGACATCCAGTTTACCTACTCTGCATCTAGCGTGTCTATTCATGTGTAAAATAATTGTCTGGGACTCAGTGTTTAGTGGAAGGACACAAACAAGTTGTTAGGAACATTTTCTTTCGTAAATTTGTTTTTCACTTTTATCTTATCTATTTTTCTGTCACCAACGAGCTCCAAAGTGTCCAATTTCTCATCTAGAGTATCTCGTCAGTGTGTGAAATGATAGACTGAGACTAAATTGGCAACTTTTTTTTGAAAATATGATTTTGGCCAAAACGCAAAAGGCATAAATTCTGGAAAAATGTCACTTGTGGTCATTTTTATGTTATCTCAATTGTTGCCCCAGATTGTACCAAAATGTCAAATCAGACATTCAGTTTACCTACTCTGCATCTAGCGTGTCTATTCATGTGTAAAATAATTGTCTGGGACTCAGTGTTTAGTGGTAGGACACAACAAGTTGTTAGGAACATTTCTTTGTAAAATTTGTTTTTCACTTTTATCTTATCTATTTTTCTGCCACCAACGAGCTCCAAAGTGTCAAATTTCTCATCTAGAGTATCTCTTCAAGTGTGAAATGATAGACTGAGACTAAATTTGCAACATTTTGGAAAATATGATTTTGCCAAACGCGAAAGGCGTGAATTGTGGAAAAATGTCACTTGTGGTCATTTTATGTTATATCAATTGTTGCCCCCAGATTGTATAAAAATGTCAAATCAGACATCCAGTTTACCTACTCTGCATCTAGCGTGTCTATTCATGTGTAAAATAATTGTTTGGGACTCAATGTTTAGTGGTAGGACATCAAAAGTTGTTAGGAACATTTGTTGTAAAATTTGTTTTTCACTTTTATCTTATCTATTTTTCTGCCACCAACGAGCTCCAAAGTCTCCAATTTCTCATCTAGAGTATCTTATCAAGTGTGAAATGATAGACAGAGACTAAATTTGCAGCTTTTTTAGAAAATATAATTTTGGCCAAACGGGAAACGCATGAATTGTGGGAAAATGTCACTTGTAGTCATCTTCATGTTATCTCAATTGTTGCCCCCAGATTGTACTAAAATGTCAAATCAGACATCCAGTTTACCTACTCTGCATCTAGCGTGTCTATTCATGTGTAAAATAATTGTCTGGGACTCAGTGTTTAGTGGAAGGACACCAACAAGTTGTTAGGAACATTTCTTCGTAAAAATATGTTTTTCACTTTTATCTTATCTATTTTTCTGCCACCAACGAGCTCCAAAGTGTCCAATTTCTCATCTAGAATATCTCGTCAAGTGTGAAATGATAGACTGAGAATAAATTGGCAACTTTTTAGAAAATATGATTTTGGCCAAACGCAAAAGGCATGAATTGTGGAAAAATGTCACTTGTGGTCATTTTTTATGGTATCTCAATTGTTGCCCTCAGAAGGTACTAAAATGTCAAATCAGACATCCAGTTTACCTACTCTGCATCTAGGATGTCTATGCATGTTTAAAATATATTTCTGGGACTCAGTGTTTAGTGGAAGGACACCAACAAGTTGTTAGGAACATTATTTCAAAATTTTTTTCACTTTTTATCTTATCTATTTTTCTGTCACCAACGAGCTCCAAAGTGTCCAATTTTCATCTAGAGTATCTCGTCAGGTGTGAAATGATAGACAAAGACTAAATTTGCAACTTTTTCAAAAATATGATTTTGGCCAAACGCGAATGGCATGAATTTTTAAGATAATGTCACTTGTGGTCATTTTCATGTTATCTCAATTGTTGCCCCCAGATTGTACCAAAATGTCAATTCAGACATCCAGTTTACCTACTCTGCATCTAGCGTGTCTATTCATGTGTAAAATAATTGTCTGGGACTCAGTGTTTAGTGGAAGGACACCAACAAGTTGTTAGGAACATTTCTTCGTAAAATTTGTTTTTCACTTTTATCTTATCTTTTTTTCTGCCACCAACGAGCTCCAAAGTGTCCAATTTCTCATCTAGAGTATCTAGTCAGGTGTGAAATGATAGACTGAGACTAAATTTGCAACTTTTTTTGAAAATATGATTTTGTCCAAACGCGAAAGGCACGAATTGTGGAAAAATGTCACTTGTGGTCATTTTCATGCTATCTCAATTGTTGCCCTCAGATTGTACCAAAATGCCAAATCAGACATCCAGTTTACCTACTCTGCATCTAGCGTGTCTATTCATGTGTAAAATAATTGTCTGGGACTCAGTGTTTAGTGGAAGGACACCAACAAGTTGTTAGGAACATTTCGTGTGTTGGCGATAGACAGCGTGCACTGCCCTGCTACGATCATACGATTAGGGTTTGGGTTAGGGTTAGGGGTAGGGTGTGGGTTAGGTTTAGGGTTAGGTTCAGGGTTAGGGTTAGGGTTAGGGTTTGGGTTGCTACTTTGAGTTTGTGCGAAGACGAGATGCGGCGACACTAATCGTAACCCTAACCCACACCCTACCCCTAACCCTAACCCTAAACCCAACCCAAACCCTACACCTAACCCTACCCTAATCGTCTGATCATAACAGGGCAGTGCACGCTGTCTGTTGCCAACACACAGTAATTCTGTCATTTATTTCGTTTCCTCCTGTCCAGTCAGTAATAGCACTGTAGCCAGGGGAGAGAACTCCGACTAACCGGCCGTCTACATTTGTCTACCGGCCGTAGTTAAAAGAGCAGAGATTTTTTTTACAGTCCTGTCATGTTGTGCCAAAAATCTGACATTTTTGAAAAGTTTAAAATTTAGTCTCAGTCTATTTCTTTTACACTCAATAGACAGTCTAGATGGGAAATTGGACACTTTGGAGCTAGCTGGTGGCAGAGAAATCGATAAGATCAGAGTGCACAACAAATTTCACAAAGTAATTTTGCCAACAACTGTTTGGTGTCCTACTGCTAAATATTAAGTCGCACACAATTATTTTACACATGAATAAACACTCTTTATTCAGAGTAGGTAATCCAGATGTCTGATTTGACATTTTCGAACAATCTAGGGGCAACAATTTTTAACATTTAGATTTTTCACAGTCCTGTCATGTTTGGCCAAAATCTGACATTTTTCAAAAGTTGAAAATGTAGTCTCAGTCTATCATTTTCACTTGAAGAGATAATCTAGATGAGAAATTCGACACTTTGGAGGTCGCTGGTGGCAGTGAAATAGCTAAGATAAGAGTGAACAGGAAAGATAGCAGCAATGCAATCTGACCTAGCTGAAAGTGGTCAACGTTAAAGATAGATAGATAGATAGATAGATAGATAGATAGATAGATAGATAGATAGATAGATAGATAGATAGATAGATAGATAGATAGATAGATAGATAGATAGATAGATAGATAGATAGATAGATAGATAGATAGATAGATAGATAGATAGATAGATAGATAGATAGATAGATAGATAGATAGATAGATAGATAGATAGATAGATAGATAGATAGATAGATAGATAGATAGATAGATAGATAGATAGATAGATAGATAGATAGATAGATAGATAGATAGATAGATAGATAGATAGATAGATAGATAGATAGATAGATAGATAGATAGATAGATAGATAGATAGATAGATAGATAGATAGATAGATAGATAGATAGATAGATAGATAGATAGATAGATAGATAGATAGATAGATAGATAGATAGATAGATAGATAGATAGATAGATAGATAGATAGATAGATAGATAGATAGATAGATAGATAGATAGATAGATAGATAGATAGATAGATAGATAGATAGATAGATAGATAGATAGATAGATAGATAGATAGATAGATAGATAGATAGATAGATAGATAGATAGATAGATAGATAGATAGATAGATAGATAGATAGATAGATAGATAGATAGATAGATAGATAGATAGATAGATAGATAGATAGATAGATAGATAGATAGATAGATAGATAGATAGATAGATAGATAGATAGATAGATAGATAGATAGATAGATAGATAGATAGATAGATAGATAGATAGATAGATAGATAGATAGATAGATAGATAGATAGATAGATAGATAGATAGATAGATAGATAGGAGATGCTTCTTGTTTTCAGCTACTTAGATATGACTTTGATTTCAGAACTATGAGCCTATCAGAAATAGTAGGCAGTGCAATTATCTCATACATACTACAGGGGTATCCATTGTACATTCCAAGATAAACCGTATAGCTTCATTCTGTATGCGTTCAAATTTCATCAGCTTAAATTTATCAAATGAGTCTGGATCTACTACTGCTGTATACAGCACGGATAACAAATATTTTAGTCCACAGATTTATATATCAAGTACAGAAACGCAGATAATTTAGCAAACTCGTTTTTTTTTTTTTTTTACCATTGTTCTAGAATCATGATTGAGTATAAGAACAGAGACGCTCTTTTACAGGATATTACTAGCAGTCGTTTGCGAATTATAATTTTTTTTTGTCTTCAACCAGTTCGGTGTCGGGCTTAGGAACTGCAGCTCTCGTCGCTTTTTCAGTGAGGTGTCATGAACTATCCAATCAGAAACCACCAATAAAACCTGAAACTGGCCTACATTACCAACATTGTACAGACAAGCGTATTCCATGGCTGGTCCGGATTTATGGTTACTTGGAAGCCGTACTGCAACCTTATTGTTAGAGGGGCCTTACTGGGATTAGTTTTTGTTCGATTTTCATCCTACAGGTGTTAATGCTGTGGACTAAAAACCCAGAGAGGACAAACTGCAAACAAGCGAGACAGATGTCTGCTAATATGGTTTGATGTAATCAAAAGACAGTTAATTACTTGGTAAGTGTTTACGTCAGCTACCAGGAACATTGTTCACTATCTACGTTTCATTTAAACAGCAGATAGTGAAAAATGTCACCCGTCGTAGAGGAAAAGCATTTTACGGATTTAATTTCGTAACAGTAACTAGCGTTTACAAAATGTGATTTTTCACTTGTGTAATTTAAAGGTGTTTGTTCTCCGTTTATGAGTAGGTTCTTGAAAAATAACAATGTATGTATACAGTAAAAGAAATTATATTTCGGCGCTCTTCAGAATACCGGTCTCAGATTATTCACTGTTTAAGAAATCACAATCGGGGCCTCAGCAGGTCAAAAACTTAAAAATTAGTTCAGATCCTCCCCTCAGTATGAACCCTAACGTCCGATGGCTAATAGTACCAGTTCTATGTTAATTAACAAGTCGGCTCTCCTCCGAACTTTGTCCTAATATTATGGCGGCCATAAAATATCCTTACGGGGATCAGGCATATGTAAATTGCGGACTTTCTGCCAAGGAACAAATAGCGGCAAAACTAAGATTACTTGACAATTTCAAGAGACGCAACATTGCAGGCGATAGTAGCAGACGATAATAGCGACTATTGACAATTTCGAGACATTACAGACGATGAAAGCGATATGGCGGGTAGACTACGCGCTCCCACGCAGATTAGCAATACTTTTCGTCCGATTGAGGATTTAGCAGCGGTAGATGTCAGACCTGCCGACCTGTATCCTCACACTTTTCGGCATGCGCAAAACGGCATTAAACTCACCGCCGAGATTATCCTCCGCGCCGTTACGCGCGGCGTGGATGGGGGGCTGAACTAGGTGCCTAGGACTCACGAGCAAATTATTTGGAGGAAGTTGCAGGAGATGCGGTAGCTGCTGCTCGTGAGTCCCAGCCATCTAATTTAGCCCCCATCCACGCCGCGCGTAGCGGCGCGTGGGATACGGTAGGCGGTGAGGCACTGTCACAGAAACAGGTCTGCAAGTAACATTTTGCTGAGACCCTGTTAGAGCATCTGTTTCGTTATACGGAGCCGGCATATTTTTAATTGAACTGAGCCCCGTAAGGATATTTTATGGCCGTCATAATATTAGGACGAAGTTCGGAGGAGAGCCAACAAGTCTTCAGGCGTGTCTGGTGTGCATCTCGTTTTTTGCTATGCCAATCTTAATTCTCAAGTCTGCCATTCTGGCGAGTGTTGTGGATTTACTGCCACCGCAGTCCTCTGTCCTTCCTATTTCTCTGAGGGCATTAATAATATCAGCATGATCCAAAGGCTGACCGTCGGTAGTGATAGCGGATCCAGCCAACCTGTCAGCTCTTTCATTTCCATCGACGCCTGCGTTTTCCGAAACAAAAATAAAGGTGACTCAACGCACAGTGGACTTCTGTAATGATTCAAGCTATTGTCTTCGCACCGATCTGTCAGTGTAGATTAGTGCTCTGCTTCGTCTGAATTTTTACTGATGAGAGCGTTGACCTCTGTATTAACAGCAACAGGATTCTCTTCTCTACATCGCCTGTTGAGTGTGACAATACAGGAAAATGTGCAAAAAAACGTATGAGGCACAGGTATCCACTCTGCACCAGGTATGATGTCGGTTAGGCTGCATATTTGCCTAATAACATCTTCTGCCCGACCTAGACACGATTTCCCCCTCTTCAGTCTGTCGCCCTTTTCACTAAAAAGCGCTTGATGCAGTGGATGTTTCTTATCAGCACATATTTTATGGTATGCCCGAGCCCTCCACATCCTGATCCTTTGGTTCATTGTTGGAAAGTCATGTAGATACCTCATTGCTCCACAGGATGTGTCTATTGTACATCCCAAAATAAGGCGCATGGCTTCATTTTGCACCTTTTCGAGTCGTTCAATCTGGGTAGCACTGACAGTGAGATGGCCAGAGCGTATTCAATGGGAGAAAGGACCAGACCGTAGAATAGAAGTATTAGTAGTCTTTGCTCGATATTGGAAGCAGCAATAATCCTTATTGCAGATAGACCTTTGCGTGCTTTTTGTTATCACATCGTCAACGTGTTCCCTGAATGACAAGCTGCGATATAACCTCACCCCGAGAAACGTCATAACGTTTTTCTGATCAATACATTATCACGCATTTTCACTTCTGCTAAGTCCGACTTGAGAATGTGATTGTTCAAAGAGAACCATGACGCTAATGCCTTCGAAGGATTGACATAAGCATTTGAACCATCACACCAGGTGGCAATTCGATCGAGTTCTTTGTTTAAAAAATGGAATAGGAACACTTCGAACTATGCTTCTCGTTATTATTTAATTCTATGGGAACCGAACTCTCCAGTCTTCGGTAGTACAGTTGTAAGTAATCCGCCTATCACGCTGGTGACCGGTGTTCGCTTCCCGCCGTGTGATAATTATTTTTATTTTCAATTTTTTGTTGTGGTTTACAGCTAGACTGCGATATCTGCGCCTTTCGGCCAAATACATCCGATTTCAGCAAAGTCCTCATAAGTTGCTTTTTACAACATGCTTTTTTAAAAATTAATTATAAACTGGAGCGCTCTCACACACACACACACACACACACACACACGCGCGCGCGCGCGCGCGCACACACACACAGTTTTAGCGTGCCAGATTATAAATATGTTAGAACTTTATTTATCTCTCTTAATGTTCTTTTCTTTCCAGTTGGTGACTCCAAGTGTTTGTTGATCTGCCTGTGTATTCTCTCCGTCATCTTCTTTTTCTGTCTCTTAGTCTGTTTCAGTGTAACTCTTTTATGTTCGCAGTGTTTAATTCCCTGCCATTCTCTTTATTTAGCCCAACCATTACATTGCTTTTAACCAGATGTTATGTGGAAATTGCTTGATTTTGATGCCTTTGTATGTGACTACATTTATTCACTGCATAGTCTGTTTATTTTAATTCACGTCTTTGGTATTTCAAAGACTTTCACAAACTATTTATGTGTGCACTATTATATTCATTTTTTTAAATCCTCAGAAATAGAATCTCTTCTAAATTCTCATTGTTTTCCTTTCATCAAAATATCTTAAGATGAAATTCTGATCTATGTATGTATGGTCTAACAAAAGGAAACGCGCCTGCTAGTAGTTACCTTATAAAATCTGCGCGTATGTTTTTTTTTTAAAGCAATACCTCTGATAGTATCCGATAGCTTGCGAAAATAGTGATATTACTCTGTAATTTTCGCATTTTTACTTGTCTCCTGTCTTGAAGATTATTTATGACATTCCGCACATGAGGTAATTAATCTGTTCGTAGAAATTATGTTATTACTTTGCGTGTTTTGAAATGTGATACATGACCACCTTATACATACACATACACACACATATGATGTGTGTATGTATGTATGTATGGTTAGTTGCGTATCCTTTACAGGACGTTGCAGAACCAACCCCAACAGCCCCTGGTAGTTGTGTGGTTTTTCTAGGCAAATTTACGTCCAGTAGTTTGCCCTTGCCTCTGGACGGTCGGCTTTCTTGATACAACTGTCGAAACCAACGCTAGGCGCATGGCCCTCAGCTGGGATTGAACCAGGCATCCCGGCATTACGAAGCGTTCGCATCGACTTAGCCACAGAGCCGATATATATAGAACACGACAGGAACATGCACAGCAGGACCCTACCGATTCTCAGTAGTTGGCCCAGATGGGTTACAGGTGGAAATAAAAGCGGCCGTTGTGATGATGACTAAATTACCTACCAAGTGCCGATTGGTCTATAAAATATAGGTCAAGCTATAGAACAAACTCTATATGCCCAATATGCCCGAAGGCGTGGAAAATGGTCCTTTACTCTACTTCAACATTTGTTTCGGCCCGTTTATATCTCCTATACCAGTGGCCAGGGTTGCCATATTGGGATTTATTATGCCAGATTCCACAAATCTGGCATTTTTTAATTGAACTGGCATAAGATAATGAACTGGCATATTCTGGCATATTTGGGTTTTTCCTGGCATTTCTAATCAAGATGTGCTCACATTCCCTTCAAGGTTCCTCTGTTATAAACACGCAAATTTACTAAAAGCAATGTAGACCTACAGTTAAAATCTTTATTTCAGTTTGACTTTGTTGTGATGCCATGGTACGGACTTACAGAGATTCTTATTGTTTTGTTGTCTTCCTAAACGGATCGTGACTGCTATAAACCTCTGTAATTTATGTTAATTTACTAGAATAAATGCGAGATAACGAAAACTCACCACTGATAACAAGTGATTCAGACTGTTCAGAAACTACTTGAGGACAGAAAATAGATAGGATGTAGACCTAGTTTTATCTGTGATAGATTTTGTTACTTGTACCAATGGCCACGTCATCTAAAAAATGGAAAGCATCTTTTGACAGCAATCGCAAGTATAATAGTAATTGGGAGAAAACATACTCATGGCTCAAAAGATCTTCAGACGGATCAGAGGCAGCATATTGTAAACTGTGTCAGTGCACTGTTGCACTAAGGATTACTAGCATTTCAAATCATGAAAAAATCCCAAAAACACAGGATGAACACTCCGTCAAAAAGCCAGTCACAGCTTATCACAACAATAACTCCTAGGCAAAGTAATGATAAAGTTAAAGCAGCAGAGTTGCAACTTGCTGTAAGCATAACCTGCCATTGTGCAATACGCACAATTGATCATTCAAGTGAAATCATGAGAGCGCATGGTCAGGGGAGTACACTGGAGCACATACAGTTGCATAGAACTAAATGTTTATGCTTAATTAGAAATATTATATCGCCTGCACTTAAGGATGACCTTATTGAGGATTTTCGGAACAAGAAATATGCCATCATTATAGATGAGTCTATTGACGTTTCCACTCAAAAGTACTTGTGCATTATAGTTAGTTTTTTCAGTGACAGGAAAAATTAAATATTTACTGGATTTCTTGCTTCAATTTCCTTGCAAGTGGCTACAGGAGAAAACTTGTTCAATTTGATTGATAAGGAAATCGAAAGGTGTGGTCAGAGTCTTACAAATTGCATTGAGTTTGCGTCAGATGGCGCTTCAAACATGGTCGGGTCTAAGAACTCGGTATGGTCCAGAATTAAAGATGTGCCTCCTTTTTGTGTACAGCTCAGATGTATCTGCCATTCACTAGCACTGCATTTGTAGTGCAATTGCCAAGCTGCCATCAAATATTGGTTTCTTACTGTCAGAAATACCTCAGTGGTTTCGTCATAGTGATTTAAGATGAGAAGCCTATAAAGAACTGTTTAGAGTTATGAACACATCTACGGAGTTTGAATCAGAACGAACTGCTCCTCTTCTATTTGAGAAACTGTCATCTATTAGGCTTGTGCGTGGAAAGATTATGTTCAATATGTTGGTGAACTGGAAAGAATTGAAAGCTTATTTCGCATGTGCTGAATTAGCACAGACAACGTTTGACACAAAATATAAAGTAAGATGGTTAAAGGAAATGCTCTTATACCATAATTATTATTTGTACTTTGTGTTTGCGACGCCAATTGTACAAGAATTTGAAAAACTGAACAGTCTTTTTCAACAAACAAAAGCTGATCCTCATTCACTACATCAAGGATGGTCCATGCGCAAGAAAAGTCTTAAGAACAGACTTATGACCTCAATGAGCAGAAAAAAATATTCATCACGTTGACTTTAGTATTTAATTCCTAACGGAATGTAATGCGTTCCTACAGAAGAATAACTGGACTGAAGTTCAGGTAGAAATAAACAATGTTAATAAAAGATGCATGTCTGTGCTAGAGGAAGCTCTCAATCAAATTACGTGTATTCCCACCGAGAATATATTTCAAAACTAGCTGTGCCCTGCCACGCGTTGCTGTAGCCCCGAATATTGAAATGGAAAAGAAAGAAATTAGCTCTCAACTAACAGTGTCTGTCATAACCTTTACTCCCTTCCCTCTTTCCTCCACCCAGTCATATCTCCCTCTCCGAAGAAATGATAACTTGAAAATAATGTGTTAAGCTCTCTTAAGTAACAGTGTCTGACATAACCCTCCCCCCCCCCCCCCCCCCTAATAATATCTCTAAATCTCAAGGAATGAAAAATCATCCCTTGGCGAAATTATTAAAATAGAAATAGTTAAGAAATTATAACTTTAAAATTATGTTTTAATGTCTCTCATTTAACAGTGTTCTATCAACCCCCACCCCCTTCCCCCCACTAATCATATCATCCTCGCCGAAGGATGGAAAAGTCATCATCTGACGAAATATTGTAACTGAACTGAGCTTTGCGTCCGTGTCCACCCAGAGACAGATGGATAGCATTTATGTGTAATGAGAAGTAAAAGTGGCCAGTGCAACAGCTACCACATCACCTATCCAGTACCAGTACTACTGTTACCACTACCACCACCACCTTCAGAACAAAAACAAAAAAACAGTCACTACTGTCTGTGCAGGTCGGTGTAGCGCTGCATGATGTCGCCAAGGACTGTGTAGTGTAATAGAGCTTCCAACAAAACTCCATCACCTAACGAGTGATGGAACCCACAGTAATAGGCTGTTCTATACTCACAAATAGCGGAAATAAAAAACCCCACCTGTCATCTCCCCTCTCCGAAGGGACAAATGTTAAATGACCTTGGCATCCGTGTCTACCAAAAGTAAACTGCACTGTAAGCAGTCTTAGTTAACAGCTTCTGTCATCTACGAATAGTTTATCATCGAGTGAAGCGTCGCGGGGAGGATAAATGGGACTTAACTGAAATGGGATGTCTTTGGGCGAAAGGTGCAGATATCGCAGCCTAACTGTAAATCACAACACAACATGCCAACAGCCCTCTTGAGAGAAAAAGGAAAAGTAGCACCCAGTGGGTAATTGAACACCGGTCAACCACGTGAAGGGAGGATTACGTACAAATATACTACCTAAGACTGAAGAGATTGGGTCCGAAATCGCAGCCTAGCTGTAAACCACATTACAACGTTCCAACAGCTTTCTCAAAGGCGAACGAAGATTACTCGTGACATGATCAACATCTCGCCGCCGCTAGCGCAGGCAAGCTGTAAACCCCCAAATCGAGCGGAAAGAAGACGTAGATATCGCAACCTAGCTGTAAACCACAATAAAACGTGCAAGGCGCCTTGTTAAAGGCACACAAAAAAGTCTTTATCACCTAGCGGGGCAATGATCACCAGTTACCCACGTAACACGAAAAATAGACAACTACGCTACCAAGGACTCAAGCATCTGCCTAATTATATCTCCCTCTCCGAATGATTGAAACATTACTATGTGGCGACATTGTTAAACTTGAAATAGTTAAGAAATGAGAAATGTTAAAAAAAATGTTTTAAGCTCTCGCAGTTAACAGTGTCTGGCATCAACCCACTTCGACACCTCCCCCCCCCCCCCACCCCCCCCCACCCCCCACCCCAATCATGTCATCCTCTACGAAGTGTGGGGAAGTCATCGCCTGACGAAATATTGTTGTGAAATTGAGCTTGGCATCCGTGTCCACCCAGACAAAAATGGGTAGCAGTAATCTGTACTGAGAATTAAAAGTGGCCAGTGTAACAGCTACAACATAACCCATCGAGTACCAGTACTACTACTACTACCACTACCATCACCACAGTCACAACAACAACAAAAACACAAAACGGTAACTACTGTCTGTACAGGTCGATGTAGCCAGAGGAGTTGGCACCGCATGCTGTGTCCACGGACTGTTTAGTTTAAGTGTGTCCCCGACATAAAACTCCATCACCTAACCAGTGATGGATCCCATACTAAAATTCCGTGATATAAAAAATATGTACACTATACTCACAAATAGCGGGGGGGGGGGGGGGGGGGGAACCCCGCACTCGTCATCTCTCCCTTTCCGAAGTGACGATGGTTACTTAACCTTGGCATTCGCGTCGACCCAAACCAAACTGGACCGTAAGCCTTCTTAGTTAACAGTGCCTGTCATTAACGAATAGTTATTGATCGAGTGCAGCGTCGGATGGTGGGGTGGGGTGCTTGCTTGCTTGCTTCTTAAAAAAACAAAAAGAATAATTTGATCACATTCAGGTTTTTTAGCCATATAGCTGCTGCCTATATTTGCGACCTTTAAAAAGTTTGATTTGCTTGAATATGGTTTCCTTCGGTTCCATTTGGTTATGTTGTTCTAAACGGTTTGACTGATGTTGTTTCTTCCTTGTATAAAGTTGTTCGATACCTGATGTTGTTGTATCTGGAGGCAAGGGTCTTCTATTTCTTAATTGTGTCTCTTTTTTCGTTCTTGACTATGGTAGGAGACATCTGTATAGTGCATTTTAGTTCTGTCCTATCCGCTCGTCGTCTTGTGATTCCCTTTTTCTGATTGGTGGAGTCTGGTTTCTATTCCTCGTCACGTTTTTCTGCTCTGTCTTGGCTTCTAAGATGTAATAGTACTTAGTCCTTACAAGGACTTTTATGTAATTTCGTCTTTCCATCTTTGCTGTGGGGAGAGGCTAATGTGGACTATACTCAAATAGGATGTCTTAGAGCGCAAGGCGCAGATGTCGCAACTTAGCTGTAAACAACAACACAACGTGCCAATCGATCCTCTGAGGTAAAAAGACAAATTAGTACCAAGCGGGAATCGAACACCCTTTATACACGTGAAGGGTGGAATACCTATAACTCTACTACCGAAGACTGAAGACTTTAGGGCAGATATCGCAGCCTAGCTGTAAACCACAACACAACGTGCCAACCGCCCTTTCAAGGGCGAACGAATATTACCCGTGACAGCATCACGTCGCTGCTATCACAGGCTAGCTGTAAACCGCAAAATCTAACCGAACAAAAAGCGTAGATACTGCAGCCTAGCTATAAACCACAACAAAACGTGTAAGCCACCCAGTTAGTGGCACACAAAAATATACGACCCAGAGGGGAATTGAACCCCTATCCCCCGAGTAACAAAAGCGAAATGCTTACAACTAACTATGCTACTGAATACCCAAGCATTTTAGTAGAAATAAAAGTATATAATAATAATGTGACGGTCGGTGTTGCACAGTCAGAGGTTGCCAATTCTTTTTAAAAAATCCGGGCAAGCATGGAAACAAATAATGATTTGACCGTTGCTAGAGATACGTCGTTCGTGGTTTGTGCGATTTTATGACAAAAAATAACGCTTTGAGTCAGAGGCAACGTTGTGTGAAAATTTGAAAGCA
The DNA here is from genome assembly GCA_905116865.2 of Candidula unifasciata. Lineage (NCBI taxonomy): Eukaryota > Metazoa > Mollusca > Gastropoda > Stylommatophora > Geomitridae > Candidula > Candidula unifasciata. The sequence goes on along the minus strand of CAJHNH020006557.1, from coordinate 400,596 downwards.
ATCGGTTCAGTAGTTTCTGAGTTTAGAGCTAACGACACCGAAAAATTAAGATTTTTATTAATATAGATTGAGCCCTTTGGCAGTTTTAAATCAAATATCAAGGACAGTTTTCAGAGCTACCATTTTTATACCTGGCAGAAAACAACATCAGTGTTATAAAAGAACAGAATAGAAAACTGATTGATGTCAACTGGAAAGAAGAAGCTATATTTAAGAAGGATGGACTACCTACAAACAGGTAAGATTTTTGGATTAGCGTACGTCGACACCAGGCATTTAAAGAGTTGGCCACTTTCGCCCTTACTTGCTGTATAATGTCCGTTAGCAATGCTGTAGTTGAGAGAATATCCTCTCTTGTTACTTCAAATAAATCAAAAACAAGAAACAAAATACAACTGGATTTTCTTGATGCAGTTGTCAGAATTAGAGCAGAACTATTAATATCAAAGAAATGTTGCAAAGACTTCATCCCATCTGAGAAAATGCTTAAAGATTTTATATCCGAAAAGGTTTATGCTGCATCTTCCACTGGTTCCAGTGAGGATGACAGTGAATAATTCAATCTAGAGCTTTTGATGTGAATTGAGTACAATGTTACACTTTATTTGGCAATTTTCTGACATATTTTGGGTGATGGTTTGGCATAAAATGACGTTTTTTATCTGGCAACCCTGCCAGTGGCTGCTAATGCCCTGGCCCTTAAATATAGTTCCCTCATGTTGAGGCGACCCCTAAATAATGTTTTTTCCTTTATAAAACTGACTGACTGACTGACTTTCTACCTCACTAGGACATCACACAAGCGATAAACACCCGATGAAACAAAGTGCCACCATGTGAATGAGGATCGCCCGTGGAGAGGTCCCAGAAACCGCGTTCAGACAATTGGCCATATTTATGGCTTGCCTATATTGCGGCCCCTGGCAAAAGCCAGGGTGTGACTTCGAATAACAAAAAATGTCATCCTAAAAAAGACGAAACTGGATTCAAGAGACAACCATTCATAAAACTGCTAATTACTGCCTTTATTTACCACTTTTGCGGTGTGGGCTGAAGGGTCTCTGAGCCTGAGAATTAAGGGCCGCATGGCTAGTGCTGTCACTCTGCTGTGCAGAGAAGGGTTTTGCCCACGACAGAAAAAAATTCCCAACTTTACCAAGGATTGAACCCTGGTTTCCCGCATGAGAGCCAATTTTCCTTCATAACTTCAATGAATATGTGTTTTCCGATGGTCTTAGGCGACCACTGTGTATTTTTATCAGTCTGTCGAGTTGTCATATGATTCAGAATCTCGTTTCTAATAATGTAGCTAAAAAAATTGTGATTGATTCTTTGTGATGTTTTTGAAAATATATTTTCTCGTTTTGGATTCCTTCAAAATATTAGTTAAAAGTGGTTGCTTATAACATGTTTTGTATACATCATTGCGCATTTTCTAAGATGACTCTTTAGTAATTAACTTAAAATTCTTAGTAAAATCATAATGTTGAGTGAGCTACTTTTTAAACATCTACAACTCTTGTAGCATTTTTTTTAATGCGTCTGTCATTATTAAGAGTTGACGGAATTTTCTATCGGAATTGGTAAATCTAAGTGGTCGAGAAACAACAGCAGCGCTGACCTCGTTCCCGTCCATCAGGTCTGCCAGTACTTTGGCCTTACTTGAAGATCTGGATTTTTATACGCCTTGGGTTAGGATTTTGAAATCTTTTTTTTTTTTTTTTAAATACATGAAAGTGGGTAAATGTTTCATTTCATAACTATAAAATATGTACTATTTATTAAAAAAAAAAAATTTTTTTGCTTATGTATTGCTTGGGATTTTTGGTCACCTTAGCTTGAGTTTTGACAAAAATCCCATGCTTAGCTGTCCGCGTGTGGCTGCTATAGATCGATTTCTCACATTCAATGCTGGGTGGACATGGGAGCCAAGGTCATTTCTCAAAGAAAAAAAATCCGACCTGACCTGATTCCCAAAAATAAATGCCCTGTTGTTATATCTATATACTGTTTAGTGTATATATATATATATAGATATATATATATATATATACGGAAAGTTGGATAACATCAAGATGGAAATGAAAAGATTGAACATCAACATATTAGGAATTAGTGAAATGCGATGGCCAGGAGCAGGTGAAAAGTATTCAGATCAGTACAGAATTATTTACTCGGGTGGGAAGAAATATAGTAAGGGAGTTGGTATTTTTTTGGATCAAAAGAACTCAAAAACTGTTAAAGGATTTTAGACAATATCAGATAGAGTACTATTAGTAAAACTTCGCGGCAGACCGTTTGACATCAACTTAGTACAGACTTATGCCCCAACAGCTGATTGTTCAGAGGAAGATATTGACGCATTTTATGACGAGTTAGACATGGCTGTTGATCAATGCAAACAATTGTGAAGTAACAATGGTACTTGGAGATTTCAACGCGAAAATAGGAAGTGAAAAAGTGTACGGAATAACGGGTGGCTATGGCCTAGGAGAAAAGAATGTGAGAGGTGACAGATTAAAAGCATGAGCTGAGTCACGCAGCATGATAATAGGTAAAACCTGGTTTAAACACCATCCTCGAAGATTGTGGACTTGGGAAAGTCTTGGTTATAATGTCCGCAACCAGATTGATTATATTTTGATTTCAAGAAGATTCAGGAGCAGCTTAGTTGGAGCAAAAACTAGACCAGGAGCAGTTTGCTTTAGTGACCATTTTCTAGTTGTAGGAAAAATTAAAATAAAACTGAAGAACATTCGAAAAACACCACAGAACATCAAGTTAAATTTAGGAATTCTTAGAACGGATACAGAAATTAAGGACCAGTACAATGTCACTGTACAAAACCGGTATAATGCAATGGAAATTATACAGACTATTGATGAACAGTGTGAGTCAATTAAGCAGACATCTGGAGACAATCCCACCAACCCATAGAGTTGCAAAAAAAATGGATGTCAACCGAAATTCTGCAGTGGAGGGATGAAAGGAGGAAGAAAAAAAGAATGATAAAGAAGAATACTATAGAATAAAAAAAGAAATAGTGAACAAATGCAAAGTGCCTAAAGAAGCCTGGCTGAATCAAATGTGTACAGAGATTAGGGAAAACAACAGGAAAGACTCATATTCCATGTACCAAAAGATAAATATGTTAACAGGAAAGATGCCATGTAACAGCACTGGATGTTTGAAATCAAAAGATGGTGACTTAATAATGGGACATAGTAATATAATTAACCGATGGACAGAGTATATAGGGGAATTGTATAATAATAATAGACCAGATGTAGAACTGCAGACCAACAATGACGTTCCTCCAATAATGACTGCAGAAGTTGAGGATGCAATACATCATATGAAGAAAGAAAAAGCACCTGGGCCAGACAACATCTCACTGGAAGAAATCGAAGCACTGGGAGATTTTGGAATTGAAATAATAACTAAACTTTTAAATGCTATTTATAATAGTGGGTATATTCCAAATGACCTTTTAAAATCCATATTTATAGCCCTGCCTAAGAAACCAGGCACTATAAAATGTGAAGACTATCGCACAATAAGTCTTATGAGTCACATGACTAAGATTTTACTGAGAATAATTATGAGAAGAATAGGAAACAAAATTGAACCAGAAATCAGCGATGAACAATGTGGATTTGTAGAAGGAAAAGGTACAAACAATGCCATATACATCCTAAGGACATTGTCAGAAAGAGCTGTAGAAGTAAAGACTGATTTGTACATATGCTTCATAGACTATACAAAAGCATTTGACTGTATGAAGCATGAAGAAGTAATCAAACTGTTCGAAAAATTAAACAATGAAGGGAAAGATCTACGAATAATAAAAAATATGTATTGGCAGCAAACAGCAACTATAAGAATTACCAACTGTTTAGGTAAATTTCAAAGCATAAAGAGGGGCGTACGGCAAGGATGTGTACTGTCACATGATTTGTTTTCAATATACAGTGAATATATAATGAGAGCTTTATTTGGTATGCCCGGAATTGTGGTTGGTGGGCACAATATAAATAATTTACGTTATGCTGATGAGATAGAGGAAGACAACGAGAGAAGATGCTTGACAGTCTTGTTGCATGGCATGGAGGTGTGTCGGCACACGAACTGATACATGCTGCAGGAGATCGCAGATTATGGAGAGGCATGATCGCCCACGCCAGTCGGCAAGGCACCTGATGATAATGAATGATGATGATGATGATGATGATGATGATGATGATGATATAGCAATGTTTGTTTGTTAGTTATAGACTCGGAAACTACTGTACTGATTTAGCAGAAATGTTTAGGACATGTTTTTTTTTTTTTTTTACTTGGAGATGCTACCTGTCATAGTTTTAAATAGGTGGCGGAATTTGTTAAAAAAAACACTTTTCGAAACTAATAATTTTTTTAAGTGACATTTCAGTTAAAGCCACATTCGTACACGCGCATGTGCAGTAGTCGGGACCCGCCCGTTAAATTCTATTTTTAACAAATTTGTTTCTTTTTTCATTGCCTGTGGAACGGCTGGCCGAACGGTTAGGACGCTGGGCTCATGTGCGAGAGACCCTGGTTCGAATCCTTAGTACGGCTGGTGACTATTTTTTCCTCGGGGGCAAAAGAAAACTTCACCTGCACAGTTGTGGTGACAGCACTATCCATGCGGTCCTGGATACTCAGGCTTGCCTCACTGCCATCACCTCCATCGTCATACTGCTGGTATTCATAGAGAAGGCGCCGTTGGCTTCTTTGACTGTTCTGCCCGCTGAGCTTGCTGTGAATGCCCATGATGTTAATATACGATTAATTTACGATATCAACATCCAAAAGGTATTATACTGGTTAGTTGAATACAAATGTAACATAAAAATGAAGAATGTTTCAGTCGCCTGGCGAGGGTTAATCTATAAAAGTATACCTGACTATTTTTTTGTGTTGTTTCATATATCTTCTGATAATATGCAATTATTCAGTATGATACGAAAACGGCAGATTCCAGTTTAATTTTTGGGAGTAACTTTAGTGGTTCAGCTAAAGTCATTTGTAGTATTTAAGAAGCATTTTTCGTAAATTTACATATCTAGACCAAAGAACTCATTGTGGGATGAAAATAATTTACGTTATGCTGATGACACAGTCTTGATAGCAAAAAGTCAGAAAGAACTACAGGAAATGATATACATTGTGGTGTTAGAAAGTGGAAGAATGGGCCTCAATTTGAATAATGGGAAGACAGAAGTAATGGTGGTATCAAAGAAACGAATTATTCCATATTGGTTAAAAAAAAGTTGATGGTGTTATTTTATGACAAGTACAGAAATTTAAGTATCTGGGCACATGGATAACATCAGATGGAAGATGCATAACTCAGATAAGAAACAGAATTAGACAGGCAAAAACTGCATTTTATAAAATGAAAAACATCTTGTGCAATATATCCTTGTCATTGAGAGTTAAAAAAAAAAGAATTCTTTCTTGCTACACACATCCAGGTTTAACATATGGCTGTGAATCCCGGACAATCGGTAGGCAGGCCAAACTAGTTCTGGAGGCCTCGGAGATGTGGTTTTACAGAAGAATGCTTAGAATACCTTGGACAGCCAAAAAGAGCAACCAAGATGTTTTGAAAGATGCGGGAGCCAGAAGACAACTTATCACAGACATCAGAAGGAGACAGTCATCTTTTTTCCGCCATGTTATGAGAAGAGGGAAAATAGAACTTGTTGTGACCACTGGAAAGATATGTGGAAGGAGAGATAGTGGAAGACAACGAGAGAAGATGCTTGACAGTCTTGTTGCATGGCATGGAGGTGTGTCGGCAAACAAACTGATACATGCTGCAGGAGATCGCAGATTATGGAGAGGCATGATCGCCCACGCCAATCGGCAAGGCACCTGATGATGATGATGATGATTATGATGATGATGATGATGATGATGATGATGATATAGCAATGTTTGTTTGTTAGCTATAGACTCGGAAACTACTGTACTGATTTAGCAGAAATGTTTATGTTTTTTTTTTTTTTTTTTGATTTGAAGATGCTACCTGTCATAGTTTTAAATAGGTGGCGGAATTTGTTTTAAAAAAAACATTTTTCGAAACTAATAATTTTTTAAAGTGTCATTTCAGTTAAAGCCACATTCGTACACGCGCATGTGCAGTAGTCGGGACCCGCCCGTTAAATTCTATTTTTAACAAATTTGTTTCTTTTTTTATTGCCTGTCACGGTGGAGCGACTGGCCGAACGGTTAGGGCGCTGGGCTCATGTGCGAGAGACCCTGGTTCGAATCCTTAGTACGGCTGGTGACTATTTTTTCCCTCGGGGGCAAAATAAAAAACTTAACCTGCACAGTTGTGGTGACAGCACTAGACATAAGGCCCTGGATATTCAGGCTAAAAAAAAACGACCCTAAAAAAATACCAACAGCATGTGACGGAGAAATAACAATTTTTTGGGAGTACTAATAATTACATTCAAGGGACCACTAATATAAAGACAGTTATATGTTGCGTGTTCTAGAGTCTGCCAGCCAGACTGTCACTTTATCTGCGCAGACAATGATTGCAAAATGAACCATTTGCGCAGATATCACAACCTAGCTGTAAACCACAACACAACGTGCCAACCGCACCTTTAGGGGAAAATGAAAAATTAGCACCCAGGGGGAAATCGAACACCGGTCATCCGCGTGAAGAGCTGAATACTTACAACTTTACTACCGAAGACTGTAGGTCAGATATCGCAGCCTAGCTGTAAACCACAATACAACGTGCCAATTGCCCTCTCAAGGGCGAACGAATATTACCTGTGACATGAGCATTGAGCATCACAGCGCCGCTATCACAGGCTGGCTGTAAACCCCATTATTGAGGGGGGAAGGCGTAGATATTGCAGCCTGGCTATAAACCACAACAAAACGTGGCAGCCACCCAGTTAGGGGCCCCAAAAAAAAACATTGTATCTCCCAGCGGGTAATCTAACGCCTATCGCGTGAAAGACGAAATGCTTACAACTAACTACGCTAACAACTATTCAAGCGTTTAGTAGAAATGAAATTATATAATAAAGTGAAGTTCGGTGTTACACACAGTCAAAGGCGGCCAACAACTAAAAACAAATCCGGGCCAGCAACGAAACCACTACTGAAATTGTCGTTGCTGGAGCTACGTCATTTGTGGCTTGTGCAAAACTCATACATACAAACACGCGCGGAGTCTAAGGCAACGTTGTATGAACATTTGAAAGCGATCGGTAAAGAAATGATGGAGAATGATCCTGGGGGAAAGGCATCTTTTGGCAGCCCTGCTTAGCAGTCGAAGGTGGCCAATCAACTGAAGAAAAACAATCTGGAAACAAAACAAATAATGATTTGACAATTGCTAGGGCTTCGTCGTTCGTAGTTTGTGCGATTTGATGACACAAAAAACATGCTTTGAGTCAAAGGCAACGTTGTGTAAAAAATTTAAAGCAATCGGTTCAGTAGTGTCTGAGTCTATATTTAACAAACTCGGAAAATTACCATTTTTATTAATATAGATACGCTTAAATATTTTACAATAGCCACTTGTTACGTTTGACTAATTATTCCACACATGGCATACTTTTATGTAATGAAGTTTATAGTCTTTTTGTTGTTGTGCTTTTTGTGTGCGAATATTGCGGTTTAGTTAATCATGAATAAGTGAATATACACCAAGTGTTTTGACTTTTTTAAACTTACCCCTTGCAATCTATACTGGTAAAAGAGGTCGCTAATTTAAGATATAATGACACTGTATCTCTATCAACTCACGATCTTTGCCCACGGTAGTTTAGCTACCGGCATTGTAACTTATGTCAAACGTTTTTTAACGTAGTAAATGTAGGAAAAAATCTCAGCCAGACATGTCGTCATTGTTTCAGATAAGCAAAGCATGCTCACGAAGGTGGAGTCATGTTTTCTTTCCGTATGGTATGGATTACATGAATCCAGAGGTCGCAGGTGGTGAGAGGCACATTGGTTTTTACCAAGGCATTCAGGTGTCTTTGGAAATGAGCAGAGGAATAGACTAGTTGGTGTGATACCATCTGGGGAGGGCTGGGGGGGGGGGGGGGAGTGTACTGCAACTGCACAAGGGAGAGGTGATCTAAAACCTGTGGGATAAGGTAACAGGTGAAATGGATGATACTGAAAATCCGTACCTGGAGAAAATGTTAAAGCGAAGAGTGGCTGTGGGCTCTGAGCGCCACTCGGGACTCAGGGGAAAGCAAGATCAATAGTTAACCAAGTGACAACGGGTACCATCAGTATAGAAACTCTTCGCTGTCTGTTGAGGATGGAGACGATGCTAATATGGGCTTGTTCTGAATGCTCTGGTGTCGAATCTTCACCCAGATAAACGTAGTTGCTGAAATAAAAGTGCCACTACTTTGTTCTCTCAAAATTATCTTTGATATGGCAGAGACTAAAACAAATGCAGTATCCCATTAAATGCATACGCTTGCTTTATGTCTCTTTAAACAGTATAAAAATTTCCACTTTACTATAAGATTCAAACTCAATTGTATGCCCACACTTCAGTCGAATTTACAAATCTATTTTTCTTCTTTCAGGCTAAAAGATACCTTCTAAAGAGGCAGTCATGACAACAGCGCAATATCATATGAAGAGGCAGTAATGAGGTTAGGGCAGTTAGTTTCACCATCGGTCTTCATGAAAAGTACACTAAACACTGGCCCGCCCTCAGAAAAGAGGAGTAATCTACCACTATCATCTTTATAGAAATCCCTTGATTCTAAAGCATATACCACCCTATATCAGCAACGGAATGAACATTACTAATTACCAAGGTTTAAGCAGGACGGCTTCAGACAATTCATTCCTAACTCGAACACAGCTCATCATGTCGCGCGACACCATTTGGGCTTCTACCAATTCAAATGGCTACAATACTTGCAAGGAATGTTCATTAAACACTAAGTTCCTGTCGACATTCAATGTCAAACAGTCACAAAACAATTGTTTGTTTAACAGCCATGCAGATAAAACAAATACTGAAGTTAGATATCTATTTTTAAAAAAAGAGTCAAGTACAGCCTCCAAGAGAAACATAACATCATCGGGACCACATACTACAGAACGTATCAGCAGTTCGAGGCTAGAAAAGTCAAAAATAAAAAATCCTGAACTTTTTTCTGGCGAACTTTTACTTGATTTTCCTTCAAATTGTAATTCACCTCAGTCACTCAGTCACACTTTAAAGAAGCCAGATAAGAGTACAGAGCTAAGAGGTCACCCAAGTTTACAACACTCTGCATCTACGCCAGGTTTTATTGGTAGACCAATAACAGAAAGTAAGCTAGATTTCGCTAATGCTAAATTTGAGTCAAAGTCTCGTCCTTTCTTTCCGTTTTTTTGGAAAAAACATAAAACAAGTGATGGCAGATCGCCATCCTCTTCTGTTAAATCAAATAATCATCAAAATATTCAAAGATGTCCTAGTAATCTTAGCTTCACTTCACAACTGCAGAGAGTATCTCAACGTACTGCTTCCCCGTCATCGAGAGGCAGGGGATCAGCAGGCCAATCACCCGTGTCCCCTAGATTTTATCTGGCTTCAGTGTCATCAAATATACCCTGCACCCCCAGTTCTCCCCCGTCAATGTACTCCCCATCTGAAACAACATCAGACTCTCCGTCGAACAGAGACAAGTGCCCACGGCATATGTCCAGGTCGAGGTCCAAGAGCAGACAAGAATCACAACGTAAAGCTGCTGACAGTGAACAAAGTGATCCAGAGGATTACCTAACATTAGAAGATCTTCCACTGCATCCTTCAGTTTTGAAACAGCCCCTGGGAGTGACCAATAGTAATCCGTCTACTTCAGTAATGACTTCAAGTAGGTTGAAAATGGACATCGGTAGCAATAACACAACAAGTCACAGAACCAAAGTAATGTCTGAAATTAGAAGAAACTCCCTGCCCGAGTCTCACGTGGATCTGAAAATGAAAGACCCAAGCTTTGAACGATGCTATGGTCCCAAAGACTGTAAATTCGATTCAAAGCAAAATTGCAGAAGAAAGTCTCTGGAAAGTAGTAGTAAATCGATGTCAGGGAATGACTCCCAGTATGAAATCATGTGTACCAGTCATGACCAAAAGCCAAGACCTCCCGTTCGATCTCAATCAGTGCCTAGTTTTGGATCTGATCTCTGTTTGCCAGGTACAGACACCAGGGTTATCTCTGACGCCGAGGATTTTGAGTACAGCCCCACTGACATGACCGGATCGTTGCATCTATCTTTCTGTGGGTGCGGGTTTCTGGGAATGTATCATCTAGGTGTTATCTCTTGTCTAAGTCAGCGTTCACCTTCCTTACTTGAGCAACTTGAGAGAGTAGCCGGAGCTTCAGCTGGTGCTATCATGGCAGTACTTCTGGTCACATGTCGTGATAAAATTGAGGTAAGGTGTACTATGCTGATGTTGATTCATATACTGTCTGGGTTATAATAAAATGTTTAAAGTCTTCTGATATTTACTCCATTATTTTGAAAAGGCAATAGCCTTGTCTTGTATAAGTACAAAATATATACATATTCATTTATTAAATGCATACTTTGACCCCTTGCCTCCATCAAAGCATCTGGGTTGTTGTTTTTTTTTTTTTTTTTTTTGTCCAAAAAGTTTTAAGGAATCTTCCGTAAAACCAAATCTCAAAGGCCTCATGAAATTGTTTGGCTTGTTCATTATTTGTCCCGGATTAATAGGAATATGTTAACAAAGGGTTTATATATAGCATGCAAGATTTTTTTTTTTTACTCTAATGCCACAAAATAATTGCAAAAAAATGCTCTTCTTATAAAACGCAGTTTAGCCTAAAGTTTTGCTCTTTATCTCTGTGAAACATCTTCCGTCGGATGTCATCGGCATAGCGTTTGTTTATGTTATGACTACCAACCACAATTCCTGGCATATTCACCAAAGATCTAATTATATATTCACAGTAAAATATAAACAAATACCGTAATAATACACATCCTTGTCGTACTCCCCTCAAATAAGGATGGCAATAACAATGCAAAGATTGAACAACTTTAAAAGAAGAAGAAGAAGAAGAAGAAGAAGAAGAAGAAGAAGAAGAAGAAGAAGAAGAAGAAGAAAAAGAAGAAGAAGAAGAAAAGAAGAAGAAGAAGAAGAAGAGGAAGAAGAAGAAGAGGAGAAGAAGAAGGAGAAGCAGAAGAAGAAGAAGAAAAGAAGAAGAGAAGAAGAAGAAAGAAGAAGAAGAAGAAGAAGAAGAAGAAGAAGAAGAAGAAGAAGAAGAAGAAGAAGAAGAAGGAGGAGGAAGAGGAGGAGGAGCAGAAAAAAGAAGAAGAAGAAGAAGAAGAAGAAGAAGAAGAAGAAGAAGAAGAAGAAGAAGAAGAAGAAGAAGAAGAAGAAGAAGAAGAAGAAGAAGAAGAAGAAGAAGAAGAAGAAGAAGAAGAAGAAGAAGAAGAAGAAGAAGAAGAAAAGAAGAAGAAGAAGAAGAAGAAGAAGAAGAAAGAAGAAGAAGAAGAAGAAGAAGAAGAAGAAGAAGAAGAAGAAGAAGAAGAAGAAGAAGAAGAAGAAGAAGAAGAAGAAGAAGAAGAAGAAGAAGAAGAAGAAGAAGAAGAAGAAAGAAGAAGAAGAAGAAGAAAGAAGAAGAAGAAGAAGAAGAAGAAAAGAAGAAGAAGAAGAAGAAGAAGAAGAAGAAGAAGAAGAAGAAGAAGAAGAAGAAGAAGAAGAAGAAGAAGAAGAAGAAGAGAAGAAGAGAAGAAGAAGAAGAAGAAGAAGAAGAAGAAGAAGAAGAAGAAGAAGAAGAAGAAGAAGAAGAAGAAGAAGAAGAAGAAAGAAGAAGAAGAAGAAGAAGAAGAAGAAGAAGAAGAAGAAGAAGAAGAAGAAGAAGAAGAAGAGAAGAAGAAGAAGAAGAAGAAAAAGAAGAAAAAGGAGAAGAAGAAGAAGAAGAAGAAGAAGAAGAAGAAGAAGAAGAAGAAGAAGAAGAAGAAGAAGAAGAAGAAGAAGAAGAAGAAGAAGAACAACAAGAACAAGAAGATGTAGAAGAAGAACAACAAGAACAACAACAACAACGACGAGGAGAAGGCTGAGGAGGAGACAGAAGAGGGCAGAAGATAGACAGCATGGGGGGGGGGGGGGGGTAGTGGAACAATAATTTCTGCTGCTAGTCACTTGGCCCTTCCGTGCCTCCAAGCGTTGTAAATAACCTGTTTCTACTAACTGCTTTTTTTTAAAAATCTGAATATTTGTTTATAAATGCACTTTGTATCAACAAAAATATCGGCATAGCCTTTACTAAGTATTAATTTCAAAAAGCGCAAATCGTTATAATCTGCTACCTGAAAACATACTACGCTAAGATTACTTTATCGCTTCTTAAACATTCAAGGGTGTCCTTGTACGATAGAGACATACTTTGATAACCTTAACTGCCAATTTTGTTATCGCTTGCGTCGTGACATTTTATACAAGAATCACATGGCGCTGATTGGTACTGATTTTTTTTTTTTTTTATCTCGTGAATGTGTGACTACGTGTGTTTTTCAATACTGTTTCTTCGTTGTGTATAGTTCTTGACACTAGTTATCTAGACTTTGTTATCAGATATATTGCAATAGCAAATTTACAAAAACCGAAGCTTCTCAAAACGTTACTCGTCACTTAAAATGTTTGAATTATTCTTGATGTAGTGTAACACTACTATCTATTGCGATGATGATGCTAAAAACTGGTAAATTCTTTTCGCTGTTGGCAATTTAAAAAATTGTCCATTGAATATAATTTTCAGCGTAGCGCTATGTCTTTTCTGTTGCTAAAACGTATAACTGTGTTTTTAAAAATAAACTGTTAGAATAACGCACATGGATTGTGATAAGTCAGAATCTGTCTATATTTAATCTTATAATTTTTGTTTCCTGTGCACGAAAATTTCTTTCGGTAATCAGTTAGTTAGTTAGTTAGTTAAATAGCTAGTTAGTTAGTTAGTTAGTTAGTTAGTTAGTTAGTTAGTTAGTTAGTTAGTTAGTTAGTTAGTTAGTTAGTTAGTTAGTTAGTTAGTTAGTTAGTTAGTTAGTTAGTTAGTTAGTTAGTTAGTTAGTTAGTTAGTTAGTTAGTTAGTTAGTTAGTTAGTTAGTTAGTTAGTTAGTTAGTTAGTTAGTTAGTTAGTTAGTTAGTTAGTTAGTTAGTTAGTTAGTTAGTTAGTTAGTTAGTTAGTTAGTTAGTTAGTTAGTTAGTTAGTTAGTTAGTTAGTTAGTTAGTTAGTTAGTTAGTTAGTTAGTTAGTTAGTTAATTAGTTAGTTAGTTGGGTAATCATCATTACATTGCGGACATGTCCATAGGTGCTCAGTTTCTCCCCTCAGTATGAACCCCAATGTCCGATGGCTAATTTTACCAGTTTTATGTTAATTAACAGTCGTCTGGTGTGCGTCTCATTTTTTGCTATGCCGATCTTAATTCCCAAGTCTGCCATTCTTGCGAGTGATGTGGATTCACTGCACCCAAAGTCATCTATTCTTCCCCATTTCTCTGAGGGCATTAATAATATCAGCATGATCAGTAGGCTGACTGTCGGTAGTGATAGCGGATCCAGCCAAGCTATCAGCTCTTTCATTTCCATCGACGCCTGTGTTTCCCGGGAACAACAATAAATGTGACTCCACGCACAGTGGACTTCTGTAATGATTCAAGCCATTGTCTTTGCACTGAAACTGCCTGAAAAACCCCCCCCCCCCCCCCCCCCACACCCCCCACCCCCACCCCGGATCATACTCATTGAATTACTGAATTTACATACGCGGGTGTAGTTTTTTGCTTCGAACCAGGCGAACGCTTGCGTCACTGCCATCACCTCTATCGTCATGCTGCTGGTATTCATAGAGAAGGCGCCGTTGGCTTCTTTGACTGTTCTGCCAGCTGAGCTTGCTGTGAATACTCATGATGTTAATATACGATTAATTTACGATATCAACATCCAAAAAGTATTATACTGGTTAGTTGAATACATATTGTCACAGACCTCTGGGTGACCTTGCTGGTCCGTGGCTCGTAACTGGGCCTATGACAGACAGACTAACCTTCAACACACACTGAACCCGAACGCACACAGAGAACACACGACAATCTTTATTATAAGTACAGGTAAGACAATAGACAGTTGACTTCCCGCTGTGTGGCCACCTATTGCCTGGACCCTCTGGCCGAACGAGCTTTACAGTCGGCTCGCTCCCAGTACGTCCACAAGCAATCTCCTGGTGTACAAACCACACGGTCACGAGATACGCTCTTACCTATTGACACGCTGACCAACCAAACTGTCACAGTCTCTGTCTTAGTGCAGGGTCAGAGTGTCAAGGTTAGACATTCTCTCACAAAACGTGTCTAAATACCCTACACAAGAACTATCCTATTCTACATAAACTATCCAGTCACTAACAGAAATATCCTAACTCTAATACTATCACTGTCTTGCTAAACGTCCTCTCTCACTGACCGACGCACACCGAATGTCCTGTTCTCTCTACCTCGTGTCTCTTGACCCCGTTCACCAGCTCAGTCCCAAAAGCGGCAATCGTGTTGCGGGTTTGTCCACAACACAGTTCACTCTTTCTTGCTTTATCCTGAGCGCTGGTTTCGCTGTGCAATCACAGATCGGACTTGACAGGTCACGGCCCTGACCTTTGTGTCAACCCTGGGGTGTCACATTAACACGCACACCTTACCGTGTGGTACATTCCGCCACTGACTGTACTCACAGGGTTGTGACACATATGTAACATAAAAATGAAGAATGATTCAGTCGCCTGGCGAAGGTTAATCTATAAAAGTATACCTGACTATGTTTTTGTGTTGTTTCATATATCTTCTGATATTATGCAATAATCCAGTATGATACGAAAACGGCAGATTCCAGTTTAATTTTTGGGAGTAACTTTAGTGGTTCAGCTAAAGTCATTTGTAGTATTTAAAGAAGCATTTTTCGTAAAGTTACATATCCAGACCGAAGAACTCATTGTGGGATGCATTTTTGATTACAAAGTACCACTTACTAGAGTGATTAATAGCAAAATGCGACATTTTACTATGCCTTTCTTCAAGTACAAAATTGTTACAATTTAAATATCTAGGACCAATCGTTATCTCAGAAGAGAGAATGGATTTAGAAATCAAAACAAAGGATGTATAAACTTACACTGCTTTTGACACTGTCACATAACGTTGGTGTCACGTGCCTTTACCAGCGTTTCCTCTAATCATCCGAAATTAAAAATGTATGAAGCCTTGTGAATCCAACATTCATTAACACAGTTTATAAGTCACTGGAGTCGAAAGAAACCTTGAATACCTATAGTTTATAATACTATATTGATCATAGCATTTAATAATATGTTCGAGGAAAAAGATTCTTTGTTTTACTTTAAAATGTTTCTTGCTAGACTCTAAACCACCCTCTGGTCGTGGCAGTTGTTGGCAGCCTAACCACATAAAAACTCCTGGGTAGAGGACACAAGCTGATGGTGATCACCAAGGAACAGATAACAGTTGTACAGGCTCATGTAGGCCCAGACGTTGATGCATGGTCATGACTGAGGTGTTCACTGAGGACTCCTCGTACTGTAGGCTGCATGCTGATTGCACTTGTTATGTGTTAGGATACTGATAATTGACCTGGCATTCAGATATTATTAACATTCTGTGACAAAGAGGAAAACCAGAGTTAGCGATCACCAGACACCATACTCTGTCCACCACCCATCAATATTCATACATTTATTTAGCTCAGATCTCTATGCTAGGCTTGTGAAGAAGATCAGGTCCGTAACATTCCCAGGGTCACTAGTTACTAGTAGTGAGTTTAGAAATAAAGTTGTATCTAATTCTACTTCATAATGACAGCGATAGTCTGCATTTGTCAACAAACAGAAGGATAACCCCATTTTCTTTCCAGTGTAGGCTACCTATACTCACACAAGCAGATCCCAGAAGCAGGAAAATATAAGGAAGACGCAACCGCAGCCGAAACACGACCCAATATTTACCCAACCTTCACCAGTCTCTGTTTACAATCTGTCCAGGTGGGCGTGATGTCATACCCGTAACTACAAATAGCATGTCCCCAGATGAGAACGAATTAATAAGATCTGTCATGACCTGCTTGTTTCTTCTTCGGTTAAAAAGTGCATGTACATAAAATATGAGCTAAACATATTATAAAATGGATATATAATTTACAAGCTGTCTGGACGATCCATTGAGGGAGTATGAGGAGAGAACTTTCATAAGTCTCTAGGTAAACGCTATGGTTTCGCACTCTCCTGCAGTTTAAATGTTTTAACGACCACGTTCCGTTGTTTCACATAGCCACGTGTGTCTCTTACTCAGCAGCAGAGCAGAATGCTCCAGTAATAATAATCTACAATTTACTTACCCATTCTCATGGAAGTTCCCGAATTAGTCAGAGATAAACAGATAACTAGGTAAGGCAGAAAGCAGTAAGCTTATCTTCAAGCTCAGTCAAGAATAAGTCCTAAATCTAAGCGACCCTCTTGCTAGAGGCGGTAGGGGATTCATCGTCTTCCAAAGCGGTAGTTAGGTCATATAATTTGGCTTTGTTATAAGTAAAAGTTTAAAATATATGGCTGAATTTAAGTACATTTCATTTTCAAGAGAATTCGGATAGAAATATGTCCTCTATCCAATATCTCAGTAAAGAGGGACTATATACGAAAGTATATATTTAAATATATTTCATACGAAAGTATATATTTAAATATATTTCATTTCCAAGAGAATTAGATTAGAAATGTGTCCTATATCCAATATCTAAGTAAAGAGGGACTATTTACGAAAGTATATATTTAAATATTTTTCATTTCCAAGAGAATGAGAATAGAAATATGTCCTCTATACAATATCTAAGTAAAGAGGGACTATGTACGAAAGTGTATATTTGAATATATTTCATTTCCAAGAGAATTAGAATAGAAATATGTCCTCTATCCAATATCTAAGTAAAGAGGGACTGTATACCTATGGAGGAAAGCCCAAGTTTTGAAAATGGGTCATTTATATGGGGGTAGGAAGGGGGTGTTGCAAGATCAGGATAAGTCTAAGACCAGAGGGGTGTTGGGCGGTCCACAGGCACACAAAGTCAACACATCACTTTCTGAAGCACTTAAAGACACCCGATATCCAAAGAACTCAAAAACTGTTAAAGGATTTTGGGCAATATCAGATAGAGTACTATTAGTAAAACTTCGCGGCAGACCGTTTGACGTCAACTTAGTACAGATTTATGCCCAAACAGCAGATAGTTCAGAGGAAGATATTGACGCATTTTATGACGAGTTAGACGTGGCTGTTGATCAGTGCAAAAATTGTGAAGTAACAATGGTACTTGGAGATTTCAACGCGAAAGTAGGAAGTAAAAAAGTGTACGGAATAACGGGTGGCTATGGCCTAGGAGAAAAGAATGTGAGAGGTGACAGATTAATAGCATGGGCTGAGTCGCGCAGCATGATAATAGGTAACACCTGGTTTAAACACCATCCTCGAAAATTGTGGACTTGGAAAAGTCCTGGTGATAATGTCCGCAATCAGATTGATTATATTTTGATTTCAAGAAGATTCCAGAGAGCTTAGTTGGAGCAAAAACTAGACAAGGTGCAGACTGCTTTAGTGACCATGTTCCAGTTGTAGAAAAAAATAAGAATAAAACTAAAGAAAATTAGAAAAACACCACAGAACATCAAGTTAAATTTAGGAATGCTTAGAACGGATAAAGAAATTAAGGAACAGTACAATGTCACTGTACAAAACCAGTATAATGCAATTGAAATTATACAGACTATTGATGAACAGTGGAATATGTTGCGTGAGTCAATTCAGCAGACATCAAAAGAGACAATCCCACCAACCCATAGAGTTGCAAAAAAGAAATGTATGTCAACCGAAATTCTGCAGTTGATGGATGAAAGAAGGAAGAAAAAGAATGATAAAGAAGAATACTCTAGAATACAAAAAGAAATAGTGAACAAATGCAAAGTGGCTAAAGAAGCCTGGCTGAATCAAATATGTACAGAGATTGGGGAAAATCACAGGAAAGACTCACATTCCATGTACCAACAGATAAATATGTTAACAGGAAAGATGACACGTAACAGCACTGGATGTTTGAAATCAAAAGATGGTGACTTGATAATGGGACATAGTAATATAATTAACAGATGGACTGAGTATATAGGGGAATTGTATGATGATAATAGACCAGACGTAGAACTGCAGACCAACAATGATGGTCCATCAATAATGACTGCAGAAGTTGAGGATGCAATACATCATATGAAGAAAGGAAAAGCACCTGGGCCAGACAACATCTCACAGGAAGAAATCGGAGCACTGGGAAATTTTGGAATTGAAATAATAAATAAACTTTTAAATGATATTTATAATAGTGGGTATATTCCAAATGACCTTTTAAAATGTATATTTATAGCTCTGCCAAAGAAACCAGGCACTTTAAAATGTGAAGATCATCGCACAATAAGTCTTATGAGTCACATGACTAAGATTTTACTGAGAATAATTATGAGAAGAATAAGAAACAAAATTAAACCAGAAATCAGCGATGAACAATGTGGATTTGTAGAAGGAAAAGGTACAAACGATGCCATTTACATCCTAAGGACATTGTCAGAAAGAGCTATAGAAGTAGCGACTGATTTGTACTTATGCTTCATAGACTATACAAAAGCATTTGACTGAGTGAAGCATGAAGAAGTAATCAAACTGTTAGAAAAATTAAACATTAATGCGAAAGATCTACGAATAATAAAGAATATGTATTGGCAGCAAACAGCAGCTATAAGAATTACCAACTGTTTAGGTACATTTCAAAGCATAAAGAGGGGCGTACGACAAGGATGTGTACTGTCACCTGATTTGTTTTTAAAAAAAAGTGAATATATAATGAGAGCTTTAATTGGTATGCCCGGGATTGTGGTTGGTGGGCACAATATAAATAATTTACGTTATGCTGATGACACAGTCTTGATAGAAAGTGGAAGAATGGGCCTCTGAATAATGGGAAGACAGAAGTAATGCTGGTATCAAAGCAACAAATTATTCCTAAATGTGTAATAAAAGTCAATGGTATTATTTTAGGACAAGTACAGAAATTTAAGTATCTGGGCACATGGATAACATCAGATGGAAGATGCATAACTGAAATAAGAAACAGAATTGGACAGACAAAAACTGCATTTTATGAAATGAAAAACATCTTGTGCATTATATCCTTATCATTGAGAGTTAGAAAAAAAATTCTAGCTTGCTACATACATCCAGTTTTAACATATGGATGTGAATCCTGGACAATCGGTAGGCAGGCTAAACAATTTTTAGAGGCCTCAGAGATGTGGTTTTACAGAAGAATGCTTAGAATACCTTGGACAGCCAAAAAAAGCAACCAAGAGGTTTTGAAAGAGGCGGGAGCCCGAAGACACATTATCACAGACATCAGAAGGAGACAGTCATCATTTTTCGGCCATGTTATGAGAAGAGAGAAAATAGAACATGTTGTGACCACTGGAAAGATCTGTGGAAAAAGGGATAGAAGAACACAACGAGAGAAGATGCTTGACAGTCTTGTTGCATGGCATGGAGGTGTGTCAGCACACGAACTGATACATGCTGCAGGAGATCGCAGATTATGGAGAAGCATGATCGCCCACGCCAGTCGGCAAGGCACCTGATGATGATGAATGCTCGCTCAAAAGATTTGATCATTTACACAGACGGTTCAGTGTTAAGAGGCAAAAGAAGTGCTTGGAGTTTCTTGGCAAAAGTTATTGGTCGACGTTTGGTGCAGCATAGCCTAGCATATGATATCACAACATCCAGCTTAAAAATTGAGGCAGTCACTGCAGCTTTCCGCTGGCTAGACACGACACACGCACACACACACACATCGTGATTGTAACCGACTCAGAAAGCATGCTGAGGAAGATCAGGACAGGCATGCTTCGTGTAGAGTGGCATGCCTCGCTGCAGAGGACACGGGTGAGAAGTATTGTCCGGATTTTTTCACCAGGTATGCCGGTGTGTTGGGAATTGAACAGGCGGACAGACTGGTTGGCTCTGCACAGCGTGGTGGAATACTGATGCACGATAGGGCAGACGTGGTTATTGCCTTGTGTGAGAGCTTGTACAGTTCGGAGTAGCAGATGATAACAGTGTGGTGAGATTAATAGAGTTGGGAGTGACGAGAGGTTATGGCAGATGCTCGAAGCTAAGAGGAAAGGCAAGACGGACGTTCAATCAGAATGCTACTGGCACCATTTGTTTTGGAACTCTTTGCTGGCTGCTGAAGATGGGGACGGGGCGCTTGTGGGAATGCCCTGAGTGCTGTGATGTCGGTTCTTGAATCAAATCAAATCACATCATTTCTCTAGACGTAAATTATTTATGAGAATCCGAACAGATGGCTTCGATTCTTAATTGTAATTTAGCGTGGATTAATCGAGTCCACTATCGAGGCAAACGTGCAGTTTTTCTCAAACGTGCCAAACGAAGAAAGTATGAGAATTGTGAGTAGTGTTTTTGAGTGAACCAGAAGAGGTGATTGTCGTTTTTAAGTGAACTAGAAGAGGTGATTTAGGCGTTGAGCAAATTGGAAAAGCTCAGTTTTGTTTTCGATTTAGTTTTGTTACGGTTGGAGTGCCTGGGCTGAACGTATCCTGAGATGCACGAGTAAATGTATTCGAGCCACTAGCCCGAAGAAACTTGCTAATCCATCCATGATAACACGAAATGGAGGCGAGTATGTCCGCTGTGTTGTGCAGTTTATGAATGCTGCCTTGAGAGCAAGGCAATGCCTGTGAACATAGCTAGGTCTCTAGACTATACACCTCTGGCGCATTGATTTAGAGGATATTGTTGAAGCAATAGACTGAGTTATTAAAGTGCACTTGACTAATTATGTCAAATGGTAAATTTTCATCAGCAATTGCATCACGCTTATTTTTATTACACTACTAATAATTTTTTTTTAAGGTTCAGCGGAATGCCAAAATTTAAAATCCTGATGCACAATTTTTAAAACACACCAAAACATCGGCCGTGGTACCAAAAATTACAAGTTACCTCTGGAAATAAGTTTGTACTAATTACCAACTTTGGCAGCCCTGTTGTTGGTGCATCTGAGCTGGAAAATGGGGACTTGGCGCTTATGGGAATGTCCAGGGTTCTGTGATGTTGGTTTTAAATTTTAAATTAACTCAGCCCAGCTCTACGTGCCACTCTGCCATCCCATTGGAAGTTTGATATTTTTGTCAGTTACTCCCGACTATGATAAACTGAATATTTCCATTTGTGGGACGTGTTTTACAGGCGCTTCTCTCTATGTACGTACACTTACTTCGCCCAGTTGACCTAACTATTTTTCTTCTCAAAGTCCATGCCGTGTGGAGTTAGTAATCCTGTCTATCAACAACCTTCTGTCTCGTGAACTTTCAAGACCTTTATAACTTGTGTCTATTTAATTGTTCTCAGTGTACAAGATGAACAATGAACATTTTTTTTTTAAGGCACGGAGTCGAATTTCTCATGAGTTAGACTAACAGATAATGCAACAAGCTATCTGTATTTGCGAATTTGTATTTTGCAGCTATGGCATTCCTATGCGTGCTCAGTCCTCAAGTGCAGCAGCCATTCTACTGATTGTTACCATTAGCAGTTATTTCAACGTCTGCTATCTTGCCTTGAAGAAGGCACCGACACGCCTCACCAGTTCAATCTGAGGTCATGAATACCAGACCGAGATCTGTGGAGATGCATGAACGCCTACACCAGCTAGCAAGGCACTTGATGATGATGATGATGGTGATGATGAGGATGATGATGATGATGATGATCTGTTTAGATGATGATGTCTGATGAGCATGAATGCTTTCTACAGCGACAGGATTATGGTTTCTGCAGTACCTCCCCAGTGTGATGACAAAGTTAAAATATGTAAGCATGTCGACCGGTGAATCCATCCATTTTTTTTTTTTTTAGTGTTGAGTCCAAACCACATACTGACGATTACATTTTTGACATAGCTTCGGCTATCCTCTTTTTCAGAAGCCGCCTCCCACCCCCACCCCCTTTTTTTTCCTTCCCGCCCACCCTCCATTTTTAGCGCCGTCAGTATCGGTAAAAAGTTAGTCGTTGGTGTCAATGATACCTTCATGTATTCCTAGACCTGTGGGACTTTGTCGCAGGTAGCCATCGTCCGTAAACATATCACATATTGTTGCACGAAACATCTCTTCTGCAACGTATGAGGGTATGAGTCTAAAAGCCTTCTTTTGTAGTCGTTCAAATCTTTCTAGCTGAGTTCTGCTGACAATGAGGAGGCACAGGCCTACTCTGTTGTACTTTAAAAGGTCATGATAAAGAAGTAAGCTTTGCTCAAAATTGGCTGTTACCATAACCCTCAATACAGTTAGACCTTTACTCAATGATCTTTTACAGTGCCTGTGTTATATATGCGTTACAAATATTATTTGAATATCATGCCAAGATTAATTTTAAAAAAAAAAGATATAAGAGAAATGTCTGGGCAACCATTAGTATCAACAGTTATAAGACAGAGAAGACGGCGCTGTACTGGACACATTCTGAGAAGAAACCAGCAGAAATTCTCTAAACAGGCATTGAAATGGGAACGAATGGATTTGGGGGAGGGGGGGGGCTCCACGAGGACCCCCACCCCCTTTTTTCACAAAAAACCAAAAACGAACTTTGATGAGTAGAGGCCAATGCTGCTGGACATGATTCCATCCATGATGTCGAACTTATTGCACAGGATAGAAAGGAATGGAGAAATATATACTGCGAGCCCTGTCTACGCTTTGAAGAGAACGGACGACAGTGGCAATCTCTTAAGGTAAGCTCGATAAGACACGTTGCGATTTCGAGGCCCAAGTATCTTGCAGCAATAAGATACTGACTGTTTTATGTGTAAATGAGTATTTCAGCATTTAAACAATACCTTAAGAGCTCTTATTTTAATTCAGTACTGGTTGTCCTTAAA
>CAJHNH020006557.1:327500-375000 GCA_905116865.2 Candidula unifasciata | reverse complement strand
CTCTAATAGTTAAGTTCTCTTTTCGTTTATCACTGGGTTCCTGTGCGGAAGACCTGGGTTCGAATCCGCAGTAGTTAAATTTTTTTTTACCCCGGACTAAAATAATATCCTCATCTGCTCTGTCATGGTGACAGCACTAGCCATGTTGCCTTAATATTTAAAAAAAAAGACAAGTAAATGGGTAAACCATTTGATAATTAAATTTGACCATTTCGCATACTTATGATTGCATTTTTAAACTTTCCGATTGCATGGTTACGCTGAAATTTTATAGATTTTCATTTATTTTCATTTAGATTTAGTTATTTCACTTGCGTTGGAATTTTAAGCTGTGCTGTTTACCATGGCGTTCATTTCCTTATTATGGTGTTTTTTTTCCTGTGTTCATTTGCTTTTCACGTGTTTTTTTTTCTCCCCACTTCTTCAATGAGGGAAAGAGTTGTCGGTGAATTTGGGGGGGGGGGGGGGGCAAACTGAAAGAGCTTTAAGTCACAGTAACTGCTTTACCCACTTAAAGTAGCAGCAGCAGTAATAGTTGTGGTTGGGCTGTTACACCATAGTGCTCTCATGTGAAGACCGCCGGTAAGGTTATGGCGTTCTTCTGTCGGCAAGTGAAATTATACATCCTAACCTGACCAGTCTGTGGCGACAGCACTAGCCATGCGGAACCAAATCTTCTGGCTCACGACTCTCTGTCTACTCCGATGGTAACACAGATAGCAGTGACATTTTTTTAGTAGTTGTACTGGTACTTGAAGGATGATGTGGTAAATATTACACTAGTCCCATTCACTACCTATTACAATTCCTGCTCCCCATTTTAGTCCAGATGGACAGGGATGTCAATGTCAGTTACAGCAACAACAAAATATCGCCAGGTAATGATTTTTAAATATTTCGAAGAGGGAGAGAGCAGTAGTCGGTGGAAGAGGGGAGGGGGGTAATGACTTAAATTTAAGAGAACTTAAAGAGCTTTACACGTGATTTTCAAGTTCTCATTACCTAATTTGTTTATATTTTACTAACGCTACCTCCGCTTTTCTATTTTTTACAACTTATTTTGTTATTTACAAGTACAGTTGTAGCTTTACTTCCGTCTCCTATAAAAATACAAACAGCTTTAGCATGTGATAACCAAATAACCACTTTTGTTACCGTGCTAATAGCACCATTTAAACGACCACTAATATAAAGACACAATTGTATAGTGCGTGTTCTAAAGTTGGAAAACCAGACTATCTCTATATAAATGTGCAGAGAAAGATTGCGACATTAACTATATTAGACAGGTGCGATTTCCATTGTCTTTCTTTTCCAAAAACCTTTGATGAGGGAGAGGGTATTAGGTGGATTTAGTTGTGGGGGGGTGGGGGGGGGGGGTGGGGATCAAAGACTATCTCTATATCTGAGCAGACAATGATTGTATTAGACACGTGCGATTTCTATTTTCTTTCATTTCCATTTAGCCAAACTATGCCACAGCAACGCGTGGCCGGGTACAGCTAGTATATATATATATATATATATATATATATATATATATATATATATATATATATATATATATATATATATATATATATATGTGTGTGTGTGTGTTGTGTGTGTGTGTGTGTGTGTGTGTGAGTGTGTAAGATTGTGTACACATGATGTGTGTATGCATTATTCTATAATGTATATTTTTATTCTATATCTATAACATGCATTTTAGATAAACATTGGTACTCTGAAAAACGAGTGCTTCGAAGGGCCGAATGTCAGCCCAATATGTAACCCTTTGAAAATAAAGTTTGCTCGTTCGTACGTTCGTCGTCAGCGGGACGTAACGTCACCGCCTGTAGCTAACGTTATGTAACTTTTTCACTCTGACAGTACCCTTGTTCCTGACCTCCCCTGAGTACTAGCCCACAAAACTTATAGCAGTAAGCCCATGGCTATTCAACAGTCAACCCGAGGACCAAATCTGGCCCGCTGAGGCCTAGCGAACGGCCCGTGGATCACTGCTTGTTGTAATTAAATAATGGTCTTTCTACGCTGGGACTCGGACCTCTGGCCCTTAACGATCCCTAATTTCACTATGTTGGCCTCTGAGTTAACTTAAATTGACTTAGTTAAACAGCCCTGGATATAGGTATTCATAATATGACATAGAAACAGAAAACACAACAGAAACTACTTACATATTCACAATAGGACATAGAAACAGAAAACACAACAGAAACTACTTACGATGTAGCTGTCCAAATGGTAGTCCAAAATCCATGTAACTCTAACATTTAGTGAATTTAGCCAGTTTTCTTTTCTTAGATGATTTATCTAGCTAGGAACAACCCTCAGCACAGACACCACATATTTCATCCTTGAAATATGTGTGTAAACTGCATGAAACAATATGCATAAGCATTTTTTTTTTTTTGGGGGGGGGGGGGTGATGTTTGCAGGCTAGAAATTTTGTTTCTAACTCAGCTGATATAAACTTCTGCATCGCTGCATTTGCTACAAAAGTCAATACAATTATAAACGAAGGGTATTTCAAACCTCCACGGTTAAGCAGCTGTATGTAGTCTGTGGACATTGCACCCGGGTCAACATCATATGATAAGGGCCTGTCCATCTGCAGCAAAGTCTTGCAGGCAGCACACCTAATTTTTTTGTTTTGCTTACTTGAGACAAATCCAGCAATGTACACCAGTGACTCCGCTGAACCTTCCGAAACCAATAATTCACAGTCATTTGGTGTTTTTTTTTTTAATGAAACCTTGTTCACATCCAGCTGAACAGCATTAGTAATTATGTCATCCCCATTTCCCTCTTCATTGCTGCTAAGAAACTCTGAGAGGTCACGGTGGGAAAATCTCCTTAAGTTGATGAGGATATACTTAGCAGTGAGTAAACTTTAAGTTTATTTTCTGATTCTAAAACAGATACTAGGTAGTTTGCTTCTGCCGATGTGCACCAAACCGAGCTTCTAAGTTGTCAGTCTGCAGCTTTTCAAGGAGTATAAAACTGGCTTCTGTGGTTGCAAATATATATTTGTTTAGAGAAAGCAATGCGGTCAATGTATGCAGCAGAGCACTGTGTGTTTCATTTGGTCAGTTTTCCTTGACAGTCTGCTTTTCCCACTTTCTTAGCCATTCAGCAAACTGTTCAAGATTATGCACTTGTTCACCATCATTTGACAATAAACGATTTGAGAATGAGTTCAGTGTCTTTTTACCTACAAATTTACTTTTCACATTAACAGTATACCACCATCTAAGGATAGCTTCAAAAAAATCTGCTGTTTCACTACTGCCCTCTAGACGCAGAGCAGCAACATTGTATTCATTAAAAAAAATTGCCAAAGCAAGAGGAACGTTCTGTCTGTCCATGCTGGAGGGATAGATGGCTTTGTGGGAAAGTTTAGGTGTCATTTTTGCAAAATTCTTTTGCTCACTATAATACAGTTTCTTTAAATGAGAAAAGTTAGCCTCTGCAGCTCTATCAGTATCACAGGCGTTTAGCATTTGCGCAGTTATTAAAGAATAAGTAAATGTCTGGTCTGTGTCCTGGTTGATCCAGTTTCTCCTGATGCATTTTAGCAAGTGCACAGAATCATGCAGTAAAAATATTTTTTTAATTAGCAAAATCTGGGTTCTCAATAAAAGTTTGGCTTGGTTTTAGGAGATCAGTGTAAACTCTGCGAATAACGGCACTATTTTCAGCAATTACAGCAACTACTGTGAAACCACACTCCTGTACAAAGTGGATGCAGTGGAGTAATTTCAAACGCAGATCCTGAGATATCATTCTGTTCACAGGTGAAAGTTCTATTATTTACTGGTAGCTCCCAAAAACTGAAGATATGAGAAAAGCCTGTACTGTTGCTGCTACTTCTTTTGCATTGTCTGCATTGCCAAATATTTTGCTTCCAGAGTAGGTAACTGCAGGTTTAACATATATTTCATTCATCTGGACCACTATAATCTTTCCTAGCTCTGTTAGTTTGTCTTGTTTCAATTTCAAATACTGTGAGATGCTGCAGTATGAGTAATATTGACAACTGTGAAGTTAAATTGTGCAGTGTTCTTTGATGAGGCAGGCACAACATACGAAATTTTCTTATAAACCGGTAGCATGCTGGAGATTTAATGAACAGCATAAAAGCGAAACACAGTGTGCTACAACTGTAACGCCCTCTGTTTTTAAACAGGTTAACAGTTGCAGCTGCTCTGAAAAAAAAATTATTTGTGTGTCAGTTACTTCCTCAGCTATCCCATTTGGTTTCTCTACAGCACTCTTCAGAATTACTTCCTGTTTCTCCCACTAAATATATGAAGCTATTTTGGCTTTGAATTTTACTATAATCCCAGGCATTGTAATGAATTACAAGATTTTTAAGAATATGTTTAAGCCATTTGTCCCTTTAAAGGAAATTCAAAGGGAATCTGAAACAGCTTACATATCCACTAGAAAGGTCATAATTTGAGCGACACTCAGGTACAGAACATTTAGCAGGCATAGTTCCACGAAAACCAACACACTGACGATAAATCTAAAGCGAATTGCAGAAATAACCCACTAAATCTACTCCCTGAAACACCGCTTATAAGTGAATCAGACCTGAAAATGAAACCACATTAAAAACATTGACAAGAAAAATAAAACCGAACACACACTGAAACATCCATTTTGAGTTCGCCCCAGGAAGTGACGTCACCACTTTTGTGTATCGTCCTGTACTATCGATGGCCCTGAGCAAACCAAAGCTCAAGCAAGAAAAAGACGTCAAAGAAGAACAAGGAGGTCTCTTATGTCCTGTATTCGCGCGAGTGGGGGCTGCGCGGTCTCGATGTATGGTGTTCGCCTCGAGTGCTAGAGGTCCCGGGTTCAGGCCTCGGTGAAGCATGGGATTTTTTTCTGTTCGCGTGGACTTCAGTAATTTCCCCTGGTCTCTGGGTAATAAGATCGGACGCCCGTGTGTATTGTTGCGCACGTAAAAAATTACCTTTTGCAGTTGGAAATCAAAAATAGTAGCCTAACGGTGCTGACCGGGAAAAATTTGGTGTTAAAAATCTACCCAAAATATTTCAGGATTCTCTTTGGTGCTATAGAGTTAGTGAACTTCGCTGATCTACTTCAGGCTCAAACTTGAGTTGGAAGTATAACGGAGCACCTATGGTTTACTACGCTTGTGCCATGATGTTGATCCGTTGTTCAAACTTCAAACATTCACGCGTGTGCTGGTTAGTCCATGCGTACTCCCACATTTTCCTGTACTCTGTTCTAATCTACTATGAATTTTAGTATGGCCAACTTATGGTGGGTTTTGAGGCCTCATTTTAGGGAGAGAAAAATAAATAGACCTACTGATCTAAACAAGCATGTTGTAAGGCAACTAATTAGGGATTTGCTGAAACAGATGTTTTAGGCCGTAAGTCGCAGACATCACAAATTACCTGTCAACAAAAAATAAAGCATGTCAATGGTCTTTTTTAAGGAGATCGCAGAAGAAGACGATGTGGCCAATATGTTTGAGTTTTAGAATATATAATGCTGTTTACAGGCCACGTTTCTTCTATAATAATACACAGAAAATGGTGAATAATGTAAAAGGATCAGCTGACCAATAATAAATAGCAAACACACAAATGGTGGATACGGAATTGCTAAAAGGCATAATGCTTAACATTTATTGCTTTGGGTACACACCTATACAGACTACTGAAATTCGCGTAATGGGGAAAGGTAGAGGGCGAGAGTAAGAAAGTTTCAGTCTAAATGGAGATATCACACTAAAAGATTTACATGAAAGAGGCAGTAAGGTGCAGAATAATATATCTTCTGTGAGTGTTAAAATAGGCAACACAATTCTTGTAGACAAAACGGGGTGAATAGCTGACCTAGTTAACTGCAAATGTTTACTGCTAAAAGTCACTAAAACTCATACCCCTGCCGCACAACTTTGCCTTCGTGTTTTCAAGCAAGGGCAATTTAAAAACCATGCCTTAGATTTACGTTAACATGGCATAGTGTGACAGCCGCCGCTAATTCTAGCTAAATGTAGCCGCCACTAGGCTAAGTAGGCCAGGTTCTTGCGTCTCCTTATTTTAAACCAGGTTTTAATTAGTTAAATCGCCTACAGCAAATGACACGTACGATTAAAGCTATAAGACCGGAGTGTAGTTACCAGTGAACACATTCTATTTATCACTATAAGTGTTACACTATATGAGTGGCTATAACTTACAGTTTTATCTAATTACGGAAAGCATATATTTGTAAATATTAGACAACCATTAACAGGTAACAATACTTTTTTGTTGTTGATATAATCCGATCAGCGACCGAATTCTAACTGTCAGGCTTAAGTCAAGGAAAAGAAACATCACAATTATTCAAGTCTATACCCCAACATCTGTATCAGAGGAAGATGCAATTTAAAACTTTTATGACAGTTTAGAAGAGACATTAGAAAGGGTAGAAAAAAGTGTTTTTATAATCATCATGGGAGATTTTAATGCAAAATTGGCCGAGGTAGAGCAGAGGAAGAGGAAACAGTCAGAGGCCAAATCGGCATAGGAGATAGAAACAAGAGTGGGGAGAGACTGGTTGAATTCTGTATAGAAAAGAATATGTGTATTACGAACACACTATTTAAACAACACCCAAGAAGGCTCTACACCTGAACTTCATCAGATGGAAATAACAGAAACCAAATTGATTATATTTTAATACAACAAAAATGGAGGACATGTAAAACATCTACAAAGACACTCACTGGAGCTGATTGTGACACTGCTCACAAACTTCTTGTTGCTAAGTTTAAAATAAAACTGAAAAAAGTGTTGAAAGGGGCTACGCCAATACGTTTTGATTTGAGTAATTTGCCAAATGATTACAGCACAAATTTGAGGCACTAATGGCAATGCAGAAGGATATGACACCTGATAAGTTGGCTGATGAAACAAGAAACATCATCATCACAACAGCTCAGAACATGATTCCTAAAAAACCACACAAGAAACAGATTTTCTTTACAGAAAAAAACTTTCAAGCTGATAGAAGAAAGAAGAAATTTAAAGCAAGTAGGGACAGAAAAAAATAGCCATGCAAAAAGGAATTACACGAAATAAATCAGAAGAGCTATCAGAGGAGATAAAAATACCTGTAATAGAATTGAACAACTCCAGATACAAGGAAGAGACAGAGACATGTTTAAAGAAATGAAAACATTGAAATGCGAATTCAGGCCTTCTTTACATGTAATAAGTAATAAAAACGGTAACACATTAACGAAAACCAAAGACATATTAGAAAGATGGAAAGAATACTGTAGGGAAATGTATGAGGATGTGACAGGTAATTCAAAAACGACTTGTGAAAGTTATGAAAAAGAACCAGAGCCTTTACTGAATGAAGTACGATCAGCAATACACAGCCTGAAGAAAGGAAAGTCACCAGGTTGCGACGAAATACCAGCAGAAATAATTCAACCAGGAAGGGAGGCCAGCGTCCGAATCTACCATGCACTGTGCTCGAAGATCTGGAACAGTGGCATTTAGCCTAAAGCGTGTAAAAGAACAGTCTATATCCCTCTCCCAAAGAAAGGAAATCTAAAACTATGCTCCAACTACCGTACCATCGCATTAAAAAGTTATGCTAGCAAAATCCTCTTACGAATTATCATTAAGAGGATTTAAAGGAAATAACAATATAAGCTAGATGAAGCACAAGCTGCTTTCAGACAGGATAGAGGAACTAGGGATTACATCTTTAATGATAATAATTTTTGAAAAATGCAGATCTTCATGCTTGTTTTATTGATTATAGTAAGGCATTTGATTGTGTCCAGCACCACAAACTATGGACTATTATGAAAAGTATGGGGTTTCCAGCGCATTTAGTGCATTTAATTGAAAATCTTTATCAGGAACAACAAGCAGCCATCAGAGCAGCTGGTAAAACATCTGATTTGTTTAAGGTGCAAAAGGGGGTGAGGCAGGGTTGCATTCTCTCACCATACCTATTCAATATATACGCAGAAAATATAATGAGAAATGTCAAAAATGATCAGACTTGTGACAGTTATGACCCGCTCAAAATTGATTGCAACCCTATTCCGGAACTCCGCTACGCAGATGACACAGTCCTCCTTTCGAACAGCGTAAAGGGAATAGAAAATTTAATATTGTCTGTCCAGAATCACAGTGAAGATCAAAATCTGTTCTTGAATTTAAAAAAAACGAAAATAATGTCCACAGATAAAACTGGCTGTCACCCAAAAATAACAATAAATGATAAAGAAATTGAAAATGTCACAAACTTTGAATATCTAGGCTCTATAGTAAACAACAATGGAGACTGTTTGACAGAAATTAAAAGGAGGATGGCCATAGCAATGCAAAGATTGAACAGCCCTAAAAGTCTATGGTTAAGCACAAGCAAGGAGATAAAAATTAGAATTTTGAGAGCATGCATCTTCCCTGTGGTTACAAACGGATGTGAGTCGTGGACTATCTATCTCTCAGTCCCTTAGAAACAGAATAGGGGCTTTTGAGCTGAAATGCTATAGAAAGATTATCAGAATATCTTGGACAAAGAAGATGAGAAATATTGACATATTAAAAGATCTGAACATCAAGGAAGATTGGCTAATAAACAGCATCCTTTCTCGAAAGCTGAAATATTTTGGTAATATCAAGCACCACGACGGATTGGAAGAAGAAGAAGAAGAAGAAGAAGAAGAAGAAGAAGAAGAAGAAGAAGAAGAAGAAGAAGAAGAAGAAGAAGAAGAAGAAGAAGAAGAAGAAGAAGAAGAAGAAGAAGAAGAAAAGAAGAAGAAGAAGAAGAAGAAGAAGAAGAAGAAGAAGAAGAAGAAGAAGAAGAAGAAGAAGAAGAAGAAGAAGAAGAAGAAGAAGAAGAAGAAGAAGAAGAAGAAGAAGAAGAAGAAGAAGAAGAAGAAGAAGAAGAAGAAGAAGAAGAAGAAGAAGAAGAAGAAGAAGAAGAAGAAGAAGAAGAAGAAGAAGAAGAAGAAGAAGAAGAAGAAGAAGAAGAAGAAGAGAGAAGAAGAAGAAGAAGAAGAAAAGAAGAAGAAGAAGAAGAAGAAGAAGAAGAAGAAGAAGAAGAAGAAGAAGAAAGAAGAAGAAGAAGAAGAAGAAGAAGAAGAAGAAGAAGAAGAAGAAGAAGAAGAAGAAGAAGAGAAGAAGAAGAAGAAGAAGAAGAAGAAGAAGAAGAAGAAGAAGAAGAAGAAGAAGAAGAAGAAGAAGAAGAAGAAGAAGAAGAAGAAGAAGAAGAAGAAAGAAGAAGAAAAAAGAAGAAAGAAGAAGAAAGAAGAAGAAAAAAGAAGAAAGAAGAAGAAAGAAGAAGAAAGAAGAAGAAAGAAAGAGAAAGAAGAAGAAAGAAAAAGAAAGAAGAAGAAAGAAAAAGAAAGAAGAAGAAAGAAGAAGAAAGAAGAAGAAAGAAGAGAAAGAAGAAGAAAGAAGAAGAAAAGAAGAAGAAAAGAAGAAGAAGAAGAAGAAGAGAAGAAGAAGAAGAAAGAAGAAGAAAGAAGAAGAAGAAGAAGAAGAAGAAGAAGAAGAAGAAGAAGAAGAAGAAGAAGAAGAAGAAGAAGAAGAAGAAGAAGAAGAAGAAGAAGAAGAAGAAGAAGAAGAAGAAGAAGAAGAAGAAGAAGAAGAAGAAGAAGAAGAAGAAGAAGAAAATGAGGGGGAGGGGAGGAACGGTTGCACATTATTATGAAATAATTTCTGTACAGCGCTCTGGTATATTAATATCTTATTGAATCCTACTGATACTTTCGATGACCAACCTCTTAAAATAACTATCAGTTTTTAAAAAACTAATATTTTATCTAGAACCTACTTTGATGGTATTGAATCATACAAAAAAAAAAATTGGGAAATTAGGAAGAACTTGAGGCCGACTGAGCTATGGTTCCTCTGACGAATGGTCTAAAAACCTTGGACTGCCAGAATAAGCAACGAGAATTTCTTGAAAGAAGCTAATGAAAAAAAAAGGTCAGTATATATAGCTATAAGGAAGAGACAAGCAGTGTCCTTTTGTCATGTGATGAGGGGGTCAGCTTTGGACAGTGACGACTGGGACGATCAACGGTAGAAGATGAAGAGGCAGACCAAGAGAGACGATGACGGATGGATTGCAACGGTGGCACGGAGGGATATGATTGGTGGAATTGACTGAGAGGACAAGGGACTGAGATCTGTTAAGATACATGAACTCATACGCCATATGGCAGGACATGAGATGATGATGAAGAGATAACTCTCAACAATCGTAAAATTTGTGATTAAATGGGGTTTGTTGGCCGTGCAGTTTTGTTTGCATGTAGGAATAAACCCCAACCCACCTTTTCAGTCCAGATAACAATATTTACTGTAGCCTCTTTTTAGCAGGCGATTTTATAGTCGTCTTTTGTATTCTTGTAAAGAACTGCTGATATAGGTAGGTACCAGATATGAATAGTATCCTTCAAAGAAACATGTACAGTTATAACCTAGGCAAAGAAATGCTTAAAGCAATTGAAGTAACTTATCTAAAATCTCTGTGTAAGTTAAAACTTCTCGTTTAACTAAAGATATCAGGTACGGTCATGACCTTCCTTCAATGTACGTCAATGTTTCTAGTCACAAGGTTGGAGACGTCAGAGACATAACGTCCTCATTTGATTTTTATGCCGTCTTCGTCCTGATTAACTCGTCAAACCTTCTTGGGTATCTACGTTGAAATCCTATCTCTTTCGCCCGTCTTTAAATTAGAACCTGATATAGAGGATATATCAGATTCAAGAATACAATACGCAGCTGTGCCGGAAGATTACACAGTAAACCTTGTGTGTCAAAATACACAATAAGAATAAACACTTCTCTAATACTAAAGAAAATATAATGCTAAAGACATAATTACATCTTAGCAAAATATTACAATGAACCAATTGGTAAGCCACAAACTTGTACCTCTCCCGATTGTGAAAAACAATGACAGCTGTTATTAATATATATCAGAAAGAAAATAGCCGCAGCAATAACAGCATTAGAAGCCTGTAACTTGCAGGGTGCCAGAAATAATTACATTAAAACAAAAAAATTTCGTCAGCAATGAAGAAATTTAAAATATCACACACTTTCAACACCTCGACTCGATTTTTTTTTTTTTTCCTGGAGTTGTTCAAAAGAAGGACACTGATCACAGCAATTCTGAGGATTTAAATGCACTGAAAAGCCTATTTTAAACAAAACAAATTAACGCAAATAAAAATTTTGAGACGTACATCTTCTCTATGGCGAGGTAAAGATGCTGAACATAATAGCAAATGTCGCAGAGAAATTATAAGAAGTTAACAGACATCTAATAGTTCTGGGATAATAAGTTTCTTCTATATTGTACATTTTACAACAGGCGGTGGTGGCAGTGCTTGCTTGCTTGTTTGCTTTTTTAAGAACAAAAATTACAATGCGACCTGTTAAGACTTTTCAACTCCTTATGGCTGATGTCTACAACAGCGATCTGTATTGCGGAAGACTGGTTCAGATCTGGTTTCTTTGGTTCCATTATGTATTGTACTAGACGTTTTAACTAATATTGATTCTTCCTTCCATGGCATTATTGAGGCATGGTGCTGTTGTCTACAGAGGCATGGGTCTTCAATGGGTGATGGCAGTGGAGGAAAAAGTCAAAAAAAAAAAAAGAGGAATAGCCAAAAATATTGTCAGCATCATGCAAACATTACTGATATCTACCCCTTTCCAAATTCCAGGCATATTAAGCATACAGATACACATATAATGAAATTTGATATTCTCACTCAAGATATCCATGACGTTGAGGAATTTTTTTTTTTCACTAATGAAGAATATCATATGCAGTTTTTTAAAGTGTTTTTTTTTTTTTTTTAAATATTTCTTTGCGGTCTATTTTTTTTAATCATAGAATTTAGGAATTGATATTAATCATCACACTATGGGGAGTTTAACAGGGGATCAAAAACAAACTATGTAATTTCGTGATTTTTCTTGTGCAAAGTAATACTGTTAGTAAACGAAACATCATCATCATCATCAGGTACCTTACCGACTGGCCGTGGGCGATCATAGCCTGTCCACAATCTGCGATCTCCTGCAGCATGTATCAGTTTGTGTGCTGACATACCTTCATGCCATGCAACAAAACTGTCAAGAATTTTCTCTCGTTGTCTTCCTCTATCCCTCCTTCTACATATCTTTCTAGTGTTCCGTTTTCCCTCTTCTCGTAACATAGCCGAAAAAGGATGACTGTCTCCTTCTCATGTCTTTGATAATTTGTCTTCGGTTTCCTGACTCTTTCAAAACCTCCTGGTTGCTCTTTTTGGCTGTCCAAGGTATTCTAAGCATTCTTCTGTAAAACCACATCTCTGATGCCTCAAGAAATTGTTTGGCCTGCCTATCGATTGTCAAGGACTCACAGCCATATGTTAAAACTAGATGTATGTAGTAAGCAAGAATTCTTTTTCTAACCCTCAATGATAAAGATATATTGCATAAGATGTTCTTCATTTTATAAAATTCAGTTTTTGCCTGTCCTATTCTGTTTCTTATCTCAGTAATGCATCTTCCATCTGATGTTATCCATGTGCACAGGTACTTAAATTTATGTACTTGCCCCAAAATAACACCTTTGACCTTTATTATTTTAGGAATAATTCTTTTCTTTGATACTACCATTACTACTGTCTTTCTATTATTCAAACTAAGGCCCATTCTTCCACTTTCTATCACCACAATGTCTGTCATTTCCTGTAGTTCATTCTGACTTGTTACTACCAAGTTTATATTGTTTATATTGTGCCCACCAACCACATTTCCGGGCATATCAATTAAAGATCTCATTATATATATATATATATATATATATATATATATATATATATATATATATATATATATATATATATATATATATATATATTCACTGTATAATGAATATAAATCAGGTGACAGTACACATCCTTGTCGTACGCGCCTCTTTATGTTTTGAAATATACCTGAACAGTTGTTAGCTCTTATAGCTGCCAATACATAATCTTTATTATTCGTAGATCTTTTCCATCGGTTTAATTTTTCTAACAATTTGATAACTTCTTCATGTTTTACAGTCAAATGCTGTTTTATAGTTTATGAACCATAAGTAAAAAATCAGTCTTTACTTCTATAGCTCTTTCTGACAATGTCCTTAAGTTGAATTTGGCATTGTTTGTACTTTTTCCTTTTACAAATCCACATTGTTCATCGCTGATTTTTCCTTTAATTTTGTTTCTTATTCTTCTCATAATTATTCTCAGTAAAATCTTAGTCATGCGACTCATAAGACTTATTGTGCGATGGTCTTCACATTTTAAAGTGCCTGGTTTCTTTGGCAGAGCTATGAATATGGGTTTTAAAAGGTCATTTGGAATATACCCACTGTTATAAATATCATTTAAAAGTTAAGTTATTTTTTTAATTCCCAAATCTTACAGTGCTTCGATTTCTTCCAGTGAGATGTTATCTGGCCCAGGTGCTTTTCCTTTCTTCATATGATGCAATGCATCCTTAACTTCTGCAGTCATTATTGTTGGTCTGGAATTCTACATCTGGTCTATTTATAATCCCCCTATATACTCTGTCCATCTGTTAACTATATCACTATGTCCCATTATATAAGTCGCCATCTTTTGATTTTGAACAAACAGTGCTGTTACGTGTCATCTTTCTTGTTTACATATTTATCTGTTGGTACATTGAATGTGAGTCTTTCCTGTGATTTACCCAACCTCTGTACACATCTGATTCAGGCTTCTTTAGCCACTTTGCATTTGTTCATTTTTTTAGTTTATATTCTTACCCGCCGATGGCCATGTCATAAGAGTTTTGAGGTATTTTATAGAGTTAGCTGTCCCACCAACTAACTAGCCTCCTCTCGATGACCATCACCTGTTTTGGTCCACGACCAATGATTCATTATAATTAGGCTTGGAAACGAGGGCCTCAGCACGACTGATAGACCATGATCTGTGACAGGCAGCAGATAAGGCGTGTTCAGGATAACCTTGAAGCCGGAAGAAGTACAGCATTTCCAGGGTCATTTGGTGAAAAGCAGCCCATGTGTCACCGGGGCCCTTGCGGGAAGCAAAGAGTAGTGACGCTGCACCCTACTAGGCATGTCGTAAGAGGGACTAAGGGTAGGATTGGGCTTGCGGTTGGCTACCTCATCCTGTAAAAACAATAGCCACAAAATCCAACCAAACACGGATACGTTAAAAAAAGGAAAAGTATGACACCGTGTGGAGAAAGCCGAAAAGAGTCCGGATCGTCGACATACCTACTCTCAGCTAGGAAAACCTCAAGAACTGGTGCCTGGCATGTCAGAACTCTTTATGATATAGGGAGACCAATGGAAGCAGTAAGGGAAATTAAAAATTATAGAATTAGTATTTTAGGGTTATGTGAAACTAGATGGACTGGGGCGGAGAAAAGTATTCTAAATTCAGGGGAAAATATTTTGTTCTCAAGACACACAGAGGAAAATATGTCCCACAGTGAAGGAGTGGCCCTGTTGCTATTGAAAGAAGCAAACCGCACACTAATAGAATGGGAAGTTGTGAGTCCCAGACTAAAAAAAGCGTCATTTAGAACAGCGAAACAGAAGGTGAACATGTCGGTAATACAGTGTTACGCAAAAACAAATTATAAAAATACATCTGTTAAAGAAGAATTTCACATGCAGCTTCAAAATATTATAAATAATGAAAGAAAGGGCAATATATAAATTTGGATGGGTGACCTGAATGCTATGATAGGATCAGATAACACAGGTTATGAAGAGATTATGGGAAGACATGGTCTAGGAGTAAAGAATGAAAATTGAGAATTATTCACACATTTTTTAGCAGAAAACCAGTATGTTAATGGTAGAAGTATTTCTCCCCATAAAAGAATACATAAGGCAACATGGGAATCGCCAGACCATAAGACAGCCAATCAAATTGATCACCTATGTATTATCAAAAAGTTTGGATCATCCCTTTATGATGTTAGGGCTTTCGGGGGTGCCGATATATTTACTGACCATTTTCTGGTGTAAAGTACAATCAAGTTGAAACTTAAAAGATATATATCTTATAATCATATAAATCATATATATTCGGTCCACTATTCGCGAATACGAAACGAATATATATATATATCATCATCATCATCATCATGTAGCAGGTCCTTTGCAGAACGCCCTTCTCATCGCAGTCTGCCTGAAATAAACTCGGTCTCTCGCCAGTTCTCCCGCCTCGTGCATTTTCACATTCAAGGAGTCACCTATATCCTGTGCCCATCTTTGTGTCGGTCGGCCCCTGCCCCTCCTTCCTGGTACCATGCCTTCTGCTATATTTTTTTCCAATCCGTCGAGAATGGATACTGTTTATTAGTCAATCTTCATTGATGTTCCTGATTTTTTAAGATGTCAATATTTCTCATCTTCTTTGTCCAAGATATTCTGAGAATCTTTCTATAACATTTCAGCTCAAAAGCCCCTATTCTCTTTCTCAAGGACTGAGAGATAATCCACGACTCACATCCATATGTAGCCACAGGGAAGATGCATGCTCTCAAAATTCTAATTTTGATCTCCTTGCTGGTGCTTAACCATAGACTTTTAAGGCTGTTTAATCTTTGCATTGCTATGGCCATCCTCCTTTTAATTTCTGTCGAACAGTCTCCACTGTTGTTTATTATAAAGCCTAGATATTCAAAATTTGTGACATTTTCAATTTCTTCATCATTTATTGTTATTATTGGGTGACAGCCAGTTTTATCTGTAGACATTATTTTCGTTTTCTTTAAATTCAAGAACATATTTTGATCTTCCCTGTGCTTTTGGACAGTCAATATTAAATTTTCTATTCCCTTTACGCTGTTCGAAAGGAGGACTGTGTCATCTGCGTAGCGGAGTTCCGGAATAGGGTTGCCAACGATTTTGAGCGGATCATAACTGTCACAAGTTTAGTCATTTTTGCCATTTCTAATTTTTTTCTGCGTATATATTGAATAGGTATGGTGAGAGAATGCACCCCTGCCCCACCCCCTTTTTCACCTCGAACCAATCAGATGTTTCACCAGCTGCTCTTCTGGCTGCTTGTTCATGATAAAGATTTTCAATTGAATGCACTAAATGCGCTAGAAACCCCATACTTTTCATAATAGTCCAGTTTGTGGTGTTGGACACAATCAAATGCCTTGCTATAATCAATAAAACAAGAATGAAGATCTACGTTGTATTCTCTGCATTTTTCAAAAATTATTCTCAGATCATAGCTCATATTGTAATTTCCTTTCAATCCTTTTCATGATAATTGGTAGGAGGATTTTGCTAGCATGACTTATTAATGCGATGGTACGGTAGTTAGAGCAAAGTTTTGGATTTCCTTTTTTTTTTTGGCAGAGGGATATAGACTGTTCTTGTCCACGCTTTAGGCCAATTGCCACTGTTCCAGATCTTCGAGCACAGTGAATGGTAGATTCGGACGCTGGCCTCTCCTCCTGCTTGAATTAGTTTTGCTGGTATTTCATTACAACCTAGTGACTTTCCTTTCTTTAGGCTGTGTATTGCTGATCGTACCTCATCCAGTAAAGGCTCTGGTTCTTTTTCATAACTTTCAAAAGTCGTTTTTAAATTTTCTCTGCAGTATTCTTTCCATCTTTCTAATATGTCTTTGGTTATATATATATATATATATATATATATATATATATATATATATATATATATATATATATATATATATATATTATATAAATCCTAATTTTCCTATGTTGCAATCCCTAAACTCGGAAACTACTAAAGCGATTGCTTTCAAATTTGCACACAATGTTACCTTTGAATCCAAGCGTGATTTTTTGTCAGAAAATCGCACAAACCACGAACGACGTAGCTCCGGCAACGGTTAAATCATTATTTGTTTCGTTGCCGGCCGGGATTTCTTTTTTTAGTTGATTGGCTATTGTTGGCTGCCGAGCTCCATTTGAACTTTGCATAATTATATAATCTCATCTCCACAATCTGATCGAGTGTTTGGTAGCGTAGTTGGTAACTATTCTGCTTATCATGCGGTTGACCCGCGCTCGATACCCCGCTAGGAGATATAATATTCTTTTTTAGCCCCTAACTGGGCGGCTGGCACGGTGTGTTGTGGTTTATGGCTAGGCTGCGATATTTACACCTTTTTCGGTTTTGGGTTTTACAGCTAGCCTGCGACAGCGGCGACGTGATGCTCTATGGTCATGTCACGGGTATTCTACGTTCGAACTCGAGAGGGCCGTTGGCACGTTGTGTTGTGGTTTACAGCTAGGCTGCGATACCTGACCTAA
The DNA here is from genome assembly GCA_905116865.2 of Candidula unifasciata. NCBI lineage: Eukaryota > Metazoa > Mollusca > Gastropoda > Stylommatophora > Geomitridae > Candidula > Candidula unifasciata. The sequence continues at coordinate 357,631 of CAJHNH020006557.1, read as the reverse complement.
ACTCTTCAGTCTTCGGTATTATAGTTTTAAGTATTTCATCCTTCACGCGGGTGACCGGTGTTCGATTCCAAGCTGGGTGATAATTGTTCTTTTTCCCTTTAAAGCGTGGTTGCCACGTTGTGTTGTGGGTTACAGCTAGGCTGCGATATCTGCGCCTGTCGCCCAAAGATATCCTATTTATATTTTAATAATTTCGCCATGGATGATTTTTCAGTCCTTCGGAGAGAGAGATATGACTTCGCAAGGTGATGACTTTTCAATCTTTCGAAGAGGGAAATAGGACTGGAGGGGGTGGGCGGGGGGTTATGTCAGACACAATTAGCTGAGAGAGCTTAAAATATTATTTTAATGTTCTCTTTTCTTAACTATTTTTATTTTAATAATATCGCCATGGATGATTTTTTCAATCCTACTGAGAGGGAGATGTGATTGGTGGACGGGGTGGGGGTAGGGTTTTATGCCAAACACAGTTAACTGAGAGAGCTAAAAAATATTATTTTTAGGTTCTCATTTCTTAACTATTTCTATTTTAATAATTTCGCCATGGATGATTTTTCAATTCTTCGGAGAGGGAGATATGACTTCGCCAGATGATGATTTTTCACTCTTTCGGAGAGGGAGATATGATTGGGGGGGAGAGAAGGGGGTTATGCCAGACAGTTAGCTGAGAGAGCTTAAAATATTATTTTAATGTACTCTTTTCTTAACTATTTTTATTTTAATAATTTTGCCATGGATGATTTTTCAATCCTACGGAGAGGGAGATATGATTGGTGGACAGGTGGGTGGGGGGGGGGGGAGGGGTCCAGGCACAGTTAGCTGAGAGAGCTTAACATATTATTTTTTAAGTTCTCATTTCCTAACTATTTATATTTTACTAATTTCGCCAGGTGATGATTTATCAATCCTTCGGAGAGGGAGATATGATTGGTGGAGGGAAAGGGGCGGGGAGGGGTTGCCAGACACAGTTAGCTGGGAGAGCTTAGGATATTATTTTAATGGTCTTTTTTCTTAACTCTTTCTATTTGAATAATTTCGCCATGGATGATTTGTCAATCCTTCTGAGAGGGAGATATGACTGGGTCGAGGGGGGGGGATATGACAGACACTGTAAGCTGAGAGCTATTTTCTTTCCACTCCATTTCAGCATTCTGGGCCACAGCAACGCGTGGCCTTGTACAGCTAGTATATATATATATATATATATATATATATATATATATATATATATATATATATATATATATATATATATATAGTATAATGCAATGTTTGTTTGTTTGTTACCTATAGACTCGGCAGCTACTGAACTGATTTAGCTGAACTTTTCACGATATTTTTGTTTTCATTTGGGAATGCTACACTGTCATATTTTGAAATAGAAGGCGAAATTTGTTCTTAAAATTTTCGAAACTTATATTTTCATTTTTTTTTTTTTTAAGTAACATTTAATTAAAGCCACATTCGTAAATGCGCATGCGCAGTATTCGGTACGCCCAACTTTTAACATTGGCCGGCAAGATACGTTTTAATTTTCTGCTAAACGTTGCTGCGTAGTTTCATTCATACTTGAAGTTTTTTCAGTAATATTTGTCTATGAAAAAACAATTGCCTGCGATTTTTAGTTGTGTTAAAAAAAATTTTTGCCTACAACAATCTCATTTCAATATTTCATGGTTACGTTGCCTTTTCATAGATTTCCGTTTATTTTCTTTTTGATTTAAATATTTCGTTTGACATCGTTTACCATAGCGTTCATTTCGTAATTGTGTATTTTTCCTGTTTTCGTTGCTTTTCACTTTTTTTTTTTTACACCCACAACTTCTTCGATGAGGGAAAGAGTATTCGGTGAAATGGAAGGGGGAGGGGGGCTGGGGAGTGTGTAAGATGGGTGTGTGGTAAACTAAACTGTTAACTGAGAGAGCTTAAGTCACAGTAACTGCCTTACCAACTAAAAGTAGCAGCAGAAGTAGTAGTTGTGGTTAGGCGGTTACATGTCAGAGACCTGGGTTTAACCGCCGGTAAGGTGATGGCGTTTTTCTGTCGTGGGGGAGGAGGGGGGAAATACACATCCTATCCTGACCAGTCCGTGGCGACAGCACTAGCCATGCGGCGCCAAATACCTCTGGCTTATGACCCTCTGTCTACTCCGATGGTAAAACAGATAGTGACATTATTTTAGTTTTTGTGGTGGTGGTAGTAGCTGTACTGGTACTTGAAGGATGGTGTGGTAAATATTACTTCTCAGTACAATTTCTGCTCCCTATTTTAGTCCGGATAGATAGGAATGTCAAGGTTAGTTAAAAAAAATATCGTCAGGTGATGACTATCCAATCCCTCTTGAGAGGGAGAGAGCAGCAGTCGGTTGATGAGGGAGCGTAAAAGAAATAGAAAATTTAATATTGCCTGTCGCAAAAGCAGAATGAAGATCAAAATCTGTTCTTAAATTTAAAAAAAAACAGCATCCTTTCTCGAAAGCTGTAAATTTTTGGTAATATCAAGCGCCACGACGGATTGGAAAAAATTAAAGCAGAAGGCATGGTACCAGGAAGGAGGGGCGGGGACCGACCGACACGAAGATGGGCACAGGAAATAAGTGACTCCTTGGGTGAGAAAGTGCATGAGGCGGGAGAACAGGCGAGAGACCGACTTTCTTTCAGGCAGACTGCGATGATAGCGACGTTCTGCAAAGGGCCTGCTAAATGATGACGACCTATGCTATTCTCATTTTTTTACGACTTACTTGGTTATTTACAAGTACAGTAGTAAGCTTTACTTCCGTCTCTTAAAAAAAAATACAAACAGCTTTAGCATATGATAACTAAATAGGCATTTTTTTAAAGTCCTAATAATACCATTCAAGCGACCACTAATATAAAAACACAATTATATGTTGCGTTTTCTTAAGTCCGCAAACGAGACTATCTCTATATCTGCGCAAACAATGATTAGACATGTGCGATTTCTATTATCTTTCGTTTCCAAGAACCTTCGATGAGGGAGAGAGTAGTAGGTGAATGTTTGTGTGTGTGGTTTTTTTTTGGGGGGGGAGGGGGGGGGGAGGGGGGGGGAATAGAAGACTATATCAGTATCTGCGCAGACAATGATTGTGACGTTAACCATATTAGGCACGTGCGATTTCTATTTTCAGTCTTTTCCATTTAGCCAAACTATGCCACAATATACTTTAAGCTTTGACTGCGGGATTATGCCTCTTCTGTTCCAAATATTTTTGTTCAATCTGCCAAAGGCAAGGCTAGCCCTAGAGATCCTAGCATTTACTTCGTCATCAATTGTGGCACTCTGTGAAAGGGTGCTGCCTAGATAGGTAAATTTACTGACAACGTTTAATCTGAAGCCATTCACTGTGATTTTGGGATCGATGGATCTTTGCCCTAGGGCTGGCTGGTGCATGGCTACAGATTTATCTTTGTTGATGGTGAGCCCAAAGTTCGTACAGGCATCACTGAATTTGTCGATGTTGTGCTGCATATCCTCTTCTGTGCTGTAAAGGGCACAATCGTCGGCAAACAGTAGCCCTCTGATGGTCCACTCAGAATATTGCCCCTAAGAAACACTTACTTTTTGTAAATTTCCCTATATAAAGTCAGACTGTCTAGCGGGGTGCTCTAAAAGACCTCTTCCTATTTTTGGCATCCTCTTCCATAGTCTTTCTTTTGGTGCTATATATTTCATCACTATGCTTCGTGCAGAGTGGCATGCTTCACTGTGGAGGACACGGGTGAAGAGTATTGTCTGGATTTTTTCACCTGGCCACACCGGTGTGTTGGGAAATGAACAGGCGGACAGACTGACTGTCTCTTCACAACTTGGTGGAATACTGATACACGATAAGGCAGGCGTAGTTAGTGCCTTGTGGGAGAGCGTGTACAGTTCAGAGGAGCAGATGGATCACCACAGTCTGGTGAGATTGATGCAGGGGAAAGTGACGAGAGGTTCTGGCAGATGCTTGAGGCTCAGAGGAAAGGCAAGACGGAATCAGAATCAGAATACTACTGGCACCATTAGTATCAGAACTCTTCGCTGGCTGCTGAAGATGGGGACGGAGCGCTTATGAAAATGCCTCGGGTTCTGTGATGTCGGTTCTTGAATCAAATTAATTAAGTCACACGTAATAAACAATATCCCTCTCTTTACAATAAGGGACCCACGGCTGCCGCTCTTCATCTTATACATTATCGGCGTAAATCCGAGGACAAAATATTATAGTTTGATCCTCGAAAAGTAACTATAGCGCCAAAAGTTCCACATGACTCCTACCTCCTAAGGGGGGGGGGGGGGGGGGTCTTTTTATGCGACCATAATTTATAATAAACATGTCGTTAGGGTCATGTCGTTCGAGATCGATGTAGGTTCTTATTTTGATGTACTGATGTCGCATGTGATGCCGAAGGAAAGTGTTCGCACAGGTCAGAGTGGATATTCAGGTCCCACCAGCTAGTTCGGCTGTTTACAGTGTATCTGTTGTGATAGATGGTAAGAAAGATACATGTCTGGCTGACACCAAAACACATGACTTGGGGCTGTCATTGTCGGACAAGAGATCTAAGGTAGTCTGTACTACTGAGCGGAAGTAGTTCGTATGCAGCAAAACTCTACCCATACACTGTCACCTATCGGCCTTGACTGACCTGGTAACTTTGCAACTCATCTGGTTACCTCGGGACAGTCTACGTCAGCGGAGGTCTAAGTGTCGCTCTGAATAATAATGCAACACAAGATGCTATATACTGTGAAGTGGTCAGAGCTGTCACTGTCGGATTCATGGCAGATAAAGCAGTGGATGACAGCAGAGATCAAGATTTTCTCAGCGGTCTGAATTGCAACCATACAAGTAATTAACACACAGTTAACGTTCTGTCCCCCCCCCCCCCAAGTAATTAGCACATGGTTAAAGGCAGCCCCCCACCCCCACCCCACAGGTAGTGTAACATTATCAAGGCAGTGAAGTGTCGATAGATACTTTATTTACAAAAGGCTAAGTGCTAAGAGGCATTGACTTTTATGATTTAAACTGAGTTTTCTTGAGCTCAACACGGTTCTTGTATGCGTTAGATGACAGCAGTACACGAACTGTGGACAATTACACAATATATTCAAAAGATAGCCTCTTGACCAACTCCCCGTACACGTTGACACTATTGATTGCCCTGGGTCTATTGCAGTAAATGGCGTCTAGGGCCTTGTGGTGTCCGATTAAGTCTGTAGATAGGAACAGTTCTGGTGGACAAATTTCTCTTATTTAACAGTTTCCTAAGTGCTAAGAAAATGTGTATGGGTCATACCTGATGCATGGCCAGTGCTAAGTAGTTTATCTCTGTGAGCCCTTTGGTAATCATCCCATTCTACTTTAATAGTATTATCGGTATGGTTGTCTGTGTGTGCTTCCTGCTTACCAGTTAGATCAGAATTGGCGTTCTTTCGACCCAGAATCAGTGGCCAGCCATCTTAATCAGCGAAAAATACTGCAAATGATAACTTGAACACATCCCTCTGGCTTCACTATTATTACATCAAGCCGTGCGCCGCATCGGAACTTACACTGTGGGCGTCTCGGCTGGCTACTGTCTGTCAGTAACTGGAAACAGGGTCAAAATGAGATGAGATATAGCTGCGTCTTGGCTTGTCGAGACAGCTACATTTTACAACGCTGTGGAACGCCTGTCATCGTTTCCTGTGCCTCGGGTTACGGAGACTCATCAACAGCATCTTGTCCTGGTCGCCGTTTGTTGTACTTTCTGTACATATATATATATATATACTTCCAGATCAGGGGTGGCTCTACTACATCAAGGAGGCCAGCATTGTTGTCACATTCTGTGAAATTGTAGTCCTTACTGGCTGCCTTTATCTTGATGCTGGCTTTTTGAATATCCCTGGATCGGCCTGGAACTGATCTCCCTCAGTAAGAAAGTGAAGCAAAGAACAGTTAGATCGGAAAATGCAATATTTTTTTTTTTTTTACTCTTTGTGCCGTCTTCTGCTGTCCTTCGTCCGTGGTTGGGGCATACACCCTCAGTCTACTCATGTGGGGTTGTTCTGTTAACTGACGTCACCTACAGATTATTACACTGCCCCTATATTATTAATCTCTCTAATTATTTTCTTTTTGTACATTTTTAGTTTTCTTTTTGTTTTAAGTTTTATCCCTCCAGATTTGCATTCTGCATGATTAACAAGGGTGTGGGCCAAGGTACATAACCCGGAAACACAGTTCAGCCATATAGCAAAGTTATTTATGACAACTACAAAAGGGTTATAATGTAACATGTAGTCCAGTGAGGGTGGATTTTTGTGATATGGGTTTTTAGATTGTTTCGTGTCTCTTTGTACTGTATTTCTCCCTCTCCCCTCCGTTTCTTCTCTCCCTCTCCTTCTACCTCTCTCTCTCTCTCTCTCTCTCTCTCTCTCTCTCTCTCTCTCTCTCTCTCTCTCTCTCTCTCTATCTGTTTGTCATATCCAGCATCAGTATTTTCCTCACCTCGTGTTATCTAGAATTTGCTAGTTCTCCCCGAAGCTCCATGTTAGTGATTCTGTCTTAACTTTGTAATTTTTGAGTTTTTCTTAGGCACCATATAATAAACATTTGCAGTAGATTTTGACCAATGATTGTTCTGCCACATGATGATATATATGTGTTTTATTCAGTATCATAATGGTTTCCATAATGTCAGTTGGCAACTCGGCTCAACTTTTACATCCACAAAATTGCATCATAATTAGTGAACACTAAAATACACAAGGATCAGGGAGATCCGGGGCTGTAAATGTCTGATCTCTCGCGCAGTGGAGCACACCAGCTGTTCTGTCTCCAGAGCTAGGTCTAACCCTGTGAGTACTTGTACTTATAGGGTGAAGGCGGCACACTTATGTTGCACGTTCCTAGATCAAGAAATCTCTTCTATAGTCAAGACCGTTGCACGTGACCAAAGAAGCACACAACACAACGGATCTAGAGGAGACAACCTTGATTTAAACAAAATCACGCCTATGGTGAATCTACGTGCGTATGGGCTGAATGACTGTGGGTTATACAGTCGTGATTGTGGAAAGTCTGGTTAGCGGGTGGGGTGGTATGGACTCCGTCAGGACATTCCTTGCTTCTTCCCTAGCAAGCAGGCAATACAAGTGTGACCGTTTACTTCCAGCACTGAAAGATTTTTTTCTATGGATTTTATATTAAATAATAAAAAGAATAATCGCCAGGGCTACGGAGTGTGTGCTCTGTGCTTGATACCATCTTCAGGTGGCAATAGAGAGAGTGAGAGGAGGAGAAAACGAGGAAAATTACAGGGGAGAAAGCATAGAAATAAGAGAGCCTGAGCCCGGACAGTCAAGCGACAAACGGAGCGTCTTGTCGTAGTAAAGAATTGTAATGCAAAGAAGAGAGGACCTGTACTGGAGAGACTGATTAATGACTTTGATATCATCATGCTGCAGGAATTAAATATAGACAGATAGATATGAGTGTCCTGGATACATTCATTACATAAATCCTACTGGACGAGGAAGACATGGAGAGTGTCTGATGGTTAAAATGGGTTGAAGCATGACGCAAAATGGAGTGTCCTAGGCGATCATGGGAGTGACCATATGCCATGCTCAGTCTTGATTTCTAAAGCTAGCAAGATCAGGGATGTGAGGACGCGCAATACTTTTACGTATGAGAGGGACAGTACCCTTCTTGGCACCTTCGACAGAAGGTATGCAGCAGCACCACCATCTCTACTTTTCTGCAGCCTCCATTGTGGACCCAAGAAGTAGAACAGGCATGGAGAGGAAGGCAAGAAGCAGTTAAGAAACTACAGAAAGAGCGAAAGGCACCTGACAGGTTGCAGGAGGATGTAGAGAAGCTAGAAAGAGTTAGAAATGAACAAGTAGAATATTTCAAGCGGTGTGCAGCAGATGCAAAGAAGACTAAATGGGAACATTTTATGAGCGCAATTGGAGAGGATAGATCACAGGGTAGGTTTTGGAGACTTCACAGATGCAAAGGAAGGATCGGCCTATAACAACAGGCATTATTTACACTGATAATTATATACCAATGACAACAAACAAAGAGAAAGGTGAAGCATTTTTGAAAAGATTTATAGCCAAAACTGATCATAATGATAGGCAGCTTAGAAATTCAGTTAGAGATAATCTGTATGATACAGTGATTGTTCATTATTTTGAGGATATCATTAGGGTGGAGGATATAAAACATGCATTGCAAAAAGCAAAGGACACTGCGTCGGGGCCAGTTGGAGTCAGGTATGTCCACATGAAGAGCATGAGTGATGAAGACTGGAGGGAGATGGCTTTTTACTTCACCCAGAGCATCAGAACAGATTCAGTACTCCATGAATGGGTACACAGCTACCTAATTCCACTTCCAAAACCAGGCAAAGATCATTCCAAACTCAACGGTTTCAGGATTATCACCCTACAAAATACTTTTGGCAATGTGCTAGAGAAGATTATTGCATGTTAAACTACAATTGTTTTTGGAAATGGAAGAGCTCCTGCCAAAAGGTTCGAGTAGTTACTGGCTACGAAAAGATACCTGGTCCAATGCAGCTACTTTTGCTTTTGATTTTTATGAGGGGTTGCAGAACAGACGGGAGACGGTTGTGGCAGCACTTGATCATCAGGATGCCTACAATAGAGTCAAATATGATATTTTGATTTCTGCACTCATGGAGAAGGGGGTTTGTACGTGGTTTGTGAACTGGATACAGCTGTCCTGTATTCACTTATGGTTACCCTTCTCCTGGGTACCTTGACCTCAGAACCAAGTAATATCGCCCTGGGACTGCGCCAAAGTTCTGCAATTTCACCAGTGCTCTTTAATGTGTATATAAGCAAGATTGCAAACTTGAATCACCAGGTGTTGGGAGAATATTGACATTTGCCTATTCTTACGAGCTACAGGCAACTATAGACAAAGTGATTGAATGGTGTGCAGAAATGGATGCTAACATCAACTCAGAAAAGGATTCTGTTTTGTGGTGCTCTCTGGACAATAGAATTGTAAAAGCTAATGTTCTAAACCTCACAGTTAATAACAGTAACATCAAAAGAGAAAGCATACTGAGGTACCTGGGTATCCTTTTCGATAGAAGCCTGTCCATCAGGGATCATGTGGGTGCAGTTGTAGTGAAATGCCAAAAAGGACTCAATGCTCCCAAGATTATGGCAGCAATGGACATGGATTGATGAATGTTGGCAGAATGTTGTTCACAATATTTCAACATGTGATTCTGTTGGTAACAGATTATGGACTTGGCATGCTTACCATATCAAAGAGTCAGCTGATGAAACCTGAACGCATTCAGATTGAAGCCATGCGGGTAATTCTGGGAGGTACAAGAGATACCCCGGTAGCATGTATACGATATATACTTGCACTGCCTACTATTGCAGACAGGAGGCTCAAAGTTCTGCAAGCAAAGTCATGTCAGAGTAGCTGCAGACAAGGAGCGCCTCTTGCAAGAAGCCTTGGGTAGATCTAAAGGTAACAGACTGAAAAGATAAAGGTCTTGGATGGCGCAAGCAGAAGACACAATTAGACATGTGTGCAGGCTCGATAAATGTGTACGATGTGAGGAGTAGGTCAAAGTGTCCGAGCAAGTTTCAGACTTGTGCAGGGTTTTTATCACTTTGAGTTGTGAGTGCATGGACTAACCAGCTGGCGCTGCAAAATCAGAAGTTCACAAATGATTCATTATAGTTCAAGCCCAGGTGATGTGATTATCTATACAGATGGCTCTGTGTTGAGAGGCAGACGAAGTGCATGGTGGTTTATAGCAAAGGCGAATGGACGTCTTTTGATGCAACAAAGCCTGGCATTTGATATTACAACGTCTAGTTTGAGAATGGAGGTGGAGGCAGTCACTGCTGCCTTCCGCTGGCATGAGAATCAGCTGTACAATCAGCTGAAATACCAAATGGAATCAAAATGACAATGTATGCCGACGACTTGGTACTGTGGTGCGCCGATGAACATGCAACGATAGCCACAAGAACACTACAGCGGGCTACATATTCACTTGAGGCATGGGCGAATAGATGGTGTGTCAGCATCAATACAGACAAATGAAGCACCACACTCTTCACTCTTTCCCCAAAGCAAAAAGCGAGCATCATCAAAATAAACGGAATACCCCTAAGAGATGATAAAGAGCCCACGTACTTCGGAGTCACATTTGATGACAGGTTGACATGGAGAAAACATATCAACAAGGCAGCAACCAAAGCCAGGAGAAAGACAGCCATACTAAGAAAACTAAGTGGAACCACATGGGGAGCCAGTGGGAAAATACTCAATAAAGTATACAAGCAGAGCATACTTCCACACTTGGAATACGGGTAAACTGAATGGTGTTCAGCATCTAGTACCACATTAAAGGAGTTGGACAAAGTGCAAAATCAAGCACTCAGAGTCATCACAGGAGGGATGAAATCAACTCCCATATTAGAAATGGAGAAAGCTGGGAAAACACATCACTGAGAGAACGCAGAGATACAAAGTTGCAAATACAAGCTGAAAAATTCCTCAGTATGCCAGAACCTAGCCTTGGGACGGTGAAAAAAAAAGCAGCTTTATAGATCAAGCAAAAACGAATATGTAGACAATCTGCTGACCTTCCAGAAATTGGTTGTCCACTTAACAGTATTCCAGAACAAACCCCATGGAGAGAGAAAGGCAAACTAACAGTACAAATCCAGACAAATGTAAAAGGAATATTTGACAAGAAAGAACAAGATAGTGTACAACGCAGAATGGCCACCCTCAGTTATATTGATGAAGAATACCCACAAGAACAATGGGTCAGAGTCTATACAGATGGGTCTGCAGAAAGTGCAGTTAGAAATGGTGGTGCTGGAGTGTACATAGAATTCCCAGATGGTACTAGAGATAAGTTCAGCCTATTGACCGAAAAGTACTGCCATAACTATGATGCAGAAACTCAGACTATCAAGATAGCAACAGAGAAACTGCTAAATACCAATTTTGGCTCCCAGTATGTAGTAATGCTGACAGATGCAAAATCAGTACTTGAAGCGCTCTAGTCTAGAAAACTACCAGAATTGCAAACACTGCTGACACAACTTAGCCTTCTGCAAAGAGTTGTAATGCAGTGGATACCATCACATTGTGGAGTGCCTGGAAATGAGAAAGCTGATCAACTGGCAGGAGAAGGTGCGACAAAAGTGCAGCCGGATGTACCAGTCACATACCACCAAAAGAAAAGAATCATCAAATCAATCAGAAAACCACCAGCCCCAGCACATGACGACAATTTTATTTTGGACAGATCAGAACAAGTCATTATCCTTCGCCTCAGAACCGGGTACAACCGATTACGTAACCACATGTACACAAAATTCAAGATAGGCGTATCAGCCATGTGCACCTGTAGAAAGGTGCCCCAGACAGCACCGAATTTGACACATTAAGGCAAACCTTTTGGCCAGAAAGAACAACAGTGGAACGTAAACCCTATGAACCACTGAATGAATTAGCAACAACAGTGAAATTTATATATTGAAGAAGAATGGAGTAAATATAAAAACACTTTGCTTAGTATTGTAGAAGAATTATGTGGAAAACGGAAGAGTGGAAACAGTGGAAATATTCACCTTAGTGGTGCGAAGAAGTAAAAGACGCAATTAAAAAGAAAAAGGACTTTATATAAACTGTGGATAAAATCAAAGAAAGAAGAAAATTATATAAACTATAGATTGCAAAGGAGAGAAACCAACAGGAGTGGCAAGAAAGCAAAACAAACATCATGGGAACGTTTCGGTGAGTCATTAGCAGAAAATGAGAAAACAGCCAGCAGAAAATTTTTCAAAGTAGTTAAAAATATGCGGAAAAGAGATGAGAGCTACAACCCCACTGAAATAATTATTGATAAGACAGGAAGGCTATTGATAGATCCACCCGAGATAGCAGAAAGATGGAGGGAATACTTCAATGAGCTGTTTAATCCTCTAGGAGATCATCAGGAAAGAACAACTGAAGAGAACAGAGCAACAGTGTTAGAACCACACATACTAATGGATGAAATAGAAAAAGTCATTAAGCAGTCTCCCAAATATAAAGCACCAGGAGCTGATAGATTACCAACAGAAATAATTCAAACAGCTGGTGAAAGCAGCATCAGATGGCTCCACAGAATAGTTAATGCAGCATGGGTACAACAAACTGCCCCTATTGATTGGTAACATGCAATAGTTATACCATTGTGGAAGAACAAAGGAAGCAAACGAGAATGCGGTCAATGTCGAGGCTTCTCTCTTTTGAGCCATGTTGGCAAAATGTATGCCAAGATAATAGAAACAAGACTGAGACCAGTAATAGAACCACAACTGGCAGAAGAACAGATGAGATTTAGGAGAAATAGAAGCTGCACAGATGCAATCTTCACACTTGAACAGTTAATAGAAAAGAACATTGAATACAAAAAGAACTTATTTGTGGCATTCGTAGACCAGGCATTTGACAGAGTCGACAGACAATTATTATGGAAAGTAATGGCAAGATATGGAGTAAGCGAACACCTCATCGAAGTGTGCAAAAGTTTATACAGGGGTTGTAGAAGTGTAGTTTGAATAAATCAGGGAACATCTCATCCATTCACAGTAACATCTGGAGTAAGACAGTGGTGTGTCTTATCACCACTGCTGTTTATCACCTACATCGACAGTATATGCAAGAATGCCAAGCCCATGAATGAAAATGTTAGTAAGATCAACGAATTATTCTTTGCAGTGACCAGGCCTTGATAGCAGATACAGCCATGAAATTGCAACAACATCTAACACATGAAGAATGTAAAACAAATATTATTAGAATCAACACTGAAAAGACAGAAGTAATGTCAATAGGAAAAAAGAAGACAAATCTAAACATAGCAATAGAGTACAAAGGCATTAAACAGGCATCTGATTTTAAATATCTGGGAACTACATTTACCGAAGATGGGAAATTGGATAAAGAAATTAACATTAGATGCAGTAAAGCAAACCAAGTATTGGGACAGCTAGCCACCCTCTTACAGCATAAGACAATCCCAATCAGCACAAAGAGACATCTTATTCAAAGCATATTTATTCTAACTCTGTGCTACCAGTGCATGACGTAGAGCAAGAAGTAGACCAAAAACAACATGGAAGTATAATATCAGAGAAACTCTACAACAGCACGATGTGCCTATGGTCGAGGCAGACAGAAGAGCTAGAAACGGAACCTTATATCTCCCTCGACACCCACATTGGTAAAAGAGGAAGTGAAGAAGAAGAAAAGGAAGAGAAGAAGAAGAAGAAGAAGAAGAAGAAGAAGAAGAAGAGAAGAAGAAGAAGAAGAAGAAGAAGAAGAAGAAGAAGAAGAAGAAGAAGAAGAAAGAAGAAGAAGAAGAAGAAGAAGAAGAAGAAGAAGAAGAAGAAGAAGAAGAAGAAGAAGAAGAAGAAGAAGAAGAAGAAGAAGAAGAAGAAGAAGAAGAAGAAGAAGAAGAAGAAGAAGAAGAAGAAGAAGAAGAGAAGAGAAGAAGAAGAAGAAGAAGAAGAAGAAGAAGAAGAAGAAGAGAAGAAGAAGAAGAAGAAGAAGAAGAAGAAGAAGAAGAAGAAGAAGAAGAAGAAGAAGAAGAAGAAGAAGAAGAAGAAAGAAGAAGAAGAAGAAGAAGAAGAAGAAGAAGAAGAAGAAGAAGAAGAAGAAAGAGAAGAAGAAGAAGAAGAAGAAGAGAAGAAGAAGAAGAAGAAGAAGAAGAAGAAGAAGAAGAAGAAGAAGAAGAGAGAGAAGAAGAAGAAGAAGAAGAAGAAGAAGAAAGAAGAAGAAGAAGAAGAAGAAGAAGAAGAAGAAGAAGAAGAGAAGAAGAAGAAGAAGAAGAAGAAGAAGAAGAAGAAGAAGAAGAAGAAGAAGAAGAAGAAGAAGAAGAAGAAGAAAGAAGAAGAAGGAAGAAGAAGAAGAAGAGGAGAAGAAGAAGAAGAAGAAGAAGAAGAAGAAGAAGAAGAAGAAGAAGAAGAAGAAGAAGAAGAAGAAGAAGAAGAAGAAAGAAGAAGAAGAAGAAAGAAGAAGAAGAAGAAGAAGAAGAAGAAGAAGAAGAAGAAGAAGAAGAAAGAAGAAGAAGAAGAAGAAGAAGAAGAAGAAGAAGAAGAAGAAGAAGAAGAAGAAGAAGAAGAAGAAGAAGAAGAAGAAAGAAGAAGAAGAAGAAGAAGAAGAAAAGAAGAAGAAGAAAGAAGAAGAAGAAGAAGAAGAAGAAGAAGAAGAAAGAAGAAGAAGAAGAAGAAGAAGAAGAAGAAGAAGAAGAAGAAGAAGAAGAAGAAGAAGAAGAAGAAGAAGAAGAAGAAGAAGAAGAAGAAGAAGAAGAAGAAGAAGAAGAAGAAGAAGAAGAAGAAGAAAGAAGAAGAAGAAGAAGAAGAAGAAGAAGAAGAAGAAGAAGAAGAAGAAGAAGAAGAAGAAGAAGAAGAAGAAGAAGAAGAAGAAGAAGAAGAAGAAGAAGAAGAAAAAGAAGAAGAAGAAGAAGAAGAAGAAGAAGAAGAAGAAGAAGAAGAAGAAGAAGAAGAAGTGAAATTTATACAAGAGACAAAATTGCTGATATAGGCAACTTATTTCAGGCGAACGAAAGAAGAAGAAGAAGCTGTACACACATGTCGTCATTGTAACTGACTCACAGAGCATGCTGAGAAAGGTTAAGACAGGCATGCTCCGTGCAGAGTGACAAGCATCACTTCAGTGGTCACTGGTAGTTAGCATCCTTTGGATATTGTCTCCTGGGGATTCCGGTGTGTTGGGAAATGATCAGGCGGATAGATTGGCCGGTTCTGCACCACTTGGTGGTGAACAGATGTATGAGAAGCTGGATGTTGTGAGGGCCCTTTGGGAGCAAGTGAACAGATGGATCTTTATGGTCTGAGGAGAATGGTACTGCAAGGAGTTACCAGGGGATCTGGCCGACGCTCGACACTCATGGAAAAGGCGAGACTGAAATACAATCAGACAGTTACTGGCACCATCGGAATTTTAACTCTTCGCTTGCTGTTGAAGGTGGAGACGGAGCGCTTATGGGAGTGTCCCGAGTGCTGTGATATCGTTTCCTAATTCAACATTCAACACTTAACATTCTATATATACCATTAACCTCTACTGACCAATCGTAAAATAACCCCTAAGGACCCCCCCCCCCCCCCCCCCCGGGACTAATACCACACAAAGAAACTATTAAATATAAGATATCGCAGCCTTTCTGTAAGCACAACTGATACCGTTTCGACCCTCCTGTTAGGGAAAATACACCCACCCGCCTAGCACACTGCTTCAACCTTCCGTGGGCGAACATTAAAGCATAGTCACACCTAACGTTAGTCCACAAAATTTGTTAGCGACTAAAAATCTGTCCGGTACTTAAGAAGTATCAATTTGACCCTCTCTGCCTTAAAAAACTGCATCATACACATCGATTTGCAACCAGCCAGTGATGCCAGCAACCACTCATGACGTCAGCTGATCGGTAACATTTTACTAAGGATAAAGAGAGGGGTTGCTGCAACAACCATGAAAAAAACAATCACTCAACCACCTGATCGGTCGCCAAATTTTACTAAGGATAAAGAAGTAGTCGGTTGTTGCAGATTACTACTTATGTGGCTCAAGAGTGATATACTTCTGTACGATGAAGTCTCTTTTATTACCTTTATTTTTTTTTTCCAAATTGGTATTATCTTTGCTTATTGTCAGTCAAGTGGAACTTTCCTTTCTTCCAATGCTGTAGTGAAAGTTCGTATTAGCTATTTGATGAAAAGTTAAGGCCGCATTCTTTAAAGCTTCTGTCATTATTCCATCTAAACCATGCGCTTTGTTGTTAGGGTTCTTCTCAGCATGCCTCACAGTACTTTCAGAAAAGAAAAAAAATGGGGGGGGGGGGGGGGGGGGGGGGAGGGGAGTAGGGGAACCATAATTTTTCGCGACTTGCATTACCTAAAACAGTATTTGCAGATAATAAAATGCAAGATTTAACTTACTTTTCTCCGATTTTGTGGGCTTTCTTGTCTTTCGCTTGAGTAAGGCCAGTTCTTTTGCAATGCGTGTATACTTTTGGAATGAGGTTAAATAGTATGCCTATACGTTTTGGTTATTGCCTTTTATGTGTTTCACAGTTTCACAGTTTCAACAATATTGTATCTATAATGAAACTAAAAAAATGTCACTAAAACAGATTATTACGTATACAAATGCACTCAGTATCAAAATAGCTTGACGCCCCGTTGAAACCTGCACCCCCCCCCCCCGCCCCGGGGTCGTTCCCCCATGTTGGAGACCACTACTCTGCTAGTCTTGCGCCGTGATGTCCTATTGTCTTTATCCGTTTCGATTAAATACGGCATTGAAAGCTCGTCTTTATACTTTTCCCTTTTTAGTATTCTGCCTCCTGAATCCTAGATGTTTGGCATTTGAGGAATGTTAAATTTTCTACCCAGTTGTCAGTGCAAATTCCAGAAATTATGTAGCGTTTTCTTTCCTGGTACATCTGTCGCAAAATGTTCCGTGTGTACATATATATGCATGTACGTATGTAGGTACGAGTGTGCCTTTGTATGTGTGTGTGTGTGTGCATACATGTATGTATTCGTATCATATTACGTTGTGTCATGTAGGCATGCATTTATGTATGCATGCGTGTGTCTATGTGTATGCGCACACACACACATTATATTTATTGTAATAAATTGTCAGTAATCATACAGTCTGCGTGTGATTTTGACAAATTGGAGATTAAGCGCCTAAATTCAGTGTGGATCTATGTTCTTTTCGAAGGGAATGGCAAATAGCAGAGTCTCGATAACGTGTAAAGATGTGTTTGTGACTCGTCTGCCCCCGTACGGACGTCGACTCGGCATGTTGCCAAGCACGTTGGCTCTACTATGGTGACCAGTCACTTGCTGCATTGTTAAATGTGTCAATGATAAGGAAATTGTAACTTGTAGGGGAACACAGTGCTAGTTCTATATTTTTTATAGACCAAGCGGCAATTGGTGGGTGATGTGGTCAACACCACGCCGGTCGCCTTTACTTCCCAGGACTGCACCTGGTACCCACTCAAGGCTAGGTCGATCTTGGAGTCAATGTCATTTCTCAAAAAAATGTCCGGCTCCGTCAGGACGCGAATCCACGACCTTCCTATCCGCAGGCGGGCGTCTAGTTGCCAACGCCACATCGACTCCAGAATTGTAAAGGTTAGTTGCGTATCCTTTACAGGACGTTGCAGAACCAACCCCAACAGCCTCTGGCTGTTGTGTTGTTTTTCTAGGCATATTTACGTCCAGTAGTTTGCACTGGATACCTGGACGGTCGGCTTTTCTGATACCTCTGTCGAAACCAACGCGAGGCGCATGGACCGCAGCTGGGATCGAACCCGGCATCCCGGTATTACGAAGCGTTCGGATCGACTTAGCCACAGAGCCGACCCAGAATTGTAACTTGGGCAAAAAATATTACTTAAAGTTTTCGTATGTGTCAAAAAAAAGTGAAGATATCACAGCTGTGTGCTGTAAACTAGAAATATAAAATAAAGAAGAATTAACTAATACACAGTTGTTGTTTCGCTTGAGCAATGCATGATGACTCTTAAGTTGAAACAATCTAAAGTTATCATTGTTTTTTAAACTTCTACATTGGCAGCAATCAGTTGAGCACATCCATATGTTAGCTAAAGAAATCCGGAAGAAGCCTTTAGGACCTCTGACCCCAGGCTACAACTTTACGCGCAGTCTTCGCAGCATGCTGGATGACCTGCTTCCCGAAAATGCTCACGAAACAGCGAAAGGGAAGTTATTTGTGTCTGTTACCAACACAGACACAAAGAAAAACGAATTGATTTCTGATTTTTCATCTCGAAATGAGCTAATTGAAGTAAGTATAAATAGCGGCTTCTAACTATTGGTTAACTTAACTGTTGTTGATATACCTTTCTGCCGACTATTATTACTGACTTAAAGTTCTGCAAACGAGCTCATACCTCAGAAAAGCGGCAGGCAGGAAACACCTTCTGTAGATAGTCCGAGAGAGCGCAAATAAAGTGTCACAGACTGAAAAAAGTGAAGATCTCGGATGGCGCAGCAAGAAGACACAGTTAGAAATATGTGCATATCTGTACAGATGATTCTGTGCTGGGAAATATCAAGAAAAGATATAAACCCGAACGAAAAGTATATTAGCAAGCTTCACAATGTAACAAATACAAACAAACTATGCTGGGAAATAAAAGGAGAGCAAGGGGGTTCATAGCAAAGGATAATGGAGGACAGCACGTTATATGATCCCACGACATATAGTTGGAGAATAGAGATGGGGACCGTCATCTTAGCCATCCGCTGGTTGAGGAAGGTGGAAACAAGTGTGCAGTGTGGCAGGCACCCTGCTTCAGAGATCCTAGGTGGTTAACTACATTTAGACAATTTTCTTTTCTGAGATATGTGAGTGTCATGGGAAATAATATGCTGATAGATTGCCTGATTCTGTAGGATTTGGTTGTGAATAAACGTTATCAAGGCCCTCAAGGAGCCAATGAACAGTTTGAAGGCACAAATAGATCAACATAATCTGAATAGAATGTTGTAGCGGAGAGTGACCGTGGGATCTCGTCGACACTCAACATGCACTGGAACGTCAACGTATATACAGTTAGGCTGCAACATCTATCATCAGAACTGGAACTCTGCGCTGGCTCTGAAAATGGGGACAGAACGCTTATGGGAATGTCCCGAGTGCATTAGTGTCGGCTCTTTTCAAGCTGAGTGAATTAATTGTTTTTATCGGAGATAGTATTTAGTGGTTAGTAATTGTTTCTTTCTCCTCCCTAATACCTTCTCCCAAATGTTTGACCATTAAAAATAACAAATGACTTATGTATAATTCACAGGTTCTTGTTTCCAGTTGCTATGTACCGATCTATGCTGGAGTTAAGCCAGCCACAATTCGTGGAAAGGTAGGCATTTGTAAATACATTTGCACAAATCTCCATGTAAAAAGTAGTCAAATGGCAGATGGTAGAGACATCGGCATTTGAAAAACAAACACTATCATAATTAACAGTAGAAAGAAGCGGTCAGCCTCAGATATCGCAGTAAACAGAGAAATATTCGAACATGTAACAATTTTTCTCTCTTCTTCTCCTTTTTTTTTTCTTTTTCTTCTTCTTCTTCTTCTTCTTCTTCTTCTTCTTCTTCTTCTTCTTCTTCTTCTTCTTCTTCTTCTTCTTCTTCTTCTTCTTCTTCTTCTTCTTCTTCTTCTTCTTCTTCTTCTTATTCTTCTTCTTCTTCTTCTTCTTCTTCTTCTTCTTCTTCTTCTTCTTCTTCTTCTTCTTCTTCTTTCTCCTCATCCTCTTCTTCTTTTTCTTCTTCTTCTTCTTCCTCTTCTTCTTCTTCTTTCCTCTTCCTTTTCCTCCACTTTTTTTTTCCTTTTCTTCTTTTCTTCTTTTCTTTTCTTCTTTTCTTCTTCTTCTTCTTCTTCTTCTTCTTCTTCTTCTTCTTCTTCTTCTTCTTCTTCTTCTTCTTCTTCTTCTTCTTCTTCTTCTTCTTCTTCTTCTTTTTCATCATCATCTTCTTCTTCTTCATCTTCTTTTCTTCTTCCTCCTCTTCTTCTTCTTCTTCGTCTTCTTCTTTTTCTGCATCTGTTGTTTCTGCTGCTGCTACGGCATCATCATCATCATCTTCTTTTTTTTCTTCTTCTTCTTCTTCTTCTTCTTCTTCTTCTTCTTCTTCTTCTTCTTCTTCTTCTTCTTCTTCTTCTTCTTCTTCTTCTTCTTCTTCTTCTTCTTCTATTTCTTCTTCTTTTTCTCTTTCTCCATCTTCTTCTTCTTCTTCTTCTTCTTCTTCTTCTTCTTCTTCTTCTTCTTCTTCTTCTTCTTCTTCTTCCTTCTTCTTCTTTCTTCTTTCTTCTTCTGCTTCTTCTTCTTCTTCTTCTTCTTTCTCTTCTTCTTCTTCTTCTCATCTTTCTTCTTCTTTCTTCGTCTTCTTCTTCTTCTTCTTCTTCTATTTCTTCTCTTTTTCTCTTTCTCCATCTTCTTCTTCTTCTTTTCTTCTTCATGTTCTTCTTCTTCTTCTTCTTCTTTTTCTTTCTTCTTCTTCTTCGTCTTCTTCTTCTTCTTCTTCTTCTTCTTATTTCTTCTTCTTCTTCTTTTCTTCTTTTCTTCTTCTTCTTCTTCTTCTTCTTTCTTCTTTTTCTTCTTCTTCTTCTTCTCTTCTTCTTCTTCTTCTTCTTCTTCTTCATCTTCTTCTTCTTTTTCACCATCTTCTTTTTCTTCTTCTTCTTCTTCTTCTTCTTCTTCTTCTTCTTCTTCTTCTTCTTCTTCTTCTTCTTCTTCTTCTTCTTCTTCTTCTTCTTCTTCTTCTTTCTTCTTCTTCTTCTTCTTCTTCTTTCTTCTTCTTCTGCTTCTTTTATATTCATCACCTTCTTCTTTTTCTTCTTCGTCTTCTTCTTTTTCTTCCTTCTTCTTTTTCTGCATCTGTTGCTTCTGCTGCTGCTACTGCATCATCATCATCACCTTCTTCTTTCTTCTTCTTCTTCTTTTTCTTCTTCTTCTTCTTCTTCTTCTTCTTCTTCTTCTTCTTCTTCTTCTTCTTCTTCTTCTTCTTCTTCTTCTTCTTTCTTCTTCTTCTTCTTCTTCTTCTCCTCTTCTTCTTCTTCCTCTTCATCCTCTTCTTCTTCTTCTGTTTATAGCCCATAGTGGAACATATGCCATGAACTAAATCACGCCAAAGCGTTCCTTTTGCTAACGCATGCAGCTTTTCCCATGTCCTTCCTATCTTTTGTATTTGTGTGCGCAGAACTTGAGGCACCAGGTGTTGGTAGGATATTGACATAAGCAGATGATGTTTTTGCGTGTAGACATTGGATAGCATCGGATAGTGTTACAGGCAACTGTAGACAAAGTGACTGAATGGTGTGCAGAAATGAGTGCTGTTATCAATTTGGAAAAGGCCTCTGTTTTATGGTGCTCTATGGACAATAGAATTGTAAGAGCTGATATTCCAAGCCTCACAAATAATAACAGTATCATCAATAGAGAAAACAGACTGAGGTATATAGGTATCAATTTTGATAAACGGACTCAATGCTCTCAAGATAAGGGCAACAATGGACGTGGAACAAAAAATGCGGTTCACAATGTTCCAGCATGTGATCTTGTCGGTGATAGATTATGAACTTACGATATCAAAGAGTCAACAAAGATTATAGCAGCAATGGACATGGGTCAAAGAATGCTGTTCTGTTCTCACTGTACCAGCACTTAATGATCTCAGTGAGTGATTATGGACTGGGCTTGCTCACTGGAAGAGTCAGCTAGTGAAACTCGAGCGCATACAGAATAAAGCTATGCGGGTGATCCTGGAATGTGTGATCCTGGAATGTACAAGAGACACACCAATTGTGTTCATGCGATACATCCTTACATTGCCGACTATTTCAGATAGGCTAAACGTGCTGCAGGCTAAGTTATACCTCAGAGTAGCTGCAGATAAAGAGCACTCCTCTGTATGAAGCTTTGGATACAGTCAAGCATCAGAGGCTAAAAGGGGAAAATCATGAATGGCTCAAGCAGAAGATACAATGAGACAAGTATACATGCTGAAAAACATTGGGCGAGATGAGGAGTGGGTCAGAGAACCAGAGGAAAAGTCTGACCTATGTAGGGTCATGATCATATTAGACCAGAAGTGCAGAGAAGGGAAAGTAGGGGCTACTGAGGTGAGGTTCAAAAGTGGATTCACGACGATTCTCGCTCAGATAATCTGGTTATCTATACAGATGGTTCTGTATTGAGAGAGAAGAGAAGTGCCTGGGATTTCGTGGCAAAAGCCCGTGGAAAATCTTTAGTACGGAACAGTCTGGCATAAGATACCACGACATCTAGCATGAGAATGGAGATGGAGGCGGTCACTGCAGCTTACTGGTGGCTAGAGAATAAGATACAAACACATATTGTAATTGTTACGGACTCTAAAAGCATGCTGAAAAAGGTGAAGACAGGATTGCTTCGAGCAGAGTAGCAAGCTTCACTGGCAAGGTCACGGGTAGTGAACATACTTTGGATCTTTTCTCCAGGCTATGCCGGCGTGGTAGGGAATGAAAAGGCCGACAGATTTGCTAGATCTGTTCCGATCGAGAATATTACGGTTAACTTCGTGTCCCGAGGTACCATAGTACAAAAGTTTTGGAAAGACTGAGTGAATCGATAGTTACTGAAAGAAGCAAATAAGAGACATTAGTTGAAAAATAAAGTCTTTGCACTTTTTTAAAACCAATACCGGAGTGAAAAGTCGTAGGTTAGAGTGAATGCTTAAATCCCTAGGAGATTACGAGGAAAGACTAACTCAAAACTTTGGAGCAACAGTGATAGAACCAGATGAGCAAGAAAAGGTTATTAGACAGTCGCACAAATGTAAAAGCACCAGAAGCTGACAGAAGGGATCCAAGCATGAGGTGAAAGCAACATAATATGCCTTCAGTGAATATTTAATGCAGCATGGGTACAACAAACTGCCTCCATTAACTGGCAACAGGCAGTGGTTATACCATTGTGGAAGAGCAAAGAAAGCAAGCAAGAATGTAGCCAATACCAATGCATCTCTCTGAAGTAATGTTGGGGAAATGTATGCCAATACAAGGCTGAGACGAGTAATAGAACCACACCTGGCAGAAGAACAGATGCGATTTATGAAAAATAGAAGCTGCACGGATGCATTCATCCCACTTTTACAGTTAGTAGAAAAGAACAAGAAAGACAAATATTTTCGACAGTACTGCTTGATATGGCGTAAGCAAACATCACCTCGGAGTGTTCAAATCTGTAAATAAGTATTGTAGACTATTTACAGAAACATACAGCCGTCAGAATAGGAGTAGAGTAACTGTTAAATATACGTCATATTTCACAACCTGTGGTATTTCTGACAGATGCAAGAGCGGGGCTTCAAGTACTTCAATCTCGAAAGCTACCTGGTTAACGAACACCTCTCCAAACTAGGCAGCAATGTAACTCTGCAATGGATATCATCCCACTGTGGAGTTCCTGGAAATGAAAGAGCTGATGAACTAGCTACAGAAGGTGAAAATGAAGAACAACCTGACGTACCAGTCTCTTATCAACAACAACAACAAAAAAGAGAATGATAAAATCAATTAGAAAGCCACCAAAACCGGCACAAGATGATTGCCATTTTATTTCAGACTAGAGAAAGTTATAATTCTACGCACTCACTACCCAAAGTGATAAGAACCCTGCACAAGTCTGAAACTTGCTCGGACACTTTGACCTACTCATCGTGCACAAATTTATCAAGCCTGCACACATGTAAGATTGTGTCTTTTGCTTGCGCCACCATCCATGACCTTCCTCTTTTCAGTCTGTGACCCTTATATCTACCTAGGGTTTTATGCAAGAGGTGCTTCTTGTCTGCAACTGCTCTGAGACGTGACTTTGCTTGCAGAACTCTGAGCCTGTCTGCAATAGTAGGCAGTGCAAGAATACCGGGGAATCTCTTGTACATCCCAAAATTACCCACATTTCTATATTCTGTATGCGTTCGTTTCATCAGCTGACTTTTTGATAAGGTAAGCATTTCAAGTCCATAATCTATCACCGACAGCATCACATGCTGGAACATTAAGAACATAATTTTTTGTTTCATGTGATGGTATCAAGCACAGAGCACGTTCTCCGTAGCTCTTTTTATAATCATAGTGTAATCAATTTGGTTTCTATTTCTATCGCCGGGGCTTCTTTTTTCCATGTATAGTTTCCTAGGTGGATGTTGAAATAATTTAGAAGGAGCATTAATTTGAAACCCATTCCAACGGCAATATTACAAACCCATGAATAAAACATCAAGTGTGGCAAAACTGAACAAACATTTTGAATGAATTATGTACCATGGGTTGATTTAAAAAAAAAGTCTCTGTAGCATTCAGACATGCGTCAGTATATATATATTTGTATAATTTATATCATCACCGTCGTCATCATCATCATGTGCCCTGCCGACTGGGCTAGGCTCTCATGCATCTCCACAGATCAAGATCCCTGGTTGCCTGGAACATATATATATATATATTAGCTTACCAGGCCACGCGTTGCTGTGGCATAGTTTGGCTAAACGGAAATGAAAGAAAATAGAAATTGCAAGTGTCTAATACAATCATTATCTGCTCAGATATAGAGATAGTCTTTGATCCCCCCCCCCCTCACCATCACAACTAAATCCACCTACTACTCTCTCCCTCATTAAAGATTTTGGAAAGTAAAGACAATGGAAATCGTACGTGTCTGATATAGTTAATGTCGCAATCATTCTCTGCACAGATATAGAGATAGTCTGGTTTTCCAACTTTAGAACACGCACCTTATAATTGTGTCTTTATATTAGTGGTCGTTTAAATGGTGTTATTAGCACAGTAACAAAAATGGTTATTTGGTTATCACATGCTAAAGATGTTTGTATTTTTATAGGAGACGGAAGTAAAGCTACAACTGTACTTGTAAATAACAAAGTAAGTCGTAAAAAAAAAGAAAAGCGTAGGTAGCATTAGTAAAATATAAACAAATTAGGTAATGAGAACTTGAAAATCACGTGTAAAGCTCTTTAAGTTCTCTTAAATTAAAGTCATTACCCCTCCCCTACCCTCTTCCACCGTCTACTGCTCTCTCCCTCTTCGAAATATTTGAAAATCATTACCTGGCGACATTTTGTTGTTGCTGTAACTGACATTGACATCCCTGTCCATCCGGACTGAAATGGGGAGCAGGAATTGTAATAGGTAGTAAATGGGGCTAGTGTAATATTTACCACATCATTCTTCAAGTACCAGTACAACTACTACCACGACCCCCACCACAGTAGCTAAAATAATGTCACTGCTATCTGTGTTACCATCGGAGTAGACAGAGAGTCGTGAGCCAGAAGATTTTGTTCCGCATGGCTAGTGCTGTCGCCACAGACTGGTCAGGTTAGGATGTTTAATTTCGCTTCCCGACAGAAGAACGCCATAACCTTACCTGCGGTCTTCACATGAGAGAACTACGGTGTAACAGCCCAACCACAACTACTACTGCTGCTGCTACTTTAAGTGGGTAAAGCAGTTACTGTGACTTAAATCTCTCTCAGTTAACAATTTCCACCCCCCCCCCCCCCCCCCCAAAAAAAAAAAAAAAAAAAAAAAATTCACCGACAACTCTTTCCCTCATTAAAGTAGTTGGGAGAAAAAAAAAAACCTTGAAAAGCAAATGAAAACAGGAATAAAAACACCATAAATAGGAAATGAACGATATGGTAAACAGCACAGCTTAAAATTCCAACGCAGATGAAATAACTAAATCTAAATGAAAATAAATGGAAAGCTATGAAATTTCAGCGTAACCATGCAATCGGAAAGTTTAAAAATGCAATCATAAGAAAGCGAAATGGTCAAATTTAATTATCAAATGGTTTACCCATTTACTTTTCTTATTTTTTTTTTTTTTTTTTTTTTAGTATTAAGGGCAACATGGCTAGTGCTGTCACCACGACAGAGCAGATAAGGATATTATTTTATTCTGGGTTAAAAAAAATTAACTACTGCGGATTCGAACCCTGGTCTCCCGCACAGGAACCCAGTGTTTTAACCATTCGACCAAGCAGCCACTTCATCGGAGCAACGAAAAGAGAATTAAACTATTTGAGAAGTGTGTCCCTACTACTGTGTCCCGATTATAACACAGCTCAAAACCGCAGGCAATTGTTTTCTCATAGACAGATACTCCAGATATATTAATGAAACGGCACAACAATATAAATCACACGTGTCTAACACGGTTAATGAATTTAATGTCGCAGTCAATGTCTGTGCCGACGTCGAGGTTGTTTGAAAAAAAAAAACAGAAAAAAAAAGAAATCGTGTTTAATATGGTTATTGTGGCAATCATTGCCTATACAAATATAGAGATAGCCTTGTTTGCTGTACCACGACCTACTCTATGTATTTGAGAAGGCGTTGGCTGTACGTAACTCGCCGGCGAATGGTGGAAGTCTTGCGTTCTGACTACGGCGCATGCGCAATTACTAACGTGGCTATAATTAGATGTCACTAACAATTTAAATATTAGTTTCGAATATTTTTGCTTAAATTGTCGCAAACTATCTCTAACAATGACAGGTTGAATTTTAAACCAAGATGGGTGAACATCCGGTATCAAAACAAACATATCCTGAAAATTTCAGCTAAATCGGTTCAGTAGTTTCCGAGTCTATAGCTCATAAACAAACACACAAACATTGATATATATATATATATATATATATATATATATATATATATATATATATATATATATATATATATTAGGACTGTACCGAATATTCGCTTCGTATTCACTACAGGGCCGAATTGTGGACCTATTGACTATTCGGTATTTCCGCCGAATAGTTGCGGTCGGGCCGAATACAAATAGTAGTTACCTTACACCCGCTTCTGCATATACGGCCTTGATACTGACAACATGGAACGATTGGTTTTGTTGAAAGCTAATGCAGCTTTCCTGCATTAACTAAGATGTCAGTGACAATTTCCAAGTTTAGTTACTTGTTATAATACTTAGGATTCTTTCATTTCTAGTTATTAGTTACCAGAGACTGACTGAAGGATGCAAAACATAAAATGTTTTTAAATGTTTACTATATTGTACGGATACTAACTAAACATGGAAAGAATATAAACTCCAGCAACATGCAAGTCGATAATATGAAAATCGAACGAACGGAAACATATAAGTACTTGGGTGCAAACTTCAACTGCTCCAACATGCTGAGAGAAGAAAAACAATCTAGAATACAATCTAGAAATAAAGTATACTATGCCCTTCAACATCTGCTAAAGTCAAAGTGTCTGTCTCGCAACACCAAGATCAAAATATTTAAAACGTTGATAAGACCAGTCATTTTATTTGGCTTTGAAACTTGAAGAAGAAATAAAAGAAATACAGCCTTAGTACAGGTTTTCGAAAACAGTCTTGAGGCAAATCTTTGGACACATCAAAGATGCTAACAGCGGGGAATGGAGAGTGAGAAGCAACAACGTAACACATAATCTGTTTAAATCACCATTGATCACTGGCATCATGAGAGCTAAAAGACTAAAATGGTTGGGGCATATTGAAAGAATGTCAGATGACAGAGAAGTTAAAAACTGTATACACCTTAGAGAGGAATGGGAGTATACCACGTGGCAGGCAAAAAAAGAATTTCAAGAGATAATGTCCAGCCAGACTGCAAATAACTGGTGTCACAAATTGTGAAGATAAGGCCAGCCAGAGAGTTTAAAGGAGACCAGTGATATCTCTTCAGCAGTAAACCTCAAGGATTCAGAATGCTATGAAGAAGATGACTATTCTGTGCTACTTTATGTGAAGTAAAAGTTCAGCGTACATTTGACATTGTGAATGTGTGTGTGTGTGTGTGTGTTTTTTTTAAATAGATATATTTTATACACTATTCGTATTCGTATTCAGCCGAATAGTTGGTCCCGTTATTCGTATTCGGCCAAATAGCTAAAATCACTATTCGGTACAGCTCTAATATATATATATCAAAGTGATCAAGATCACTAAACCAAGTGTTTATTTAATTATTTTTTTATTTGTTGCGTCTGCATCTGTGTAAAATTGTTACCCTTGAGAGTTTTTCTAGAGGTCTGAACAAATGCAAATCATATAGTGACAAATTAGGATAATAGACTGGATGTTGCAGAATTTTTCGCTTCTTCTGTGCGAGCAGTACTGTGCAACAAAATCACACCGGGGGAAAGCCTGCCGGGATGTTTTTTCTTGATAGCTTTATGCAGTTTGTCTAGTGTCTTCTTTGAAATCTGCCAACAAAAGCTCCTCATTGTCAAAAAAAAATGTGATCAGCATAATCGTACCAGTGGAAACATGTTTCATGAATTATTTGGCCTTCAGGGATCCAGCATGTTTCAACTGCACTCTGTCTCGGTTGCTGCTCCGCTCAAATGGTGACTATTGATTCATCGCCTGCCACTAAGCGGATAATAGTGAAATGCATCACCAGTATAGCATTACATGGTTCAAACACTATTCCATACGATTCTCATTTCCGAGGTCGGTCAACATTCGTGGTACACACTGTGAACATTCTTTTTTTGTGTGTGCCTTCTATCCTCAACTGGAGCATAGGCCCCTCAAGCAACTCACATCAATTCGTTCTAATGTTTGCTATCGCATGCATTTCATCTTATGCCCTCCCAGTCTTTTTTAAATTCACTCTCTAGCTCCCTTCTCTCTTCTGATCCCCCCCCCCCCCCAAACCAGTGTCTTTTCTTCACCTCTTGGTCCACTGGAGCTTATTTAGCCCAACTTTAGTGATTTGGTCATAAACCATACGATTTAATTCCCTGATTTTTGCGCACAGCACAGTTAATGAATGTTTGTATTTTATTAGTAACTGCTTTAGTTATTCTCCATCTTCCTGCTGCATACAGCAGTACTGATTTGACATAGGAAATAAATACTTTAAGTTTAGTATCAATTGAATTAATTTGTTTTAACTGTTAACATACCATCCAGTATTTCAGTTCTTAAAACAATGTTTTGATCTATCTCAACTGACACATTGAATTCTTTCGCTTGAAGACTTTGGTCGAAATGTTCGGTTTTATTTCTGCGCGTCTTTTCCATGTCCTCCGCTGAGCCTTTGGTTTACATTTTATGATATTTAGTACTTCTGTGTCAACCAGTCTTCTCTATCACGGCTGGTTCTAATGCCTATTGCCTTACAGTCTGGGTTAAATTTTTCCTACTTTTTGCATTTATGTCTCCCATGAATATTATTACCTCCGACAATTTTACTACTTTAATGTTTTTTTGTGGACCTACGTAGGTAGTAGTTTTCCAGCTGTTCATCATTACACTCCTTTGCTGGTGCATTCGCCTGTAGTATTGCCTAAAGGTTTTGCTTTGATTTTCATTAACATCAAGCTATCTTTATGAGCCAAAAATCCATTAATGCTTTTCTCTAAGTTTCCTCCTACTGAAAGTCCTACTGCACGCTCACGATGCTCTGCTCCACAGTTAATAAATCTGTAGCACTCCTTCTTTAAGTAGCAAGCATCTGAATATCCTGTTTCTGATACTCACAAAATTCTCGTTTGAAGCTTCATAAATTAGTATTCACACTTTCCTGCTTAAAAATCAAATAGCTGCTGAATCCGATAAAATACAGAATTGCTATTGCCGACCACATTTTTTTTTACAAGTCATAGGATGAGAAGGCTGAATGTTTAAAAACTGGATTCGTGGCTAAAAATTAGAACTAGACAGAGGTCTGAGTCAGGATGAGCAAAGACAGATCACTACAATTTTTTCTGGCGCTTATACATAAGTATGAATAGTGCATCTGAAAGCGAGTCATTCCAGAATAGTGATCTTCCTAGCACAGAACGGATAAAAACAGTCATGGATCTGCTCGCTCACTGTCTCGAGCAGAGTTACAAAAGAGACATAAAAAGGCACCAAGTTGCCAAAACACATATTTAAGATAATATTAGTGACTAAAATTTGTTTAAACTGTGCAAGACTTTCTGTGAACAGTCAATGTGCAGCTAGAATAAATACAGAAATGTCAGAAAAGTTCTTCATTAAATCTGGAGAGAGACAGGCGTGCGTTCTATCATCACTACTGTTCATCACATAGGTCAACAGAAGTTGCAAATCAGCTAATAATATCAAGGAAGGAAAAAAAAAATAGAAAATGACTAAAAAAAAATTTAACAAACTCATCATCATGTAGCAGGTCCTTTGCAGCATGTCGCTCTCATCACAGTCTGCCTGAAAGAAACTAGGTCTGTCGCCAGTTCTCCCGCCTCAAGCACATTCACACTCAAGGTGTCACTTATATCCTGTGCCCATCTTCGTGTCGGTCGGCCCCTGACCCTTCTTCCTGGTACCATGCATTCTGCTATAATTTTTTTCCAATCCGTCGTGGCGCTTGATATGATCAAAATATTGCAGCTTTTGAAAAAGGATGCTGTTTATTGGCCAATCTTCCCTGATGTTCAGATCTTTTGAGATGTCAAAATT
>CAJHNH020006557.1:157500-322500 GCA_905116865.2 Candidula unifasciata | reverse complement strand
GTCTGGGGCAACACAAGTTATGGCACTACAGAATATATAATCCTAGGCGCAACTTGGCCGGACATCCCCACTACTACAAGAAAATAGCTCCCAGACTATGATAGTTTACTATCATAGTCATGTTAACACAGAATAAGCTCTAATATATTATTACATACACTCCAGACAGCTAAGAAGATTGAATGATGGACACCAAATTCAATATTGAAAAATTCCAAAGACATGTAATAAGCTCAACATATACATCATGAATCAGGAAAAGGAATTCAATGGAATCAGTGACATTAAGAAACCACAGACATGTTCGATATGAGTGCCGCTGAATTCCTAGAAAGCGCCTGTCTCATCATGGCTTATGTGAGAATAGTGAATCCAGGAAATAGGCACTGAGTAATAATGAACTTATCTTTCTCTGGGTCTGGTCCACAGCAACACTTGCATCACACCAACTAGGACATAAGGAACAAGGTCACTGGACTGGTTGGCTCCTCAGCATCTCAGGAACTGTACTAAGAACAAAGTGTCAACTACTGTCTGAGAGTTAATTTAGCATCTCTACAGTTCACCACAAATGGCAGACTCTGTCCGGCTTCTCCAGGTGGCTCCCTGGATATGGAGTTCTCCCACCGAACTAATGGCTGCTACTGAGTTGTCTAAACAGAGTCGTCAACAGGTCCCAATGCTGCTGGTTGCAAATAAGAGTTTGTGGCATTCAAGCTGGAGTCTTCCAAGCTGGTTGCTTTATGGACTGTTGATTAACTGAAGGGTTCCAAGTAGATATCACCCTGTGAGGAAAGGGAACACCAGGATTAGCAGTCACCTCAACTCATATACCCAGTACCTTCTTAACTGCATCCATATATATATATATATATATATATATATATATATATATATATATATATATATATATATATATATATAGCTCAGAGGACAGCTCTCAGGATAAGGAGAATGTACTAGCCTCTATGCAACAGTGTCAGTCAGTCAGTATAAGAGACATGAGACAAGTTCCACATTGGAGAAGGACAGTCTCTCAGATAGAGAACAACAACTCTCTACTTCTATATCTGCACCTCTAGTTACACAGACTACTACTCACACAAATATGTATATTATGTTTCCCACAAGTTGAATCTATCCTTCCAGATCACCCAGTGTTGTACATGAGTTCCTGTAAACACCCCATGACGTCACTTTGCCTGTCCCCCGCCTCTCGGTGAAACTCTGTGGACCTAATTGTTCTGCCGGCTACTAGATCGGCATCCATTTTCACAGCTAGTTAGTTAAGGAACGATTGAACTACTAGATTAATCATTGATACTAGTGCTGGGGTGGGTAGTGCACACAACCTCAGCTTGAAAATGGGAAGGTTTGATTTAGGCGGGCGTGAGCATTTTGACACCAAGAAAAGTCTCGCTCTGTAATGCCTCATATCCGAGTCATCCCTCTCCTCAGCAGCGGGGTAAATATATAGATATATAAATGGTACTCGTAAACTATAAACGACTTACCCAAGCTCAGGATTCCTACAGGTAACAAAACTGGTACTTCGTTCTGGACAGAATTAAACACAAAGTCAACCCACTTCTGTTCTACTCGGAAGCCGGGCACAAAATAAGAGGGAATGGGTAGCGTCACTTTCACAGAAGTAGTGCGAAAATTCTTACGCCGGGGTCGTGAATCGTCCCATTGGATTAAGAGTAATAACACAAAGAATCTCTAATTTCCAACTGTAAGTTTAAAAAATGTAGACATATCAAGAGATTCAGAACATAAAGAAATATTTCATCCGTCGTATGAAGGTGTAAATATACACAGGGACTATATACCCACCGAACGGGTCTATATTTGAATGTGACCTCGTCACCAGGGGTGACAGAGTCACGAATAGCTCAATGTGTAGGGGTGGTTACGGCCATTTCATGACACTGGCTATAACTTATAATTTATTGGTAATTTTGAAAATTAAGAAATCGCAAGAAGTTTCTTCCTTTTCTTTCGTTTGCTTGAAAAATAATATCTATATCTGCAATGTTGTCTCTAGTATGAATTTCACTGTCTTTTGTAATTAACCCGTTAAGTTTGACGTGCACTTATGCTACAAGTGTAATATATTACACAGAATTGAAACACTAACAAACGAGTAATCAAAATAGTGTTTTCGTTTCTTTTTCCTCCCCACAGCTGTATTCTTTTTTTTTTCTAGTGCCCCCATCTGCTATTTCGGCCATCCTGAAAATTTCACCGAGGCAAAAACCTCCCCTTTGATTGTCCCAGCTCTTACGACCCCCCCCCCCCCCCTCTTCCCCCCCCCCCTCCTTTTTTTCCAGTAGGCAATATCGCCACTTTGGGAATCTGTGCTTTAGGAGCTTTGTGTGCAGCTGATTCTCAATCTAGCGAAAATCTTATGTGAATCTGCTCCATTCTCAAATGTGGTATTATATACTGTACTTAGTGACATATAATCGCTTTAGCAATGATCACTGTGTACTTTTTCTGCCTCTCAATACAGATCCATCTGTACATTTGATCACATCAGTTGGGCGGGAATAGTCATGCATCAATTGCTGAACTTCTGCTTCTGCAGTGGACGCTGGCACTAACCGCCCAGTGTGATTAGCACTCAACACAAATTTGATTTGTCCTCTGACATCTTAACCCACTTCTTTCTTCGCCTAGTGTTTTCAGTCTTACACACATCTCTGTGTCTTATTCTAGCCCATCCAAGACTTTTCTCTTATCAGCCTATAGCTCGTGACTGATCCAGAGCTTCATGAAGAGGGTGTTTTGCTTCTGCAGCTACGCTGAGTTATGATCTCGCGTGCTGCACTTTTAGCCCGTCTCTGTGTAGGATGGTCTCATCCTTCACTCCAGCATTGTGTAATTGGCTGATAAATATGTTTGTGGTACGAGAATGTACTTTCTGTTAACACTTTATTGCCATTATCTTTGCCTGCAGCCTTTCCTGAAGCTAATTCGCCAATTTGCTAACTTCTACCATTTGTGGAAGTTTGCCCAAGTGACAAAAGTTGATAGAGTCCTCATGACATTAAGAGCACCATCTGCAGGCTCGTCTCGGTTTAGTAAAGTTTCACATAATGCTCCACACATCTATCCATCTACCAGGGGCGATGACAGAAAGGAAAAATTAGGTGTGGGGGAGGTGGACGCTTAGCCCTGTAACTAACTTTCTAGAGCTTAGCAGCACCATCAATTTTTTTTTCAAAGGAATCATTCGTTTTTAGCACTACTACAGTATTACTGAAAACAAAATGCTTTTAAAACATTTTTTTAAAAATGAACATTTTTATTCGAATTAACTTTTATATCTCTGCTGCAGTAGCGCTGAATAAAGGACACATGTTCACGCTTTTAGGCGTATAGAGCATACAGGGCTAGACCAATATTTTATAGACCAATCGGCACAAAATGAGTGATGTGGTACTGAGTACCGTTGCGTACCCGTACACTTTGTGGTGGAAATATGGGGGTGACTGCAGTCAAGCTAATACAAGGAAATACAGGGAAATTTGACTCAAACGCTCAACAAAATGGGGAAGCAGAAAAACGTGAACAAAACAACACAACGTAACGTTTCGGCCGGGCAGCCTTTTTTAAACATAAGTGAACTACTCAAACGTAACATCAAGGATAGGAGAGTATGTATATCTCTAAGGGGTGACGTGAGCAACGTTTAAAAAACTGTGATGTAGAATAAATGAAATTTAAACAAATAAACGATGGTTAAAAAATATAGTCACGCACACAAAAATAAACAGTAGTATTTTTAACATATAATATAATACTGGGAAATAAAAGAAATACCAATGGTAACAATACATAAATGATACTGATAAGAGATAGAATAAAGTAATAATATGAAAAAAAAAAGAAAATAAAATAAAATAATTAACATTTAAAATGGGATAAGAGTAGAACTATTTAGATGAAGGTATGCTGGATGTAGATACCACCTGGACTAAGAACGCATAGGCTGTGGCTGAGACGATTTTCAAAAGCGAGGCGCGTAGTATGATCGACAGAGCAAGATTTTAATGCTGTGACAGATATATCATCTTTACATCAGAGCTATTAAAATGGAGAGGGATTGGTTTAAGAGTCTTCTTGTCAATATCGGAGAGGTGTTTCCGGAAACGATCAGCTAGCTTCCTGCCAGTTTCCCCAATGTATGCCTTGCTGCATCGTTTGCAGATAATTGCATAAATTACGTTGAGGGATTCGCAAGTGAAAGGTTCCCTAATTTGGAAAGAACCATTAAGGAAACTGACCGAAGAAGTCTGGACAACGAAAGGGCATGTCTTGCGAG
Organism: Candidula unifasciata; assembly: GCA_905116865.2. Classification (NCBI taxonomy): domain Eukaryota; kingdom Metazoa; phylum Mollusca; class Gastropoda; order Stylommatophora; family Geomitridae; genus Candidula; species Candidula unifasciata. The sequence continues at coordinate 318,170 of CAJHNH020006557.1, read as the reverse complement.
TATTCAGTAGTCCCAAAAGGAAGTGCTGTGTGGATCGGTGGGAGTTGGCTTCGGACAAGTCTATAAACTAATCTAGGTTTCTCACTAAAGATAATCTTGGTGTCCGGATCAGAGCGGAGGATGTCTAAAGGACGAAAGAATACGTTGAAAGCAACCACATTGTTAGGGTGAAAAGTCAAAATCAATTTAGGTTCATCAATGGTGGAATTACGTTTGGTGGGGGAATCATCTCTCCTGGTGATTGCCAAAACTTTGTTTAGAGCCCCTTGTAAAATGTGTTCCGGATAGAAATGGGCACGGAAGAAATCATAAAGTTCAACTGATTTATCAAAGAAGTCAGAATCATCAAAGCACAACCTGCGCAATCGAAGGAGCTGATGATGAAGCATAACTCCAACCCGTGGAAAAGGGCCTCTGTAGGGGAGCCAGGCGGAGAAGGCTTGGCCACAAGGGTGGCGTCAAGCATTTTTTAAATGACTGATTGACTTTCAACCCCACCAGGACCCCACAACCAGCAAAAAACACCCGGTGACACAAAGTGCCACCATTCAGATGGGAAGTGCCTGTGCAAAAGTCCTAAAAAGTCTGTTCAACTCCTTTTAGGGCCCTAGTCAACAGTTGGGGTGGGGCTTTAAAATAACAAAAATAATTTTAAAAGTGGGTTTATTCTTAAGTGTAATGATCCGTTATACTTTCATTCTGGTTTAGTTTAATTATAAATGAAAAATTGTTTTTCAAATTAATTAATGAACACAATGAAAGGACATTCTTTTCATGAGGAGTTTGTGCATCTACCGTTACAAATCTAACTATTATGATAACACGAGCATCTAATTGTATATATTTAACTCATTCTGACAAAACCGCACCGCCATGCTTTCTGTTTCCTTGTTGTGGAATCTATTATTCTTTTCTTTTTAATCACATTTTCTTATGTTAGAGATGGGAGCTTGGAGGTCTTGCCACATACTCAGCTGAGGCGTGGGGGTCTTGTCATATACTTAGTGGTTGGATGGGCTGGGTAGGGCGCTTGTCATATTCTTAAGGTGGCACGATCTAAAAAAAATGTTAGAAAGTCGACTTTTCTGAACACTGCCTATATAAAATTAATTGGATTGATTGGCACCTTTCCGTCTTTCCAGTGTTATGACAGTGTTATATTGCGCTATAAGGAGGCATGAGACTCACAGCCCATGGCGATGGCGAGTGTGATTAGCAAGACACGCACGTGTCAAGAAAAGTCTTCCACAATGATAGTGTGGGATTTCAGGACCATTGTTGTCAACATTTGTGTTTAATCTGTTTCTTTTCAGACGCTCAGCTCTTATTCTTTCTGCAGTAATTTCTTCCTTCACTCTCGTTTCCTTCCTGCTTTGTCCTTTCCACACAACACAGTCCATGGCATTTTGTTCCTATGAGTCCACGTAAATAACATCTTTATATCGTAGTAAAGGTCGTCCTCGGCATCTTCTTTCTGTTTTTAATTCACCATAAAGGATGTCCTTAGAAACTCTGAAATCATCCATTCTCCAGGTGTGACCCAGGCATCTGAGCCTTCGTAGATTGAGCATGGAAAAGACTGTTGTAGTACCTGCTTTTTCCAGTACCTCAGTGTTTGTGATTTTGTCCTGCAACTTAATGCCAATGTTCTTCTTAGGCATTGCATGTGAAAGCTATTTAGCCGTCTCTTCGGCTGAGATTGCTGAGAAAACAAGCCTGTTAGACAAGGGTTTTTGTTTTAATTGTGAGCTCTCTGTTCTCCCAAACTCTCTTTGTCAATCTGCTTATTGTTGTTGCTGCCATGCCCTTCCTGATGTTTATTTTTCGGTCCAGCCGTAATTTACTATTCACTGTGGAGCCTAGATAAGCAAAATGGTCAATGTGTTTTAATTGTGAGCTTTCTGTTCTCCCAGACTCTCTTTGTCAATCTGCTTATTGTTGTTGCTGCCTTACCTATCCTGATGTTTATTTCTGGGTCCAGCCGTAATTTACTATTCACTGTGGAGCCTAGATAAGTAAAATGGTCTATTGTCTCAAGCTCTTCACTGTCAATGTAGACTGTAGGTCTGTCATTAACAACTTGCACCATAACCTTTGTCTTCTTTTTGCTAAAATTCACAGCATGCATCATCAAAGGCAGATAGTAAACATGCAGCCCCTCCTCTGAATGGGTGGTTATTGTGGCATCATCTGCAAACAGCAGCTCTCTGATAAGTACCTTTCTTATCCTGGTTTTGGCCTTCAGCCTGCAAGCATTGTAAAGGCAGCCGTCAGATCAAGAATGAATAAATATACCACCCTCCTGATTTCGAAAGGCATGTGTCAAAAAAAGTAAAAAGTGTGTTCCAAAGAGAGTAGGAGCGATTACATACCCCTGCTTCACTCCATTTTTGATTACAAACTCCTCTGATGTTACACCATTGAAGTTTATTGTACCTTTCATACCTGTGTGGAAGGACTCAATAATGCTCAGTAGAGTAAGTGGACATCCAATCTTCTTTCCCTGAATAATATAATGTCTTAAAAATTACAACTTTATTAAAATTCTCTTTTAGCTGCTCCGAATTCACAACATTCGTTGAATTAACTTAGAATGAATTACTTACTGTCCGGATATCTTTCCGTCTACAATAAGCTCATGCAAAATGCCGAAAAGATATTTCTTCACTGTCCAAAGCATTTAAAACATTTTAAACATAAACACAGGTCCTTATTTTTAATATATACATCTGGCCGTCTCAATTTTTTTTTTTTTTTTTTTTGTGACGCATTTAAGTCATTGCTGTTTCTGAACGATATGCTGAACTTGTCTCGAATATTTTGACAGTCAACTGTTGACCTAATTGAAATCTGAACAAAGAAGACACCAAAATTAATTGCACAGTTTATTGCCTGGCATATTTCGCTGTATCTCGTCAGGTGCATACTACAGTAACGATTACATAAATGAAGCAAATAAGTAAATCCTTTTTAAATGAAGTATAATTTCAACAACGATCAAACATAACTATCTGTTATTACCAGGGCAGCCGAAAAGACAGAACCATATCTTTCTGTATACAGAGTTCTTGGCGCAGGTGACGAATCGCAGAAACTTCGAGAAATCTTAGCGTTCTGCCACTGGTTGACGTATGAAAGATTTGAAATGCGTTGTCCTTAGTTACCGCGTGTCCAGATTTTAGAAGATGACGTGCAATTGCAGATGGTTGATCGTTTAAATGAAATGTTTACTCTGTGTTTGGAGCAGAACAATGAACAGGCAAATAGAAAATCTAATTTTAGTCTCTGGAAACGTAGACACACAACAACAACAAAAGAGTTTATTTTATGGAAACAAAATCAAACAAATATAGACTTTCTGAAAAGACTGCGAAAAAGAATTACTAAAAGAAAAAAAAGGAGTGAGAGAGAGCGCGCCAGTTCAGGTATTTTTACCACATTAAAAAACATAGTTCGCCTTTAAAAATTATGCTGGAGGAACTGTTGAGGGCAAGAGGTAGACAGCGATACAATTGGGGGGGGACATCAATAGATGGATTAGCAGCAGACTAAGAGAGTGTCCAGCCAAGACAAGAGACAAGGCGTTTTGGAGATCCATTGCAGCCAACCTTCTTTGTGGAGAAGGCAACTGGCTGATTTAATAGACAAATTGTCATTTAGTGTATCCATTGATTTAATAGACACATTGCCTCTTAGTGTAGTCAGTCAAACGTAGGCTGGCTTTACTTTCAAGGACATTGACTGATCCCCATTTTAAGCTTATGTCAGTCTGTAGAACAAGATGAATTTAAAATGTCTGCATTTCAAGATTTTAACACGTAACTACAGCTTCTCGCGTAAAATTGTATCTGTCTTATATTTAACTTTCTAACTGTATTGTGTATTATTTATTTTGTTTCCTATTTATGTCATTCATTAATTACACCATTTTTTTAGCATTTATATAATAATTATGTGCATCTTATTTTAAATTAATCAGTAATGTTTACTATGTCTTTTACCTATTAGGTCAGTGTTAACAATACAAGGAAAAGCACACAGGCCTTCTTCCCACCTAAACGTCAATCACTGGAGGAATACTTTGTAAAGGGACGATACGACGCTAGCCGCTTCCTTATTCGAGAGGGTCTTTATGAAATATGCACAGCCACCCAGAAGAAAGTTATAATGTATGAATCGTCAGTTTAATAGAGAATGTTGCCAGTCATTTTTCTAGTAATGAAAGATAAACACAAATTTTACTTCTGTCTGCTCAATCATGAAAATATTTGGTTACAATCATAAATCGAAGTAATTATACAATTAGAAAACAGTAGGGATCAGCTATCATGAGGGTGGACACAATAATTTGGAGACATCATGAGGAAAACAATATATAAGCTAAGAGGATGGGCGAGGGATTGAGTACCACTCCTGTGTATCAGACATGATGGAGATAACATTCTAAAAAAGACCTACTACATGATGAGGATGATGCCTAGATAACCGTGCCTGCACATGCATCTCTCTATTTGTTGGCAAATGCACACACAAGGTATTTGATCACTTAGTTAATTTTACGTTTGGAATGAATTTGTGATTAGTTATTTTTATAAGTGGAAACATTTTATATTCATCTAACAAATGTTAACATTATTGATAAGCTTTGTTACCTTCTGACATGGATATATTTATAATCGGCCAATTCTTCACATGAAAACATTACATGTTTTTATTTTAAGTTTAATATTTGGTTTCCACACATTTTCATGTACATGCGTCTGCGTAGTCTCGAGGCATGGTGTCCGCCTCGTGTGTGAGAGGTTCCGGGTTCAATCCCCGGTAAGGGCTGGTATTTGTTCACGTGGACTTGGACTTCTAGTAATTCTTCCTGGTCTCTGTGTAGTGAAATCAGATGCCTGTGTGTATTATTGCGCACATAAAATAATCTCTTGGCAGTTGGAAATCGAAAAGACTAGCCTAACGGCGCTGTCCAGGCAAAATTTGGAGTTTAAAATCTACCCAAAGTATTTTAGGATCCTCGCCGGTGCTACAGAGCCTGTGCATTGTGCTGAGCTTCTTCGGACTCGGATTTGAGTTAACAGAAGAACGGAGCTCTAATGCGTTACGACCCTTGTGCCATGATGTTGATCTGTGGCTCAAACCTCAAACATGTTCATGTACAGTGAAAATTCATCTAGCCTTTTATGTTGAAATCTGCGTCAGTCCCCCCCCCCCCCCCCATCTTTGTCTACATACTGCGCAAATAGGTATGACTCCACCTCCTGGAATAAGAAATCATTAAGAACAATTAAATTACTTTTGCTTTTTCTTGGTATTTATTTATTTTTTTTTTTTTTTTTTTTTTTTTTTGAGAGAGAGATAATTGTTGTCTTGCTTCAAGTATGTTAAATCTATCTTGTATATGATTACGTAGTGGGATAGAACAGAAATATCATCAGCGAAGTCCAGTCCGTCAAGCCGTTTTGTAGGGTCCAATGGATTCCATTCATGGTGGTAGCTGTTTTCAAAATTCACTCTATTGCAAGTAAAAATCAGTAGGGGCAACAAAAGATGTATTTGTTAGTTTTCCCTTGTGAGGAACTCGACATTTCATTTCTTTTTAAGTTGCTTTTGCAAAGTTTGTTATTTTCTGTTGGATATTTCCCATCAATTCTGTCAAATGCTTTCTTAAAGCCTACGAATCCAATGTGAAGTGGTGACTTTCATTCAATGCTTTGCTCTATTATTACGTGTAGTGAGGATGTTTGGTAAGTACAGGATTTGTTTGGCCGAAAACTTGCGTTTTCATCTCTTTAGCTATTTATCAATAGCATCTTTTAATCTTGCCAAAATAACCCTACTTAATATTTTTCCAGAAACTGACAGCAACATAATTCATTTATAGCTTTTACACTCCTTCAAGTCATCTTGAGCATTTTCACAAGACATCATTCTCTCCTATCTGCTAGTATTTCTTTGGTTTTCTGTACATTACTGAATAATTTATATAGCAGTTTCGTGGATGTGTTTATATTAAAATTAATAACGTATTGGAAAACCATCTAAACCGGCAGTTTTACCTTCATTCAGTAGATTGATAGCTTTTCTAGTTTTTCTCTTATACAGCATCTTACAGTTGATTTCCAGTTTCTTTCCTAAAAAATAGATATCTGGAGGGTTATCTGTGACTGGTTATTCAGAATTACTTCAAAACTTTCTGCCCATCTGTCTATTTGATCCTTTGTTGGTGAGAACCTTCCCTTGACTTTTTTTTTTTTGGGTAATAATCCTGTTGGTTGACTATATTTATCCACTAATTTCCGTATGATGCTGCATGGGTTTTCGAGGGTTCCTTGTTGCGTTGCCTTTCTTCAATATTTTTAAAGGGTTTCATGAGATATCCACACCTTATGTTTGTATTCCAGTTTGCGAAGGACGTCTACACAGTATTTATTCCAAAGTCCTATAATATTTCACCAGCAGATTTCAATACTTACCTCTTCATATAACTGTTGTAGCAACTGGTACTTATTTCAGATTAACCGAAAATTTTCCCCTATTTTTTTTCTCTCTGAGATATGCTAGTACTTTAATTCTAGGCGACCACATCTCGTCGGCTTTGAAATTTAGTAGGGATTTTCAGGTACAGTACCATATTATAGGAGCGTTATGGTTATGATGAGCGTTTAATTAATAATGACTACTACTCACCCTAATCCTACACCTCCCCCACCCTATACTATAAAGCGTTCTGTGGACTTCCCTACCACCCTGTCTCGGAGCAGACAGGATGTGGTCGCCTAAAATTAAAGTACCGATATCCTACACTATATTCGTTTTTATGACTGTAAGATGTTATAATTCTCTCATTTATTAGTCAGTTGTACTAACCAACAGATAGTGATCAGTAAATACATCAGCAACTCCAAAAGCCATAAGATCGTACGTTGATTATATAATTTTGTTGTTGTGTCGTTTTATTTTTACACTAGCGGTGCGCTGCCACGCGTTGCTGTGGCCCCGAATGGTGGAATGCAAAAGAAGGAAAGTAGCTCTCAACTAACAGTGTCTGTCATAACCCTAAACCCCCTTCCCTCTCCCCTCCACCCAGTCATTTCTCCCTCTCCGAAGAATTGAAAAATCATCCCTGGCGAAAGTATTAAACTAGAAATAGTTAAGAAATGAGAACTTGAAAATAATGTTTTAAGCTCTCTTAGGTAACAGTGTCTGGCATAACACCCCCTCCCCCCCCCCCCCACCCCCACTTCCCCCAATAATATTTCCCACACCCAAGGAATAAAAAATCATCACTTGGTAAAATTATTAAAATGGAAATAGTTAAGAAATGATAGCTTTAGAATAATGTTTTAAGCTCTCTCAGTTAACAGTGTCTGCCATCAACCCCCCCCCCCCCCCCCCCCCCCCCCCTTTTCCACTAATCATATCATCCTCGCAGAAGGATGGGAAAGTCATCATCTGACGAACTATTGTACCTAAACTGAGCTTTGCATCCGTGTCCACCCAGAGACAGATGGATAGCATTAATGTGTAATGAGAAGTAAATGCCAGTGCAACAGCTACCACATCACCCATCCAGTACCAGTACTACTGCTACCGCTGCCACCACCACCTTCAGAACAAAAACTAAAAACAGTCACTACTACATCACACAAGCGATAAACAGCCGGTGACACAAAGTGCCACCATGCGGATGAGGATCACCTGAGGAGAGGTCCGAGAAACCCCTCTCAGCTGTTAGGACATTTTTATAGTGAGTAAAGGACCCTTTTCCACGCCTTTAGGTATATAATAGGCAATAAAGGGCTAGATATACATTTTTATAGACCGATCAGCACAAGATGGATGATGTAGTCAGCATCACGCCAACCGACTTTACTTTCTGGGACTGCATCCGGTACCCACTCAAGGCTGGGTCGACCTGGGGGTCAAGGTCATTTTTGAAACTTCCGATCCGCGCGATTTATTTAACACAACCTACACAAAGTAAGGACGAAGCAGCACCCCGTCTAAGGAATACTCAGTATCAGTTACTGATCCTGACAGAACAGTATTTCTAGTAACAACACATCTAGTATAAGAGGAAGTGGAGATGGCGGAGAATGCTGAAGAAAAAAAGTTGGAGGTTTCAAGCGCTGTGCTGCAGAGGTCAAAAAAGCAAAGTTGGAAGCTTTTGTGAATGATAGTTGAGGCTATAAAACACTAGGGAAATTCTGGAAGCTGCAAATGCAGATGTACAGATCGGCCTATGACAGTGGGAATAATTTGTAGAGACAATGATGTGCGTATTACAATAGACAAAAAGAAAAGTTAGGCTTTTTTCAAAGGTTTATAGCTCAAAAAGATCATAATGATATAGACATCAGGGGTGCAGTTTGAGAGGATTTAGCTGGCACCTTGAAGAATATGCATTATGAATCATGATACGAGTAGAAGATATCAAACAATTATTTTTAAAGGAAAAAGACACTGCACCATGGCTGAATGGGGTCAGGTATGGCCACATAAAGGCTTTGAGCGATGTAGACCTGCCAAAGATGACCGACTGCTTTAACCAGAGCATTAAGACAGCATCAGTACCGCAGGACTCGGTGCAAGCTATCTAATCCCACTGGCAACACTTTTTAAGGATTATTCTAAGCTCAGTGGCTTTACAATCATCTCCTCACATAACACATTTAGGAAGGTCTTGGAAAAGATAGTTGCTGTAAAGCTGCAAGACTTTTTGGAGAGGAGGAAGCTTCTGCTAAGAATTCAGGGAAGCTACAGGCCAGGAAAGGACACATGGGCAAATGCTGCCACTTTTGCTTTTGAAGTCTATGAATGGTGCCAGAACAAATAGGAAACTATGGTGGTAGCACTGGATGTCTGGGATGCATATAACAGAGCAAGATATGACATCTTGATGACTGCACTGAAGGAGAAGGAGATCAGTGCATGGCTGGTGAATTCGGTTGCAGCTGTCATGGGTTCACGTCGGGTTGCTTTCCGATTGGGCTCATGGACCTCAAAACAATGTAGTTTGGCCCCAGGATTGCCACAGGGATCCGCCATCTCGCCTGTGCTGTTTAACGTGTATACGAGCAAGATTGCAAGCCTAGAAGCACCAGGAGTTGGAAGGATACTGACTTTTGCGGATGATTTACTGGCATATAGGCAGGGGAAGATAGGGAATAACACACGAGCTACAAGCCACACAAAGTGACTGAGTGATGTACAGAAATGAGGGCTGCCGTCCACTCAGAAAATGCGTCTGTTTTGAGGTGTTCTCTAGTAAAAGTAAAGGACCCTTTTCCACGCCTTTAGGCGTATAAGGCATATAGGGCTAGACCTATATTTTTATAGACCAACGGCACAAGATGGGTGATGTGGTCAGCATCACGCCGGCCGCCTCTACTTCCCGGGATTGCACCCGGTACCCACTCAAGGCTGGGTCGACCTGGGAGCCAAGGTCATTTTTGAAGAAAAGTCCGTCTCCACCAGGGAGCGAACCCACGACCTTCTGATCCGCGGCGCGCGTCAAGCCGCTCTGCCACGGCGACTCCCGGTGTTCTCTAGACAACTGAAGAAAAGATATAAACCCGAACAAAAAGTATATTAGCAAGCTTTACAATATAACAAATACAAGCAAAACGTGAACGTTGCGGCTATTGAGCCTTCATCAGCACACACAAAATAAACAATACTACAGAGAAACAAAAAATCATTTAGCTGGTATCACGATGCGGCCAGGTCGATGGTTTCAGCAGAATGACCGCACATGCGGTTAGCTGGTGGAATAAATACCACCCTGTGGAGTATCAGGGGCCATAACTGGGGTTTATGGGTTGAAACTGTGAGGGCAGTTCAATCCCCTGGAGGTCAAAGTCCCCAGAGTATAAATAAAGCGATTCTCTGTCGCTGGAATGGCTAGATTTAATGGCTGTCACCTCCATGTCGTGGACACTATGGTGATCCTGGGAATTGAAGTGCAACGGTACTGGTTTCAGGGCACCATTATGCACGTCCAAAAGATGTTGTCTGAACCTGTCAGCGAGCCGTAGACCTGTTTCACCAATGTATTTCATGCAACATCTCTTGCAGTTGATGGCATAAATGACATTGCGGCTAGTGCAATAGAATGCTTCACGTATGTGGAAGGTGGCGTTAGGGAATTCTAGATTGGTCACCTGTACTACATATAGACAGGTTCTGCATACAGGTCTATGGCAAGAGACCGTGCCGAGGTGGGGCTCAGACGCGAGGCGTAACTTACTCTTGACTAGAATGTCCTTGAGGTTACGATCATGCCTGTAGGCCACTAGAGGGGGTTCAGAGAAAATCCTGCTGGTGGCAGGGTCGGCTTTAAGGATGGAGAGATGCCTAAGGAAAATATTCTTGTCGCGGATGTTGTGAGGGTGGTAGGTGAGTGTGAGAATAGGTCTGTGGTTGTGACTTTTCGGCTTGGAAGCGAGAGCTTCGGCACGATGGAAAGACCGTGTGCGGTGAAAGGCAGCAAATAGGACACGTTCAGGATACCCTAGAAGCAGAAAAAGGTCCAGCAATTCCAGGGCTTTGTCGTGAAAGTCGTCGTTCTCCTGGCATAGTCTGCGGAGGCGTAGAAGTTGGAAGAACGGAATAGAGTCCTTGCAAGAAGAGGGATGGGAGGAGGTGTAGAGGAGAAAAGCGTGGGAATCAGTAGGCTTGTAGTACACCGGGGTGCTAAGGCCCATAGACTTCACGGTGACGGTGAGATCCAGAAAATGCACCGACGAAGGTGAGATGCTAGAAGTGCATCGGATGCCGGGATGAAAGTTAGAGAAAAAATAAATAAAGTTCTGCAGTTCCTGTAGGGGCATATCGGCGACACCGATGCAATCATCGATGTACCGCCTGTAGAGCTCGGGGAGCCTACCGGTATATGCATGACGTATCTGGTGCTCGGGGTGCCCCATGAAGAGGCAGCAAAGCTGGGTCCCATCTTGGTCCCCATAGCGACACCGCTAATTTGATTGAAATACTGGCCATTAAACTCGAATGAGTTTAGAGTAAGCACAAGCTCCACCAGACGAATCAAAGGGTCAGTGGCTATGGCAGCATCGTTAGAGCTAATGTCCCCAGTCTCACTATAGATGATAGAAATATCAACAGAGAGAGCAAACTGAAGAATCGGGAATAACATTTGACTAGAGCCTGTCCTTTAAGGACAATGTGGAGTGTGTTGTGAAAAGATGTTAAAAAGGACTCACTGCACTTAAAACTATGGTTGCGGTTGACATAGAGCAGAGAATGCTTTTCACACTGTAACTGCACCTAATCCTGTCAGTGATTGATTGTGGCCTGGGACTGCTTACCGTCACAAATAGTCAGATTGACAAACTAGAGCGCATACAGAACGCAGCTAAGCAGGTCATTCTGGGTTGCACCAGAGACACCCCAGTAGCGTATATGCGATACATCATTGGTTTGCCGACTGTTGCAGGTAGGCACAATGTGCTGCAGGCGAAGTCATATCTCAAGGTAGCTGCAGACGCAGATCACCCTTTGCACGAAATTCTGGGCGCAGTTAAGGGTCAGAGGCTGATAAGAGGGAAGTCATGGATGGCTCAGGCAAAAGGCACAATCAGACAGGTTTGCATCCTTGAGAACATTAGGCGAGGACAGGAGCGGGTCAAAGTGCCACCTGAACAGTCAGACTTGTGTAGGATCATAATCACACTGAGCCGGGAATGCGGAGGTTGGCCAGCAGGTGCCACGGAGGTGGAAATACAGCAATTAATTTAAGATAATGCTCGTTCAGAGGATTTGATTCTTTACACAGACAGTTCAGTGTAAAGAGACAAAAGAAGTGCTTGGGGTTTCTTAGCAAAAGTTAATGGTCGACGTTTGGTACAGGAGAGCCTAGTGTATGATAACACAACATCAAGCTTGAGAATGGAGATGAAGGCGGTCACTACAGCTTCCCGCTGCTTAGAGAATACGACACAAACACACATCGTGATTGTAACTGACTCAGAAAGAATGCTGAGGAAGATCAGGACTGGCATGCTTCGTGCAAAGTGGCATGCTTCACTGCGGAGGACACAGGTGAGGAGTACTGTCTGGATTTTTTTCACCGGGACTGAGGGTGTGTTGGGAAATGAACAGGCGGACAGACTGTCTGGCTCTGAGCAACTTGGTGAAATATTGATAATAAGGCAGATATGGTTAGTGCCTTGTGGGAGAGTGTCAGGGACCTAATCTACTCTACTTATTTTATATGGCTCGCTAGGAAGGCCAGCTGACAGACTCTACTACCCAAACACACTTAAGACGACACTCCGGCTGAGTACAACCATTATCTTTAATGTACAATGAACATTAGACGTACAACACTTCAACTGGGCTAAGCAGCTCCCATCTGAAGCTGCCTTGGCGATGACAGCTTTACACTCACTAATCACCCCAGGCCAGCTCCCATGGATCTAGGGGAGCACGACTCTTAGCTAGCAGTGTCTCAGTGCCAATCAATCCGCCGTCGATTGCCAAACGGGACTTCAGCGATACACGGAAAGTGTATGGCCTAAGCGTGCCCGGGCAGTGTTATCGCCATTACAAGGCGCGTCACCTACGATTAACTGCTTAAACAAATACTGCCTGTAATAACTACTATACAAAGAAACCCTAACTCTCTATACTATCTAGCCGACAACATTAAATACAAATACAACCTATCATAGACACTAAATACGAATATCCTATTTGTACCTAACCGTCACTAACCTAACGTTCCCTCGTCGTAAACTTTTGTCCTGTCTCTCTCGACCAGCACACAACCGTCGTCCACAACTGTCCGCTCACAAGTCCCCTCAAACCCGCTTGGACCAAGCCTTTTGTATTTCCGCCGAGTTCATGGCCAAATCCGCAGCACTCCGTGTCAGGCTGAGTGAACTCGACCTGGCCTCTAAACTGGGCACGGCTTAATGCGTGAACTAGCTGTTCGTTCACACACTGAGTTTGCACTGAAGGTCAACTAGTACAAGAGTGATGATTCACTATAAGACATCTGTTGTGCTTCTCATAGCCGAACTGGCCTCTGACAGAGAGCGTGCACAGTCCGGAGGATCAGATGGATCACCACAGTCTGGTGAGTAGCAAGAGGTTATGGCAGATGCTCAAAGCTCAGAGGAAAGGCAAGACGGACGTTTAATCAGAATGATAATTTCACCATTAGTATCAGACCTCTTCACAGACTGCTGAGGATGGTGACGGGGCGCTGAGGAAAATGCCCCGAGTTCTGTGAAGTCGGTTCTTGAATCAACTCAACTCAGTAATCATCGAAATATGTAAACATAGGCGTTTATGTCCGAGACATTATCACATTCGTAGAATAATTACAAACCCCCATCTTAGCCACTGCTCGGTAGAAAAATGCCTTTAAAATATACCACATCATCACTGACACACAACAAGCAAAACTACTCGCACACAAATACATCATGATCAACCAACATCAGGATTCCTAACTAGTTAAGGTTGCTCGTCGAAATCCAACAATTAATCTCAGATAGGTTATTTCAGTTATTTGTTACTTGAGACGCAGAGCTTACACCAGACAATTTTCACTCTTGTCTCAGGTCAAAATGGACGCTAGGCACGGCCACTTTTTTTTTTTTTTTTTAGCCGTTGCAAATTTTTCTTTTTTTACTTCTGCCAGGCGGTGGTAGTCGCATTTTTGCTCCATTTGTAGACTGGAAGGATATAGTTTCGTTGCCCAGCTTCTGAGTTGAGTGTATGGCGTGACACTGTGAGCTACGTGTGTTTTTCATTGGCACAGGAGCGGAGCAACTGTCTAGTGACCCGTTTGCTATGAAGCTAAAACTAGGATTACCAGATTACCAGATTACCAGATCACTCTTGTCTCAGCCTCATGGCTATCGAGATACATACATTTCACCACTGTTGCCCAGCCGCATGGCTATCTAGATACATACATTTCACCACTGTTGCCATCGCCGCGTTCGATAGACATTTCATAATTTGTACCACTGCCGCGGGGCTTTTGAATGAAATTTTCTGCGATTGCCACCACTATAGGGCTTTCAATAGACATTTTATCGCCATTGCCACTACCACGTGTTTTTCAAGAGACATTTCCACCATTTTCATCATTAACTCAGCTTCGGTGAGGCATACAATGGACATCGGACAGTACCTCGGCCAAAATCCTACAAATGGACATAAATCTGCTCCGGGACAGCCTGCAATGGACTAATTAGTTACAACAATGTTAAAACACTTTATTGCATAGCTGGCTTGGTTGGTATACTTCTCACAAGGCTCCCTTATATGAACAGATCTTAAAGTTAAACCTGATACGGAGACAAACAAACTGACCCCAAGTTTAGGTAAAGACGCAAACAATTGACACAAACAACTCCTAAGTATTAGGTGACAGGGATACGGGTATTATTTAAATCCGGGACTTCATAGCCACCCTAAAGCCCTCTCGTGAGCTGTGACATCTAACAATATGACACGACAGTTATCTTTTTTTTTTTTATATACATCTCAGCCATATCTGTACGGTCAGCACCCGACACTATGACACAAAGGTCGCTATTTAAAAAAAAATTTAATTTTTCCAACAACCTAAACTATCATGAGCGTCCGACATCAAACAGTATGTCACAACAACCGCCGTATTGCTATATTTTTTAATGCAACTCAAACCCTCCCTGAACTACCAACATCTAACACAATGACAAGAAGCCCACCCTTCTGCCATAAGTTCTCTTTTTTTACTACAGCCTAAACCACACCTGAGCTACTATGACACAACGGCCGCTCTTAAGCCGTAAATTCCCCTTTTTACTTCAACTCAGACCCTTTCTGAGCGGCCAGCGTTTTGCTTAATTGTTTCATTTTAATATTATTAAACCCTCCCTGAACTACCAACATCTAACACTATAAAAAGACTCCTGCCCTTCTGCCGTAGTTCACATCTTTACTACAGCCTAAACCCTCCCTGAATGACTGGCATCCAATAATATGACACAAAGGTCGCCGTTTTGCTATAGTTTTCATTTTTACTACAACCTAAACCCTCCCTGAACTACCAACATCCAACCCTATGATCAGACACTCGCCCTTCTGCGTCACGTACTCATGTTTTACTACAGCTTAAACCATCCCTGAGCGGCTGGCATTCGATATTAAAAAAGGCTACCATTTTGCCATAAATTCTCTTTTTTACTTTAACTTTACCCCTTCCTGAGTGGCCAACGACGCCAAACATTACCGTTATTTTTCTTATATAACAACTAAAACTACCCCGGCTCAATCCACCATCGGGGGATGAGTCACCCGCCACCTGTCCCCCGCCTCTTTGGAGACAATAATTCGCCTTCAAAGTACAGATTTGCCCGCCCGAGCAGTAAAACTAAAGAGATATCGATTTGTTCGCTGGCCCACGACTGAAATACATTAGCATAAATCAATAACCAACAATACATGTAATGAGCCCTCATACACGTAAAAGGGCTCAAACCCACCACACCAGGTGAAACCTACTTACTAATCAGAAAATAGTACCTTCGAATACTTACATTTTATCTATAAAGTCAGAAAGGCTGCCCGATAAGCCCCTTCTCTTCGGCCAGATGAGTCACCCGCCGCTTTGTCGGCGACCACAAATCTGTTCCACACTAAAGAAATATCGATTTACCTTCCTTAAATAATAGCAGTCCCCTAAAATGAAAACGCTGACAAACAACACCACGGGAGTCACCCGTCGCTTTGGAGACAATCGACTGCAACATATCGATTTAAACACTAGCACAATATATCTTTACACTCCCGGAAAAACCAATCACTCAACAGCCACCCGATCGATATTTACCAAGAATAAAGAGGGTGGCTACTACAGAGACATGAAAAAACGATCAATTGTGACGTCAGACGGCCGCTATCTTTTACTAAGGATAAAGAGAGTGGCTACTAAGTCCCTGGAAATAAATAAAATACCCATATCACCGCCACCTACGTGAACGGTAAGGGCAAGCTACTCTATCAACAACCCGCACTGGGTATTGCTTGGTAAAGAAAACTGTTGTGTAACATCTAACCACACATCATCTAACTAGAAAGGCCGCACCTAGCCAATTTCCGAACCAAATTAAAATATGAATCGAACTGACAAACTGGACTGTCTAGAACTTCGTGAATTAAATTATGTAATTCGCATTTTCAATGTCTGTGATAAAGAAGCCCCACACGTTTGAACTTGATTTTACTTACCATCAGAAAATGATCAGTAACTGCATCGGCACCTCTGAAAGGCCTAATATCATAAAGGATTATCTAAACTTTTTGTTAATACATATTTGATCAATTTGATTGTTTGTCTTATGGTCTGGTCTGGTCTGTTGCCGTGTGTCATCATCATGATAAACCACTTCTGCCTTTAAGCGTCGTCGGGAGGAATAATTTGCGATCCAACGCACGTTGGCTGCCACTGGCTATTGTCATGCCGTGAAGGCGTAGAGTGTCTTTGATGTTGTCGATCCATGTTTTCCACGGCCGTGCTGTTGTAGTTGATCTTCTGAGATGTAGTGCTTATGATGGTATTTGATCTTGCTGCATTCTAACAAGATGGCCAAACCACTAGATCTGCTGTTTCTGTTGTTTCTGTTACCTTGTGTAAAAGGGAAAAATCCTTCCACCAATAACATACTGGTTTCCTGCACACACATTTGTGAATAATTCTCCATTTTCATTTATTATTCATAGACCATGCCTTCACATAATCTCTTCATAACATGTGTTTTCTGATCCTATCTTAGCCGCAGGTCACCCATCCAAATTTGTATTACCTTTTCTTTCTTTATTTATAATATTTTGAAGCTACATGTAAAATTCTTCCTTAACAGATGCATCTTTATCACTTGTGGTGCCTAACACTGTATTACCGACAGGTAATTCTGGAGGTTTTCCTAGGTGAGAGGAGGAATGTCGACGATCCGGAATCCTTTCAGCTTTCTCCACACCGTGTCATACTTTTTCTACTTGAAGAGCCTCCCATCATCTTGGTTGGCTGAGTTTAATTTGCTTCTCCTTTTTACTTATCCATGGTTGGTTGGTTTTGTGGCTATTGCTTTACAGGATGAGGTAGCCAACCTCAAGCCTAACCCTACCCCTAGTCGCCTCTTACTACATGCCTGGTAGGATACAGTGTCACTATTCTTTGCTTCCCGTGAGGGTGGTATGTCACTTAACCAGTCCACATCCTATACATCTCTACGCAAATGATCTGTATTTAAATATGGACTATTCTTCCATAAGTATTTGTCTTTTTTTTTTTTTTTTTTTTTTTTTTTGTGTGTGGTAAGTATGGATCAAAATGTAGGTAAAGGAACCTTGCTCAATCCAAATCTATTGGGAGTGAGTTATATTATGAATTCACTCACTGTTAAGTGATTTTAGGAGTAGAAAAGCTTTTTCTTCAGGGACGAACTGCCGCTTGTTGCGCGGAAGGAATCCTTTCCGCTTCTAGCTTGGGAGATTTTTGAATCAGTAGCGGCATTCAATACTTAGCTCTCAAAAGCCAGCAGACTTTCCAACGCCTTTTCTGTCAACTTGCATACAAATCATGTTTGAAAGTCACAGTTTCATTCAGGAACTTCATAAGAGCATGGGTAAGTTGTACTTTCAATAACTTAGTGCAGTCATATTTCCATGTTATGGCCCCTATAAAGATGCGGCAATAGATTACTGGCTGAATACCGACATCATGGGGCGCATATTGCAGAGGTAACCGAATTGGAAGATGTACAGAGGCCAACGGATTTATTTAGAGCATTGCATTATTTTTAATATAACTTGATTCATATACAAGTGATATGTGAAGAAATAAATATGGCATTGATGCCTGAGGCTGGCAGTTAATTCTGGCGCTAGTCTTCGAACTTCTGGAAATGATACTATTTCCTTCTGGTTCGTTGGACATTGTAAACTACAGTAACGATGGTGAGGTAAATGTTGTTATGTGTCATATTTTATGTTCTATGTGCTTGAATATGCCCATGTTCATTGTGTGCCTAGATTAGTACAGGTATTCTGTAATGGAAAGGAACCAAACAATTTCACTCTCATGGTTGGCAGATGCAGTTTAGTGCGATTTCCAGTGAAGTATGTGGCAGAGCAGGGTAATTTTGAATTTATGAAGGCCAGCACTGTCCTCTGACCAATTGAAACTTCTTCTTCTTCTTCTGTCGTTAGCTTGAAATAAATTATCTATATCTGCAATGTTGTCTCTAGTATAAACTTCACTGTTCAAATAAAAATGATTGATGTATAATGTGGGTTAAGGGTACCTTGGGTAGAGCATTTACTGGTTTGCTTATCCATGTCTTCATTGTGTTCGCAGGATGTATACTGACCTATCTGGAAGCTGTGTCAAGATCATAGTCCAGTAGATCCAACCGGATACAGCCATCACTCAACCACTAACAATTAGCATCAGCTATAAGATACCAACTAGCATCTACCAGCTTCCAGCGTCCAGATACATGTGGGAACTCTAGACCAGTCTCTGGTGAATTACTTGGAGAGGTGACTTAAGGTGTCACACATGCCAGATTACAGCTGAAGCAAATCTATGCTTTTTGCTTTTTTGAGGAGTAGAAGTTTTACTTTCAACAACTTCACCTTCACCGGAAAAAACTGGACTAGTGTCCGAGCTAGGTGGATATCAGACAAAGTCCTAATTATTAAAAAAAAAAACAGCCATATTTGGCTCATTACCAGCAGCTGCACTTGGTCCCCACAGGAGAAAGAAAAGGGTTTTAGGTGTCTGGATTATTGTAATTAATATATTGTTAGACAGGGCAGGTGACCCCTCTTGACAACCTCCTCCTGGTAAATTAATTAAAAGAATTAATAATGAGCACCCAAAAAATTTAATCGTATCTAACAGTTTGGTTAAACATGTAAGAACAAACACACTTGGAATTTGACAAATGATGCAGTAAACAATCATATATTTGATTAACTAGACTTGCAATCATTTAGATGACATTTGTCAGTTATAATATATTTGATTAAACAGCTTGGACGGTGGTAAAGATATGCTCATCTAGAGAACTGAAAACCTGTGATAAGAGTGATGTTATAATGAACATTATAAGTTTACAAACAAACATACTGTACGTAACTTAGTGGTAATGCAAGATTAAACATTTGACAGCCCTGAGGCACTGCCAAGCTTTTCTGCATCTTGCACCTCTTCCCAGCTTCTTCCCAGTTTGTCGATCTCCCATGCAAGGTAGGTTCGTGCATTTGGACACTCTGTTTCTGCTATCAGAACTTACCGGTCTCTGCCCCGATGGGAACTGTAATAATTGAAACAAACACATATGTGTGTAGTATCTAGACCTGCACTAAGCATGCATATACTAATAAAATATATCTCATCTCTTCTCCTCATATTCCACATTCTTTCAATCTAGTCTGATGTTGAGTTGAGCTGAGTCAAGAATTGACATCAAAGCACTCAGAACATTCCCATGCATGTTCCGTCCTCTTCAGCAACCAGCGCAGAGTTCCAATACTGATGGTAATAGTAACAATCTGGTTAAAAGTCCGTCTTGCCTTTCCTCTGAGTGTAGTGAGCCAACCAGACCCTATGGTTACAGCAAGGTGCCTCATTCTCTAAAGGGAATCATAATTTTCTTTCTCTACTGATTCCATTGCTTGTCCCAAAGGGCCTTGGTCACATCTGCCTTGCCATGTATCAATTTACCACTCGGTGGTGCGGATTTGCCTGTTCTTTACCCACCACACCGGCATAGCCTAGAGAAAAGATCCAAAGAATGTCCAATACCCGTGACTTTTCCAGTGAAGCTTGCCACTCCCTGTCTTCATTTGTTTCAGCATGCTTTCAGAGTCTGTTACAATTACGACATGTGTATGCATCTTGTTCTATAGCCACCGAAGAGCTGCAGTTAACGCCTTCACATCCATTATCATGCTAGATGTTGTAGTGTTATATGCTAGGCTGTCTTGCGTTTTAGATTTTCTATTGACTTTCGCTACGAACTCCCAGGCACTTCTCTACCTCTCAACACTGAACCATCTTATAGATAACCAGATCCTTTAGGCGCGAATTGTCGTGAACCAACTGTTGAACTTCAACCTCCGTAGCACCCGCTGGCCACTTTCTGCACACCCAGCCCAATGTTATCATGACCTTATATAGGTCCGACTTTTCTGCTGGTACTCTGACCCACTTCTCTCCTTGCCCAATATTCTCCAGCATGCGTACTTGTCTTATTGTATCTTCTGCTTGAGTCATTATTGATTTTCCCCTTTTCAGCCTCTGAAACTTGCCTGAGGTTACTGCTTCACACAGAGGGTGTTCCCTGTCTGCAGCTACTCTGAGGTATGACTTAGCCTGCATCACCTTTAGCCTATCTGCAATAGTCGGTGTCAGAGGCGAGTTCGGCTACGGGATCAACAGGTGTGATGATAGTGAATCATTACGTATGAACGATTTGACCCTCATTAAAACTTCTAGCGAGATCGGGCAGTTGTGTAGTAGAGACTGGACTGGACAGACGTAGAACTACGACGGGTAAAACTTATCTTAGTTTAGTGATGGTTAGATTGAATAGTATTTGTGGTTAGAAGTTGAGATAGGTTGTGTTTCCATGCAGTGTTTTGACGAGATAGTGTAGCGTTAATGTTTCGTCTATAGTAGACGTTTCACGAAAGCTTGTTAATGTGTGATATGCATGGTGGATGGCGTTAACACTGCCCACCCATACTTAAACCAGTCACCTTACGTGTGTCACTGAGTCCCGCATGGCATAGACGGCGGCTTAATCTGCACTGTTCGACTGTTAGTTCGGAATCGTGTCCTTGGTATATCCATGGGAACGGCTCGGATTGAACTGTGAATGTAAAAGCTATTCAACGCTGGCTTCGGATAAGGACTGCCAACTTTGTTGAGGTGCTATAAGTTGTATTGTTGTTTGTATATTAAAGATTATGTGTGTACTCAGCAGGTGCGTGTTGTAAGTGTTTCGTAGGGTAGTTAAGTGTGTTAGCTGGCCCACCTAACGGACCATATAAAGTAGATTAGTAAAGTAGGTCCTTGACAGTCGGGGTGTCTCTTGTACAACCCAGGATCCGCCGCATAGCTTCATTATGTATGCGCTGTGGTATCTCTAGCTGACTCTTCGACATAGTGAGTAACCCCGATCCATAATCAGTCAGTGAAATGATTAAGTGCTGGTAAAGTGTGAGCAGCATTCTCTGCTCCATATCCATCGCTGCCATAACCTTTAGTGCATTTAGACCTTATTTAGCCCTTGTCATAACCGCCTCTATGTGATCCCTGAAAGACAAACTTCTGTCGAATGTGATTTCCAGGTACCGCAGTCTGCTGTCTCTTTCGATGTTCCTGCCATTTATTTTGAGTCTGGGAACATCAGCTCTAACAATCCTGTTGTCCAAAGCATCTCTGTACACCAGTCGATCACCTTATCTACTGTCGCCTGGAACTCTTCAGCTATTTGATTCCGATCTCTCCCCTTCTTATATACAAGAACATCATCTGCAAATGTCAATACTCTGCTAACTCCAGGTGTTTCCATGCAGGCAATCTTGCTCGTAAAAACATTAAATAGTACAAGTGAAATTGCAGGTCCCCGTGGCAGTCCTGGATCTATAATACATGGTTCAGAGGTCCGTGAACCCAAGTGGAGAGCTACCCGGCAAATATACTAAACGGCTGCTATCAAATTCACCAACCAAGGACAGATTCTCTTCTCCATAAGCGCTTTCATCAAGATACTGTATCTGACTCTAAATCGAGTGCCGCTGCCACCGTTTCCTGTCTGTTCTGGAAACCTTAGAAGGTATCAAAGGCAAAAGTGGCTGCATTAGACCACGTGTCCTTCCCCCGCCGGTAACTTCCCAATCCTCGGGGAAGGAGATTTCTCTGTTCCAAAAGTTCTTGTAGCTCCCGCCTTTATCTTTTCCAGCACTTGGAGAAGAAAAACAAGAGTCTGCATCACTCATGTTTTTCATGTGAGAATATCTAACCCCGTCGGGCCCGGGTGCAGTGTCTTTCGCCCTTTTCAGAACACCATTTACATCTTCCACGTGTATGATGTCTTCATAATGTTTGTTCTTTAAGATAGCTGCCAGATCTTCTCTAACTCTATCTCTGTTATCTCCATCAGTGTGGTCTGTCTGTGAAATGAACCTCTTCAGAAAAGCCTTCTCCTTCTTTCTTGAGCATCGGTAGTTTAGGAGGTATCACTCCAGGAGCATGGAGCGCTCCAGCCTAGCTACAGTCAGCTCCAGTCTAGCTCCAGTTTAGCTCCAGTCAGCTCCAGTCAGCTCCAGTCTAGCTCCAGTCAGCTCCTCCGGAAGTTCAAATGATCAAAAATCTGGGTCAGATTTGTTCCCAAGAAATGTTTCCCAAGATGGCAAATGTTTCCAAGCTGTCGGGGGTGTCTCTTTAAAAATACATCAAGATTTTTTTTTTCAAGAATTTTCCCAATCTTTTTTCTCAAGAATTTTCCCCAGAAGTCATAATTTTTCCCCAAAAAGTTATATTTTATATCTTTTGTTCTGAGGCCCTCTGTCTCCGTGTGCTGTTAGGTTCCATACATGCGTAGGCCCTGCTTCTATAACCACATCTTTATCATTGTTGTGAGGCCCCTGTAGTTCTTTCTGGCTACCCCTTATCCCACCTGTAGTAATTACCCATCTCTGATAACAAACAACACTGAATAAAAAAATGTAAGCAGAAGACGTAAAACAGTTTATATAATTGTTTATTGTAGCATTTCCTTTTTGTAGGCCCAGCTTCTATAACCACATCTTTATCATTGTTGTGAGGCACTTTCTCCTCTATAACCACATCTTTATCGTTGTTGTGAGGCCCTCTTCTCTATAACCACATCTTTATCGTTGTTGTGAGGCCCCCTGTATTTCTTTCTTCAACCCCAAGCAGCTACGCCTTTAGTGGAGTTCCGCTCCCAGAGGGTGTCGCCCTGTTCGCGCTACATAGCTTTAGAGTGATATATGAGGCCCAGCCCCTTGTTTAATTCCCAACAACCAGGTCTCTATCCGCCTCTTAGGGAGCGCCCCTCTGACTTCTTCTGTTAGTGGGGCCCGGCCCTGCTCTAGTTATCTTCTTTGAAACACACACACACACCCGTCGTTGTTAAAGTTCCCATTTTCGGGGACGCCCTTTCACAAAAAACATTTAATTCACCGGTCCCTATCAATTGTCCATTAAGTTGTATCAGTCCGGTAATAATCATTGTTATCTGTTGGTACGGGTTCTGTTATACAACGCGTGGTCAAGGTTGACCAAAGCCAGATAATTAAGCGAATCGGCAGGCCTTATCGCCGAGATAGCATTTTAAGTGTGGTCAAGTTTTGACCACAGCCAGCATTAAGAGGGTCCAGGTAGTGAAAACTTGAGTTTTATCAAGGGTTTATCAAAAGTAAGACTTTTAAGTGTTAGCAGGGTATTAGTCATTGCCAGTTGTTGTGTACGGGGTCTGTTATAAAACGCGTGATTGTCAGTAGGCTTTTATTAGTTGAAAATCCCTACTTGACAACGCTTGGATCGAGAGAAGGCATTACTACACGCCACAGCGAAGTATCAGATAAAACGCATAGTAGTTTAGACGTTTTGCATTCCCAAGGGTATTTTTTCTCATATACAAGACAATCTGCTTCTGAGTCAGACGCCCACCCAAATTTTCGTGGGTTTGGTAACGTCGTCGTGTTTCAATGGACTTTTGAATACTAACCCCTTCAATTTCCACAACTGTTAATTAAACTACTTTAAAATACGCTGGGAATGGTATAGATTATAAAGCTTTTATGAACGGTTACCCTCTCTACGCCTTCGACCTGTCCCCTGGTCTTCTTGATGGAGCCATTTTGAGATGGCCCGCTCTGGTTCTCTCTCATTGGAGCATAACTTCAGCCAAGTCACACCAGTACCACTACAAACGATCATCTACGCAGAACTAGACTTATTGTTAGAAATTCCCAAGACCCGCCAAGGTCTAACAGATTAATCAGCTTAAAATGAAAACAGAAGAGCTTCGACGCATACTGCTAGAAGATGTGTTTGTTAGACGACTCCCTCTCTTTCAAGTGTTGCCGCGAGATCAGTTACTTGCACAAATTGATCAAACAAGACCGGCTGCTTTTATTAATACAGACTTGAGCACCGAACGTGGGTCTCACTAGGTCTGTTTATTCTATAATGGAGCCGGAAAATTTGAGTTTATGGATTCTTTTGGCTTGCCGCCTTATCACGAGGAGATTGTCAGCTTTATAGACCCTAATTCTCGCAAACCTTACAGCTATAATCCTCGTATGCCTCAAGACAAAGTAACGCTAGTTGTGGGCTTGATGCACTCTTTTTTCGTCCTCATGCAGGCCTGTGGGGCCAGTATGGCACGAATTCTCAGACCCTTCGGCCAAAGGCAACAGACTAATGACCGCATCGTCTATCGACTGCTCGCCCAACATTTGAAAAAAGGATCTCGAGTTTTCGGGTTCGGTAATAGGTAACCCAAACAACTAGACAAGAGAACAATCCACAATTTTCCCTCGTGTTCACCATTCGATCTGTAAGTCAAATTGCAAAGTGAAACACCAATGATGCTATATATAACGACCAACTGAGAGATGTTAACGACATCAGGTCGCAGTCATAGTTTACTGAACCCAGGCCGTTCGTCAGTGGTTTCTATATTGTTAGCTAAGACAGTAATTGCATCCGCTTCGTCTTTTTTCGTTCATAACACTAGTTCTCATATCGTTCGAGTTGTTGGTAGCCTATCCAACTGTTGAATGAGACTGGATAACTAAACCACTTGACTAAATATTCTTTACCCCAGGTGATGCCTCGTCTTTCTTGTATAATACGCTCGATGCAAAAATTTCTTTTTCACCAACTTTCTGTATTTCTTCCTTATAAATACGACTGACGGTAAACAACTCTTTGGTCCACCCTGACATATAACCTTTCTTGAATGCCTTTTTGGTCTCAGAGATTCTGACACGATCACCTTCTTGAAGTACTTGTTTGTCAGGGATAGCCACCTTTGCATACAACGTTTGCCACACGGCTTCTTGATTATTGAGGTTAACTTGAACTGGGGACGTACGAATACTCCGGTGATACGAATGGTTGTTATTCCAATAAGACTACTCAATGGAAGTAACATTGTTTGTTTGTTTTAGTGAAATAGCACCACATCTTTTCTTTCAAGGTGCTGTTTAATCTTTCCACAACCGCCGCTTTCACATCTTCGTTTTCTGTGGTGAAAAAATGAACACCCTTATCTTTAAGGAACTTTAGGAAGGTTTCGTTGACAAATGCTGAGCCTTTGTCTGAATGCCAGTTGCGCGGTTTCCGCTCGGCAAATATCTCACTGCCTGCTTCTGCTAAGGATTTTCCAGTTTTGTTCTTTATGGGGATTGCCCAGGGGTATTTACTGAACACGTCTATACAAGTAACCAAGTACGAAATCCCCTTGCTGTATTTTCGTAATGATTTCATATCTATCAGATCAGCTTAGAATTGTTGGTTGATACCACCAGTTATAATTGGCCGTCTTTTGAAATGTCGGTTTATGGAGAGTATACGCATCTTGATAACTCAGCCAATTTTTGATCTGTTTGATGGAAATTTTGGTATGGCGTTTCAAGGCAGCAGAACCACTGTAAGTACCTGGTTGTTTCAGATCATAGTAATGTTTTCTCAGTGACGTGGCCATGGATCCCACTTT
This sequence comes from Candidula unifasciata, assembly GCA_905116865.2. Taxonomy (NCBI): domain Eukaryota; kingdom Metazoa; phylum Mollusca; class Gastropoda; order Stylommatophora; family Geomitridae; genus Candidula; species Candidula unifasciata. The sequence goes on along the minus strand of CAJHNH020006557.1, from coordinate 292,377 downwards.
GGTGTGGGTATTTTAGACTTTTGCTTTCTTTGCCTAAGTGTATACGATGATACTCCCCGTGTCTCTGGTTCAGCAATCTTGTGTCGGGTGGTACATAAGTCTTTTGAGTCTCTAGCAAACGAGGATTTATCAGGATCATTTTCCTAACCATTTTAAAAGCCCTTTCAACACGGTGACTATTGGACCCAGCAGGGCGACTATGAAACTACCTTTTTGTATAATTTGTTTTCTTTTTTTCACTGAAAGCTTCTTTTTTGTGAGGGCTCCCATGGTGTTTCTGTAACGACACAAACAGCTATCAGAGAAACATTGCCTTATAAGACATTATGACAACACTCGCATATTGATTGAACCAGATCTGGTGACGCCGTTTTTATGATGGCTTTTACGGCAGTAGGTTTGACCCCTATCAAGAAACGCAGTATGGTCCCGTTTCGTTTGTTTATCTGACATTATTTGGCTTTGTAAACAACTTGATGTTGATCTGGAAATATATTGCTGCGTAAGCGCAAGTGATCCAGTGTGTCCTGTCGAAGATCAAACAGCAGATAACCGTGAGATTTAGCTGTCACATCCTTAAAACTTTCTTGGATATAGGAAACACGCCCGGGGTACATTTGTTTGGCCAGATTGGTGATTTGTGACCAATATCGAGGGTTTTTGAAAATTACGTGATGGTCCTCTGTTCTTTATTTTTCCCAAAGAGATTATGTACAATATACATGACACTGAGATTACGATGACGACTAACTTTAGTACACAATTTAGTGACTATATCATCCATCTCGGACATCAAATCGTCTATAACCACTAAACGACGCCTGTCTCCCTGCCATTGTTCCATGTCAGGTAGTCCTTCATTAAACTGGATCCCTTTCATATTGTCATACAGGGTTTAACATTCACCGTAACACCAAATAATTTCTTCTGGTATAGGGTCGACCATGTGTTGTAGGTTCTCTAGAAAACGGTGAACAAAAACAGTCTTCCCACTACATGTAGGCTCAGCTATTATTTAGCCGTAAAGGGATGCTTCCATCGAGGGTCCATGTTGGTTAATATGTTGACAACAACAACCACTACCCCCTAAGACTAACAAGGCCCCCTCTACGCAACACCGAGCATCAATCTCATTGATTCTGGCGTAAGTCATGCCCACAGCCCGCCAATTCCCCGACTTTGTTACTGCACGTCGATTTTATTGGTTCTGCGGGTGAGGTGTACGCCCACAACCCGCCACATCCCCAAACAAAACCCACGTCTCCTTTCACATAATCATAAAACAGCCAGTTGTCGTTGCACTGTCCAAACAACTAAAATAACCTTTGTCATTGTTGAAACTTTTCTAAACTCTTTCTAAACAACAGGGGCACAGTTTTTTCTGCATTCTGAAAAAAGTACTGCAATTTTCATATTTTGTCGTAGTCTGTATATTTTTACTTTATTCTTTACGTTATTCTGATTCTTTCTTTTTTCTATTAAATTCCTCGGATGTATCATGGCTACACTACAGAAACATGTATGCTTGGTACGTGGACAAGTTTTTACTGAGGTTCGCAATCTGAAAAGACATACTAAAAGCGTGCATGCTCATGAACGTCAGGCGTGTTCCTTTTGTGGGCGTAGTTTTAGGCGCACTGGTAATTTAAACAATCATGTGAAGAAGGAGCATACCACGGGTCCATCAAAAAGACCTGCAGACGACCAACAAACGACAGCAAAAAGACAGAAGACGGACACAACAGAGACACAAGACCAGTCCCTACTGGGCGATAGTATACCCATTGACGAGACTGAATTAGAGAGTATACTTCAACAAAAAACGGACGACGACAACGAATATGATATAATAGACAAATTATTAGACCAAGACGACCTAGAGATGCTATTTGACCAAATGATTGACGACGACGTAGAAGACGACTTACAGAAAATACTAGATGAAGACGAAACATTACGAAAACTGATTGACGGTGACGAAATTTTACAGCAACACACTGACCCAGCATTACCACAACACACTGATGAAACATTACTACAACAACACGCTGATGAACCAATACTACAACACACTGATCCAGCATTACCACAACACATTGATCCAGCATTACCACAAAACATTGATGATGTATTACCACAAAACATTGATGAAACTTTTCCACAACACATTGACGAAGACGAATTAGCGACATTAGACCCGGTTCAACATGATTCTTGCACACCATTTTGTTTTAAAAGATGTGGAAACGGGTGAGCTTCGCTTTTTTCACGGTTCCAACAACAATTCATCCCCTTTAAATATAGCTTAATTATTAAAAAATAAAAAAGACTTTAATGATTTCATTTCCTACGTTTCAGAAACCAGCTTGATGGATTATATTACACTAAAACGCCCCACCACCAAGTTTTGCGTCGAGGCCGTTCCATCTACCTCTTTTTACATTACATACATCCCTGAATTTCCCATAGGTTGTAGTTTAGGAGACATTACCCCACACATCAACAACAACAAAGTCATCAACACAATACAACAAGAGTCACATAAAAAAACCGTACAATGATAATTTGTGTGTTTTTTTTTTTTTTTTTTCGTTGTTTAGCGGTTTTTCGAGGGGCGGGTGTTAAAGATTGTTGGCAAAACACTCAGGAGCTTCTCAATCAATGGGCTGCACATCAGAGTTTGTTGTTGTTGTTGTTGTTATCGATCCAGCGGCGCATGAGCTTTCGCCCTTTGGCCCAATGCCATGTAGTGGAATTTGCATGTTTTCACAAGCTGTTCTTTTCCTCCGTACAAGGTGTTCCACTTGTCTGGTCTCGGAGGGAGTAGCGTTCTTCTTGTCTCACTGAGTTTTGGGCACTCAAAGAGATGGTGTTCAACAGTTTCGTAGGGGTAGTTACATAGCTGGCACTCTGGGGAGTGTTGTGGCTGTATTCTGTTTAGGTGTCCATTGAGTGGAGTATGTTGCGTTTTAAGTCTGAAGATGGTGGCCTGGTCCCTTCTTGTTAGATGGTTAATGCTGTCATTAGGATCAGGGCCAGACATATGTCTATAAACCTCTCTTCCAGTGTCTCCCATGGCCCATCTGTTCAACCAAGTCTCTTTGTTTATAGCTCTTATCAGTGTTTTTGCTGTCTGGAGGGTTGTCGCTGTAGGTGGTTGTTCTTGTGTTGCTCCTTTCTTTGCCAATCTGTCAGCTCTGTCATTACCTGGTGTGCCGGAGTGACCTGGAATCCACTGCATCACTATTCTGATGTTGTATGAGGTAATAAGCTGATCGGCATCCAGGATTATCTTGGCTATGTCAGTTCTGCAGCGTTCATTGCCCTCCAGAGCTTGAAGGGCAGACATTGAATCTGTGAAGATGACAATATTTTGAACTTTTAGGGGTAAACATCCATTACAGTCTTTAGGTGGTATACTGCTGTTTCCAGTGCAATTATTTCAGCTTCATAGTTTGAACAGAATTCCCCGCATGCATCAAAAATCTCTTCAACAGATCCATCGGGATAACCTATGTAGATTCCGTAACCTGCTTTAATGGTAGCTTTAAATGCTGATCCATCAGTATAGACATGTATCCATTCTTGGGCGTAAGAATCAACGGTCTTTAGTGATGAGTTCATAAGAGCGATTGGGTCGGACTGTTTGGTTTCCTCGCCTACCAATTTAGTTTGGACTTCTGGAGCTTTAAAGCGAGCATGTGGTGGTAGGTTTTTTGCAACATTCTGAATTCCTTGACGTCTTTCTGGGAGGTGGTATCTGTCCTGAATTTCATTAACACAGTGTAAAACCGATTTGTGCTTTATTCTTTGTTTGGATTCCCAGTTTTCTACAAGATGTCTATTAGGATGGTTACGATTTTTCCTAACGCATCTTTCATAAATTTCTAAAGTGGCTTTTTCTCTCCGCAACCCGAGGGGTTCCACATTTGTATGGATTTCACATGCAGCAGTTGGTGTAGACTGCATAGCTCCGCAGATTAATCGGAGGGCATTATTTTGTACTCTGTCAAGAGTCTCTAGGTTAGTTTTGGAGCAAGTTGTAAGCAGTGAGTTGTTGTACTCTATCACAGAGCGAACATATCCTAGGTATAAGCCCCTCAGAGTTTCCTTGTCTGATCCCCATGATGTACCTGCAAGTCTCTTTAATAACTGTAACCGCCTCAATACCTTATTCCTGATGTTTTCAATATGGTTCTTGAGGCTGAGCTGCGGGTCAAGTGTGACTCCAAGGTATGTGGGATGCTCTTCTTTCATCACTTGGTGTTTGTCTAACCTCAGTTTAATATTTTTCCTTGCTACTTGGTGGCTTTTGGTAAAGATTGTGTAGACCGTCTTTGCACAGTTAATCTTGAGTTTCCATCTTTGGCAGTAATCATGCAGTCTTCTAAGGTCTCCATTCAGTCTTTGGGCTCCACTTTCCACATTTTCATGACTCTGCCATATTGCTAGGTCATCAGCGTACAAGGCTTTTTCGGCCTTGATTTGTTCTGGCAGGTCATTGATAAAGATTAGGAATAGTGTACAGCTCAATGATGAGCCTTGTGGCAAGCCCTCCTCCAAGACTTCTTTAGAAGAGATTGCGTTGTGCATCTTAGTCTGGATTGTTCTATCTATCAGGAAGTATTTCACCCAGTTATACAATCTGCCATGTATTCCTATGCTCATTATCTTCATCAGGAGACCTTTTCTCCATACTCTGTCATAGGCCTGCTGGAGGTCGACAAAGACTGCCACTGTGTGTTTCTTATTCTGGAAGCCATCATGTATTCTTTGTGTCAGTCTGAACAGCTGGTCTTCTGTGCAGCTGTTGGTTCTGAAGCCTGCCTGTTCATGGCATAGAACACCAGAACTCTCAAGGAACCAATATAAGCGCCTGTTTATCATTCTTTCTGCAACTTTGCCCAAGCATGATGTTAAGGATATCGGGCGGTAGCTTTTGGGGTCATCTGGAGGCTTTTTGGTTTTAAGGATGGGGACGATATATGCATTCCTCCATGCCCTTGGAAGTTTGCTTGACCTCCAAGTTTTATTAATAAGCCTGAGAACTACTTCTCTCCCAGACCGGCCAAGATGTAGCAGCATTTCGTTGTGGATCTTATCTGGGCCTGGAGATTTTCTAGGTTTTAATTTCTTCAGGGCTTGCTCTAATTCATCCATGCTAAATTCATTTTCAAAAAGGGAGTCGCTGGCTGTTGGAGCTCTCTCTTGTTTCTTCAACTGAGAGAGCTGTGTTCTATTGAGTTCTGACAGCTTACCTGCTCTGTTAACTGAGGCAAAATAATGATTGAAATGTTCTGCTTTCTTCTTGTCTTCAGTGATTGTCTTACTCCCATCTGTCACTGGTTTTGGGTTCACCCTTCTACTTTCTCCGGAGAGGTTTTTAAACTAAAGTCCATGCTTTATTTCCATTCTGTCTAAGGTCTAAGTTGGAGCAAGTTTCTGTTCATTTATCTCTTTTAGCCTTATTAACTACAAGCTTTACTCTGGCACATGCTTTATTGTATTGGATCTTTGCTTCTGTTGAACGTGCAGTTTCGAGAAATATTCTTGCTTTATTCCTTTCAGATATAGTATTTTGAATTTCTTGATTCCAAAAAGGTTTATATGCCTTCCGGCTGCCCCTTGGGATGGCTTTCGACGCTGCATTCAAGATTGCTTGTGTTATGTCTTCACAAAAAGTTTCCACACAGCTGTTGTCAATTCTTCCCAGGAGGCAGTCAGATGTTTCCTGAAATAGTTTCCAGTTTGCTTTTCGGAAATTCCAACGGGTTCTCTGCTTGAAGCGTAATTTGGGGGTGGTGCTTACAGTTGTGAGTATAGGTTTGTGGTCACTTCCTATGTCGTCCAGGACTTGGGGATAGCTTGCGTCTGCTAAGTCGGATGAGCAGATGGTCAGGTCTGGTCGGCTGAGAGATAGGTGGGCCCTGTGTAACAGTGTAGGTGTAGACTCTGTGTCCTGCAGCACTAATAGGTTAGTTGTTTCACAAGTATCTTCGATGTACTTCCCTGTGCTATTGTAGCCAGGGTAACCCCAACGTGGCGAGTGTCCGTTGAAGTCACCAACAAGAAGGGTTTTATGGTACTGTGTCTTGTATAGTTCTGGTATGCTGCATGTTGTCTGAGGTGGGCTGTACACGTTGTATATCGTATATTTGCTTCCATTGTGCCAGATAGTTATTTTTTGCACATCTGTAGGGTGAGATGTCGACAGCATTGTTACATCTCCTTGTATGTCATTTCTGATATAGGTCACTATGCCCCGGCAGTCATTGCACTTACAGGCATAACTAGTATATCCAGTGAGATGCAGATCAGAGTCTTTATGCAGGGTTTCTTGTAGGGCAGCCACGTGTACCCTGTGGTTGTTTAGCAGTTTGGCAAGTTCAATTTTCTTATTTCTTATTCCACAGATGTTCAGCTGCAGAATATTGAGCATCTGTGTATTTTTTGCTGTGCTGTCTGAGTTCTCTTTGCTCTCCCTCCCACTCTTCCTCCTCCTGGGGTGTCTGTTTTCCCTAGGGCACATCAGGGTTTAACTTCAGCTGTAAATTTCCCGTTGATAACTTTGGCAGAGCTTCCCGCTTTGGAAGCCTGTTTCAAAATTAGTATATCTGAATATGAATTTACTAACAATGAGGGCCTTACCCCCAAACTCCGAGGTAGTGGAAGATATCAGGATACTTTGCACCTTTTGTTTTATAAAGATCACTTCATGTTTATAAAAGATTTAAATAAAGCTGCTTATACCTTTGCTTGCCCCAAATGTGGCAAATTATGGGGTATATTTTCTAATATGACCAGACATGAAATAACCTGCAATGGAGGTCATTCCAAACACAGCTATAAAGGTGGTGTTTATAAACACCACTGAAACTATATGGGAAGCCATTGCCTCTCACCTCATAGCTGTCGGCCGACACAAAATACGTGTATCCCTACAGAGCAGCATTTGATTTTGAATGCTATTTTGATAATAGCAATCTTCTAGCTGGGGTTAGTGCCACGAATTTTTTAACGAAACATGTCCCGCTGTCTTGCTCTTTGGCTTCTAATGTGTCCGACGTGTTTGTTTTATTACAACAGGTAATTCACAGGTCTTAGTCGATCAGATGCTGACTCGTTAAGGTGAGCTTGCGGAAAAAGCTTACAGCACCGTGCTGAAATTTTTTGAAAAAGTGTTTGATGAATTAACAGTATTAGGACATGCTAGGTGAGCGCTTGGATGTTTTTTTTAAAAGAGCTCCCTGTCTTGGGTTTCATTAATTTGATCAAACCATACTTGGTTAAATACTTCCGTACACAGGACGGAAATGCTTTCAACTATATGGTCAAAAGAAATCAAACTTGTATGTGCATTTTGCCACAAAAATTAAAGTTTCTGGGTATTTCCAAATGCCTCGCCCCGGGCTACTCGTACTCGAAATATTTGTCTACTTTTTATATTTCTGAAACTAAAGGCTTCTTCTGTTACGAGTATATCACCAATGTTAGTCAGTTAGATAAAACCTCTTTACCAAATCACACTGCTTTCTTTTCTTCTCTTAAAAATTGCAACCTTTCTGCGGCTGATTATTCTCTCTGTCAAAAGAGATTTCCTTGTCTGGTATAATAATAAAGATGTAGTTCCCTTCATAGCCGCATTAAAAAAACCAGGTATCTTTTAGTTCTAGTTTAGGTGTAAATATGTTTAAAAACACAATTTCTGTGCCAGGCGTTACCCTCCACTATCTGTTCCAAACTCTAGCTGTTGACGTGTCCTTTTCGCTCTGCTCTAAAAAAGAGGCCGGACTCCATCAGACACTTAAGGATAATATAGTTGGGGGACCCAGTATAATTTTTCACCGAAAGCACGAACAGGGCCAGACCTGAGTTGGGGGGGGGCAGTCCAGTCGGTAGAAGGCTATGATGCCAATGCGCTGTATCTTTGGACCCTGATGCAGAAAATGCCGACTGATGTTCCTTTTGTCAGGAAAGCGGAGACGGGTTTCCGGGTGAAAAAAAAACTGGTACACCGTTCAGAATAGAGAATGATTGGCTTCGGTCTCCCATGAAGCGGCAGTAGCCCTCAATACACAGTTTAATGGTCGTGAGATGAGTTTGGGCGACAGGCATATAAGAGTGGATAGGTGGGCACCAACCACACGCACCACCTACCAATTTCACGGCTGCCTATTCCATGGCCATCAAAACTGCTGTAAGAACCAGGGGATAACCATTAACCCAATTGATCATAAACCCCTGGTGGAATTGTATGGAAACACCAGGGAGATTTCCCACTATTTGAGGACTAAGGATAGTGTGGTAGAAATGTGGGAATGTGAATGGCAGGAACTTAGAAAGACTGTACCCATGAAAAGGTTTTTGGCCTGTAGGTTCACCCACGTAAAGCCCCAGTGGGGGGCTATCCCATTACAGAGGCGACAATTCTCGACAAAGTCCGTTAGGATTGTGCCTAGTAGATTGCGAAATTTCTGTTCCTGACAACCTAATATCGAAATTTGAAGAAATTACCCCCATCTTCAAAAACATAGAAGTGACTAGGGACGATCTTAGTGACTGTATGAAGGCCTATACCATTAAACATATATAAAAATCAATGTGGGTGTGTTTGTTTATTACCAATAGACTGGGAAACTACTGAACCAATTTAGCTGAAATTTTCAGGATGTTTGTTTTAAAACCGGATTTTTACCCGTCATGTTTGAAATTCCACCTGTCATTGTTTGAGATAGGTGACGACATTTGTTGGGAAAATGTTCGAAACTAATATTTTCATTTTACTAAAATTTAATTAAAGCCACGTTCGTAAATGCACATGCGCAGTAGTCGGAACGCCCGACTTCCACCATACGCTGGTGTGGTACAGCAAACCAGACTGTCTCTATACAGCTTATTGCGACCTTAACCATATTAGACACGATTTCGATTTTCTTTCTTTTCAAACAACCTTCGATGAGTTCAAGAGTAGTCGGAGGATTTAAGAAAGGTGACCGGGGGGTGGGGGGGTGATCAAAGACTGTCTGCGCAGACAACGATTGCAACATTAACCGTGTTAGACATGTACGATTTCTATTATTGTGCTGTTTCAATAATACTTGAAGTTTATATCTGGGATGTCTGTTTATGAGAAAACCATTGCCTCGGTTTTGAGTTATTTAGAATCGGCACACACATCTTACATATTTTCGTTCTCTTTTTGTTGCTCAGAAGGCGTGGTTGGCTGGCCGAATAGTTAATATACTAGGTTCCCGTGCAGGAGACTAGAGTTCGAATCCCAGTATGACAGTCTCTTTTTTTTTAGCCGGGTGCACTGCACTGTCATGGCGACAGCACTAGCCAGGTGGCCATAAATACTTTTTTTTTTAAAGTACATGTATGTGGGTAAACCAATTGATAATTAAATTTGACAATTTCACATACTTATGATTTTATTTCAAATTTTCCGATTGCATGGTTACACTGAATAGCCATAGATTTCCATTTATTTTCATTTCGATTTAATTATTTCTTCTGACATTATCATAGCGTTCATTTCGTATGGTGTATTTTTCCTATTTTCGTTGCATTTCACTTGGTTTTTTTTTTTTCTCCAAACTACTTTGATAAAGAAAAGAGTAGTCAGTGAATTGGGAGGGGGAGAGGGTAGCATAAATTTTTAACTGAGAGAGCATTAAGTCACAGTAACTGCCTTACCAACTCAAAGTAGCAGCAGTAGTAGTAATTGTGGTTGGGCGGTTACACCGTAGTGCTTTCATGCCGGAGACCGTCGGTAAGGTAATGGCATTTTTCTGTCGAGAAGCAAAATTACACATCCTAACCTGACCAGTCCGTACCAACCGCATTAATCTTGCAGCACCAAATCTTCTGGCTCATGACTTCCTGTCTACTCTGATGGTAAAACAGATAGCAGTGACATTATTTTAGTTGTGGTGGTGGTGGTGGTGGTTGTGGTAGTAGTCGTACTGGTACTTGAAGGGTAGTGTTTTAAATATTACACTAGCCGCATCTACTACTGATTACAATTCCTGCTCCCTATTTTAGTCCGGATGGAGGTCAGTTACAAAAAAATATCGTCGGGTGAGGACTTTCATATCCTTCGATGAGGAAGAGAGCAGTATTTTGTGGATGGGGAAGGGGACGGGGTGATGACAGAAATTGTTAACTTAAACAGCTTAACATATGATTTTAAAGTTTTCATTTCCCAATTTTTTATATTTTACTAACGCTACCTCAGCTATTCTCATTTTTTAATGACTTACTTGGTTATTTACAAGTACAGTAGTAAGCTTTACTTCCGTCTCTTAAAAAAAAACCATCTATAACCTAATAACCATTTTTGTTACTGTAATACTATTTAAACGACCACTAATATAAAGACACAATTATATGTTGCGTGTTCTAAAGTGGAAAACCAAGCTATCTCTATATGATTGTGACATTAACTATATAAGACACGAGCGATTTCTATTGTCTTTCTTTTCTAAAAACCTTAGATGAGGGAGCGAGTAGTATGTGGATTTGGGGGGGGGGGGATTTAAGACTATCTCTGTATGTGCGCAAACAATGATTGCGACAGTAACCATATTAGACAAGTTCGATTTCTATTTTCTTTCTTTTTCATTTAGCCAAACTATGCCACAGCAACGCGTGGTCGGGTACATCTTGTTAAACATAAATTATTGAATTCACAGCATAGGACCTTGATATGGAGTTATATAGGTACCAAAATTTTGTTAGCGACCCCTCTATTAAAATTAAAATTGAACAGGGTTTAGTGGTAACTAAAATCTACCAAATCGTCGAGTATCAACAAGTGAGGTGCTTTCTGGAATTTGGGAATACTGTGTCAGAGGCCAGACGCGCAGGGACAGTGATCCATCAAAGGCCCTCACCAACAAGTCAAATCATACCGACATATCCTATTGTCTTGGAGATAGCACCTCGATCAAAGTCAACAAACCCATTTTCAAGTCAACAAACCCATCTGACCGATGATATCTATGAGGTAGAACTATTGAAGAAGAATATTGTCTGGGATCTCCCACTCCAAATAGGTTTTTTCGTTTATCAGTACGTCAAACTGAGAATGTTAGAGTTTTATTTCGACTTTTTAGATAAATTTGTATAGGGTCGATTTTCAGTTGTGTGAGATGGATACTGACAGTTTGTATTTAGCTCTAAGTAGTGACAATCTCTCTGACGTTGTAAGGCCTCACCTTCGCCAAAAGTTCTATGCTGTTTACAATAAGTGGTTCCCGTCAGAAGTCTGTCTTGCTCACAGGTCCGCCTTTATTTCTACCGAGGGTAACGTTCCGCTAGACTGTCAGGCCTGTCGAGATAGGATACTCTATGAGAAGAGAACCCCTAGGCTGTTCAAATTAGAATATGAGGGGGATGGCATGATAGCCCTATGTAGTAAGACCTATCATTGCTACAGTGAGCACACAAAAACCAGCACCAAAGGACTTTCAAAACAAGATAATACCTTAGATAGAGACACATTTTTGAAAGTTCTTGACGTACAACAACCACAAGAAGGCACCAATGTAGGGTTTAGAGTACACAAGTCCTCCATCTACACCTACACTCAACACCGATACTCTTTGTCCTACCTATATATAAAACGACTTGTCCACGAAGATACAGTTTCTACTTCTCTGGCAATCTAATTTCTTTTTTTCTTTTTTTTTTCTATCTGTCATGTATCATAAAAACCACCTCACTTTCCTGTAAACTATGTACATACAACATAGACCGGTGACATACATGATACGTTACTGTGACTGTGATACAATTTAAATGCCTCTGATTTTGCTTATAAAACAAAAAAATGTGCCTTCGAGAATATGCAAATTTTACTGTTAAAAAATCCGATTCGTGCTATGCCATTGTAAAAAAAAACTAACTTTGTCGATATGTAAAGTTAAATACAACATAGACAGTACTACCAATAAAGGGTATTTGTCTAGTAAAAATATTTGACCAAAAAATGTGACATATTTTTGCCAACTACGTCATAAGTTTTTTGTCTAATTTATGCCTAATGTATTGTTGAAAGTTTTTGAATTTTAATGTTTATTTTATCTGTCCTGAATTGTACCTTGATAACTGATGAAACAAAAAGGAAATGCTACAATATACAATTATATAAACTGTTATACGTCTTCTGCTTACATTTTTTATTCAGTGTTGTTTGTTATCAGAGATGGGTAATTACTACAGGTGAGATAAGGGGTAGCCAGAAAGAACTACAAGGGCCTCACAACGATGATAAAGATGTAGTTATAGAAGCGGAATGTATGGAATCGAACAGCACAAGAAGACAGAGGGCCTCACAACAACGATTATGATTACTTCAAGGGGTCTTATGTATCACGCTATGGACTGTCTTAACAACAGAAAAAGAGTGACACTATATCACTTTATAGAGTGACTTAAAACCCCTTAAGTGCTCCAGTGCTCCCAAAACCCCCGATGTTTTCCAGTGCCCCCAAAACCCTCAATGTGTTCCAGACAGGGTATAAAGAAAATATTTTTGCTACTTTGTTTTTTTTTTTTTAGATGACAGGGCAACCATCTTGGGGGAAAATCTTAGAAAGAGATTCTGACTTCAGGGGAGGGGGGGGGGGGATATAATTTTTGGGGAGAAAATTCTGACTTCTGGGGAAAATTCTTGAGAAAAAAGATTGGGAAATTCTTGATATTTTTTTTAAAGAGACGCCCCTGACAGCTTGGAAAAATTTGCCATCTTGGGAAAAATTTCTTGGCAAAAAAATCTGACCCAGATTTTTGACCCTTTAAACTACCGGAGGAGCTGACTGGAGCTAGACTGGAGCTGACTGGAGCTGACTGGAGCTAGACTGGAGCGCTCCATACTCCTGGAGTGCAACCTCCTAAACTACTAGTATCTGCCTATGTAGCTTCCAAAACTGTCATAATGTCTTATCGCTCCCAATCTCATCAATAAAATGCTCCCATTTTCCTTTTTTTTTTTTAAATCTTCCGCACAGCGCTTGAAAAACTCTTCCTTGTCTTTTTTATCTCTTTCCACACTTGTTGCCAGGTACACTTCAGCTTCCTCTCTTAGAAATCGAACTCGGCGACGATGACAACGTCATACGTTCTATTTGACAGGATACATGACACAAATGCAGAGACGTAGTTATTGATCACAGTTGACATTCGCACATCGTCCATTTGTCCTCACTCGTTCGTCTCTTTCAATTTGTAGTGACCTCTCCTTGAATATTACAGCTCCAAGGACTACAGCGTCCCACACTCTGGACGCCGTACAGCTGAACAGGACGACTTCTCCCATTCACTGGACCTTGATATTATTTCAGCATACAACACGGCTGACTTGAGACGGACTCCTCTTGCCGTATTCCGAAACCACACAGCTGTCGTCAGCTTGTCGCAGGGCTCCGATGACCGACAGGACTTCTACCATAAGTCCCCTCTAGCACACAGCTCTCGTCGGTACCACTCCCGCACCTGTTCTGTTTCAGTAGTGGTCCTCCTACGTTTCACTACGTCGCCACCCAGAACAGGTACTACTGGAGCCTTCCGTCCCCTGGACTTACTTTGCCAGCGGGATCATATCTTTGTTCAGTACCGCAACCTCGACACTCACTCAGGCCTCAATGCCTGATAGTCGTACGGTATTCTTGTCTGAGACTCGCTAGAGATATCACGGACCCTGACTTGGTCTCTGACTCTCGCTTTCTCTCTCTCTCTCTCTCTCTCTCTCTCTCTCTCTCTCTCTCTCTCTCTCTCTCTCTCTCTCTCTCTCTCTTCTCGCTTCTCTTCCGACTGCTTCTTAATTGCCTCCGAGTGGCTACTCACCCCTCCAATTTATCCCCCTCAAATCCGTGTAAGTGGATGATCTGAGTGTTCTCGAGTCTCACGCTTATATGGGCGTTCTCGAGGATCACACTTATGCGGGTGGCTGATGTTACCTTGAGAATCACGCTGTCACTTAATTCACACTTTCTCGTCAGCCATGCTTTCAGCCCACACAGTAACCCGCGCGTCCACTTTCTCTCGTGCGTGCACGCCTTGTTCATAAATAGACATTTTCACTGGTCTCCTCTCAATATTCGGACCTTTTTAACACTATTCCCCCCGTGAACTCACAGAAAGTACTGGCATACCACTGTCCCTTCACACACTATCACACTTTACCCAAATCAGCGCGCAACATCATATCCTCCCCCTCTCCCAACTGACAATTAACTGAAATAAGTGAAGTTGTGAGTTGTTGAGTTAGAAACCTTGTTGCGGGCTGATTTCAAAACTATAATAATCATTGGACATGTGATATCATAACATATAACATTTCATGTAGTTAAATACAGTGTCATTGTATATATCAGTACAAGCACACACACGTTTATCTCTAAATTTTAACAACTATGTGTGTTTGACACCGTATAAAGTGGCCTTCATACAGGTAGTGGGCACTCTTGCACACTGCGTGGTAAACCGTCACAGCTCCCTTTTTCCAGCTGCTGTATTATGTCTCTTGCTTGTGCTAAATTTCTGCAGGCATACATGACCGGATGTAAGTGACCTCCAAAGTCACATGGAAGCACGCCGCTCAGATCGACGTCACACACGTCACATGCAACATGGAAAGGAAACATTCTATTAGACAACGTAAAATGGTATACAAGTGAATGATTTTTGTAAATCGCGCAATGTTATTGCGTATTGCTTTGCCCATTTTATTTTGTTTGGCGAGCTTTTCCTATATATGACGCAGACAAAGAAATTGATGGTTAAGCAATGTGGCATAATATTATTAAAAACCTAATAATCTTACTTATTTCTATATTATGATAACCGGGCATTTCATGACTGACTTTATGCGAATAATTGCTTTTTAACTGTAGATGGATGGCTGTTGAACAACTGGCCGTTGTGCACTGCCTCCGTGTTCTTGCTTGGACTGTAAATCAAATCACTGTTGAATGTGGCTCTCATTCCCCCGTTTTGACCGTATAGGTCGAGGATATTTTCTTATCCTTCTTGTAGTTTCTGGGTACCAAATTGCGGCATCTTCATATTGCTTTCGCCATCATCATGTACCTGTTTAACCCCCTCGTCAATTGCCTGGTTACAATAAGCTACTCCCATATCTTTATGCCCTGGACTGGTTATTCCAGTCTGAATAACACTTTTCGTATTCATATTATTATTGCCCTCCTGTCGCCTTGCGTCCTAACTCTTGCGCACTTGCTGTGCTGTTATAGATACAGCGTTTGCTTTTTTTTTTTTTACATTTTTCTTGTACCATTCTTCAATTTCTTTCTCAGTAGGCATGGTGGCTCCTTTTACCGATCCCACAATTACACCTGCTACCGGGTGTTTCAATACGCATACTTCTGTTAACCCTTGAAAATAACAACAGTTTATATAAACTTTTGCAATAGGGCAACTTTTGATACTGCCACCAAAAGTACGACATAATACCCTTTTGCCCAAATATGCAGACTTCGGCACTAAGTACTTTGCAACGCCGATCACGTTTGCTCCTATATCACGTAGAATAGTAGCTGGTTATCGGTTCAATACCCTTTATGTAGCGGTACGCTTTGTTTCATAGATAATGCTGATAAAGCTGGAACAATTATTGCTGACTTTTGCCCCATTTGTATGTCTCGTTGTTCCGGTGCTTCAGAAGAGTTTATGTTTTGTACAGCATTACCCTGTTTCATATACTTTGAACAATATCTAGCCAGATGCGGTCCTCTACAAATATAACATTCTATCGATCTTGATACGACGAGTTCCATCTTGTTGGCGGTCTGTTTTCGTTATCTTTTCTGTTATCACTGTAATAACATGACTCTGATTCACGTCGCCATGATCTACAATGAATACACATTGGTCGATTCTGTGTTGCCCCTCTTCCTGGAGTTTCATATTCCCTTTTTGGGCTATGTCTTTTGTCTTGAATTCTCCAGTTAGGGTTACGTCCCTTGTTTGGTGATTTTACCTGCAAGCTTGCTGCTGCCGGGAATATTTCTTCTATACTTTGCTTCTGTATAGGTTTTCCTGGATGTGCAGTCATGTACTGTTCTCCCAAAAATGTCGTTTCGTCTATTGTCTGCGGTTTCCTTTCTTGAAAAAAGGCAAACAATTCTTTACTACAAGACGACAAGACTTTATCTCTCAATATTAGGTCAACAAGTTTGTCAAACGAGTTGCCATTATTTGCTAGTGCTAACCACCTGAAAAAAAAGTGTTTTAATGTTAGCCATAAATTCAGCAAAAGATGTATTGCTTGCTGGTAAGGCATCATGAAAGCGTTGTCGATATCCTTCTTCAGTTAGTTGCTTGGATGCTAGCAACTTCTGACGCACTGTCGCAAAAGAACTTCTTTCTTCTGTTGACAGGTTGCTAAACGTAACTAATGTTTTTCCTGTTAACAAATCCCGTAATCGTGAGACCCATTGTGATTCATGAATCCCTGCGCATCTATGAGCTTCTTTGAACCTTTCAATAAAGGAATGTAATTCATCTTCTGGTTTTAAGAAGGGTAATTTTTTTTTTTTTCCACATCTTCGCTTGAGTGGTTTGAACCTTTCTCTTTCTTTAGCGACTCTAACTTCCCTATTTCTTTGTCTATTCCTTTTTCTGCCAGCTCTTTTTGATGAGCCCTTTCTGCAGCTCTCTCATCTCTAGCAGCTTTTACTTTTTCTGCTTCTCTAGCAGCTTTTTCTTTTTCTGCTTCTCTAGCAGCTTTTCCTTTTTCTGTTACCTCTTTCATCCTAGCTTCTGCAAAGTTTAGGATCTCTTCAGACTTGAGTCCTAGCTCTTTAGTTATGCTGACAAACTCAGCAACGGACATTGTGACTGCTAATGATGTCAACGGGATGGATACAAATAAAAGACACTACGCGACGCTACGATAACAGCGATAACTTACGAAAACAAGCCGACGAGAAAACAAGCTATGTATGACGGTACATTTAAGAAAATGGACCGAAAGCACAAAGGATTATCAGACCCGATAACAAACCGTACGTACAGGACTATTAACGCTACCTGACGCAGACAACTAGGTATTCCAGTCTATAAACAAAAGACAGAAATAACTAAAAGACAGCTCCTAAATTATGCAACCTACAAAATTTTACCTAATTAGAAGCGCTCCTTCCAACCTCCCACAAAACAAGTACACCACACAGATGACATCTTAGGCGTACCAAACAAATAACATGGTCAAAGCAATGTAAATATTGCTATAAAACATTACACAATTTACAATTACAAACCTGTCAATGTTGGACGATGATATGACACGTGCAAGATGACATACTAAACACAGCTCCGGCAGGTTACTCAGCTCCAAGCATAGGTTTCATCTCAGGTTCAGCTCCTGGGTAACACGGTTTCAGATCTGGCGACTTGACGATTCTGTGTGCTTCAATTTACGACAAACAGGTTGACGCTGACAATTCAATACGGGATTAATAACACATTTTGCGAATCTTCTTAATGTGTCGCTGCCTTCTAACTGTTGGTTTGGTATGGAACTGTTCTTGAGTGGTTATGGCTCTCAAACTGTTGGTTGGAGGATGAGATTTTGAGTGGTCCCTCGTTCTTTGGCCGGCCTTTAAACAGTTGTGTGCTAAATGAGTTACCCCTAGTCAGCATACTACCAAGTGTCTAGCAGGTACACTTCAGCTTCCTCTCTTAGAAATAGAACTCAACGACGATGACAACGTCATACGTTCTATTTAACAGGATACATGACACAAATGCAGAGACGTAGTTATTGATCACAGTTGACATTCGCACATCGTCCATTTGTCCTCACTCGTTCGTCTCTTTCAATTTGTAGTGACCTCTCCTTTACTATTACAGCTCTGAGGACTACAGCGTCTCACATTATGGACGCACCGTACAGTTGAACAGGACGACTTCTCCCATTCACTGGACCTTGATATTATTTCAGCATACAACACGGCTTACTGGAGACGGACTCCTCTTGCCGTACTCCGAAACCACACAGCTGTCGTCAGCTTGTCACAGGGCTCCGATGACATCTACCATAAGTTCCCTCTAGCACACAGCTCTCGTCGGTACCACTCCCCCCTGTTCTGTTTCAGTAGTGGTCCTCCTACGTTTCACTACGTCGCCACCTAGAACAGGTACTACTGGAGCCTTCCGTCCCCTGGACTTACTTTGCCAGCGGGATCATATCTCGTTCAGTACCGCAACCTCGACACTCACTCAGACCTCAATGCCTGATAGTCGTAAGGTATTCTTGTCTGTTAGACTCGCGAGAGATATCACGGACCCTGACTTGGTCTCTGACTCTCGCTTTTTTCTCTCTCTCTCCCTCTCTCTCTTTCTCTCTCTCTCTTCTCGCTTCTCTCCCGACTGCTTCTTGATTGCCTCCGAGTGGCTACTCAGCCCTCCAATTTATCCCCCTCAAATCCGTGTAGGTGGATGAAGTCTACACGAGAGGCACGCTCGTATGGGCGTTCTCGTGAATGACGATCCTGTGAGTGTTCTCGAGACTCACGCTTATATGGGCGTTCTCGCGGATCACTCTTATGCGGGTGGCTGATGTTACCTTGAGAATCACGTTGTCACTTAATTCACACTTTCTCTTCTCTGTTTAGCTCGTCAGCCATGCTTTCAGCCCCACACAGTAACCCACGCATCCACTTTCCCTCGTGCGTGCACGCCTTGTTCATGAATAGACATTTTCACTGGTCTTCTCTCAATATTTGGACCATGTTGACACTATTCCCCCCGTGAACTCACAGAAAGTACTGGCATACCAATGTCCCTTCACACACTATTACACTTTACCCAAATCAGCGCGCAACAGCCACCATATGGCTGCATGTGTGGGCATCATAACCCCACAGTCGAGGCTCATTTTTTTTAGTTGAAGTTTAAAACATTTTAATGTTCTTACATTGAATATTATTATTCATTTATTATTTTATGGACATAAAAACAAACACTGAAAAACATGACACTCTGGTCTGTTTTCCATAAGTAGCATAAGTAGAAAGACTAGCTAGATTAGGTAATGTTATGTAATATTAAACAAAGCCTGACTGCTTTTTCTGAGCTACGGACTGGAAACAATTTTTAATTCCACATGGTTTCCTTATTATTTTTGGCTCCTCACATTGTAAATATTAAACATAAACATTTTTTTTTTTTGCACATTGCAATCCTAACAAAATCTTAAATAGGCCCAATATCGGTTAATAATTGCTGTATTTTCATGTTGTTTTGGGGTTACCTGTTTTGTAGAATTTTAAAAGGTTGGTGGTTGATATTTTTGTTGCAAAATACATCCTTGCATTGCCGACTAATGCAGATAGGCTAAAGGTGCAGCAGGCTAAGTCATACACCAGAGTAGCTGCAGACAAGGAACATTCTCTGTATGAAGCTTTAATTGCAGACAAGAGATAGAGGCTGAAAGGGGGAAAATCGTGGATGGCTCTTTTGACAGATCAGTATGTCTTAGTCCAAGATATCTACCCAGGAGCTGAAGGACATAGCTGTATAAGTGTGTTTGGAGAGAAAAGAGAGAACCGAATGGATTAAGACTACAGAGAGAGAGAGAGAGAGAGAGAGAGAGAGAGAGAGAGAGAGAGAGAGAGAGAGAGAGAGAGAGAGAGAGAGAGATTCGGATGGAGGCCTAAGAGGCCTAAAGACTCAGAACTGAATCTGAAAAGGAATCTAAAAGACTCAGAATGAAAAAAAAAGCACATCTGAACGGGTGAGAATAGAACAGGAATAAGAGCGTATGAGAATGGCGATGGACAAAGAAGTTCGGTTGAGGGAATTAGAGCTTCAGGCATAGCTAGAGGTTCATAGACCCAGATCTCCAACGCCAATGATGGAATCTGCATCAGCACATATCATCTTAACTCAAGCTATGAATTCCCCTATGCCAGTGTTCGACCCGAAGTTGGGAAATATCGAACAATACATCGATAATCGATAACCAGACACTAACTAGGAACGCTCACATCCCCGAATGTAGAATGATTGCTTGCTCAACTAGAGAAAGATCCCACACGTCTTCTCAGCAAGGCAATCTTCTCTCAACTTCATTTTCAACCACTGATCCTTAAGACATACCCAAATATATTCCCTGAGTAAGTTCCTCGTGCATTCTAATATGCATGCAAAGCACGCCAGTTACTCTAGTGACTTAATTCACGCAAACCTACGCGCGCCATGTTTCACCCAACCAATTCTTGGTCTGAATGTTGACTCAGGCATCGTTGACACCTTGTGAATTTACTGGCCAACAGTTCACGCAGATTCGACACACAACAAGATACCTGTTCTTGTTCAGATACCAAGACAAGCTATAGCGATCAAAGAGAGTGTAGAAAAAAAAGTTTTCTGAAAAACTTATTCAGTTGGATAGCCAACTACCACACTGCACTAATTTGCCAAGATACCAAATTGATGTATAGAAGCATAAAGCAAAATGTTGAAGTAAAGCTAATCTACCAGGCGTCGAGCCTCACATAAAGTAGATGACTAGAAGACAGGAAACCAAACCACCAGTGCTATCTACGCGAGAGGGACCGGGTTCTGCGGCATTAAAGGATACTGTCAGTACTGGAGAGAAGAAGAAACAACTTAATATAACCAACCGCAGCAGATAGATTAAGGCGCTAGTGATAGAAGGTAGCGAAGCATATTTGCCAAGCGGAAGTCATTACAACGGAACAAACCAACCAGCCAGATGCCAAAAGACAGCAACGTGATGCAGATAACATCATGTGAGTTCTCCAACTGACGACACCACATTCTGGAAACCATTTTGATCCGACAGTACAGCGTTGGACAAGCGTCATTTACTGCCCTTACTATGCTGGCAATAATGAGAACTGATTACAGAGAACCTGCTGGGGAAGCGATATGTGGTCAAGTTAAGGAAAACCAGGGACGGAGTGGTCGCCAAACTCAACAAGGTGACGAAAACAAGCAAGCTAATTCACGACATAAAGGAAAACAATTAGAAAGAGTTATAGGTAGTATCCAGAGCCTCGCATTTTATAGAATATCAACTGGTCGAGAACGATGAGAACTTCCAAAAAGTCAATTCAAATAAGAAGTGTGTATGCCAACTGCTTCAGCCCTGATGGGGTCAGATATCTGGGCTGCCCATACCTCCAGCCTTATCAGGCGATGATGAAAACACGATGCACCAACAAGCAGTCCATTCCTGAATACAGCACATCTTCAAGGCCAGTTTGCGTAGAATAGCGGCATACAGGTTATATCAAGCGACGATTATCCAATGGAAGCACAAAAGAATACAACTGACCCAGAAGAAAACAATCCAAGCAAGAAATAGAATGACAGCCTGGAACATTTCATATGGCGATTTGGGATATACCGACAACGCTGATGTAGCCTGGTCAAGATAGCGATAGAAAATGGGGAACCTAATGGCGGAACAACAGGGAGGCAGCTACCAAACGAACACAAAGAACTGGTACAGCAATATTGCCATGAATAGCTCAGAAAGCCCCACTATAAGCATACGCAACAGGAGGCGTCAGATACTGCAGTGCCTGTATGTAGATGTCAGGGTGGATAGTTCGGTCCCGCATGTCAGTTCGTCGATCTAGCTTACAACACAGAACAACAAAATGCCAGGCTCGGTTTATCAAGATGAAGAACCAAGATTCTCAAATAGGAGTCCTTATAAGGACGAATCCTGATGGCTAATTATAAAGCATTAGAGGTGAGGGGGAGGGGGTTCAACTCCCATGAACATCCCGGCTCCCACAATACACATTTTGTGTAGTTAAAACTCGAAAAGAGGGTGGGGGGGGGGGGGGGGGAGCTGAAATTAGGACAATTCTGGGCAGCTCGTGTCTGCCACACCCAAATAAGCTTCTTCTGTTTCTTCTTATTATTATTTTCTTCTGCCTTGTACCTCAGCGAAGTGTCGGGGGGGGGGGGGGGGGGGGTGTGTGTGTGGCTCCATCAAGAGCACTTTTAAAATTGATGTTAATTTCTATAAGGCTGTTCATAATGCCATCACTCACATTTTCCTAGGACTTACTTTCTCGCTCTATACGTAACGTTTCAGTGAATAGGTCTGTTGTGTTGACGCTTGTGCTCGGTGACAGGCATTAGATAAGACATGTTCCGGATACCCTCGGAGCCGGAAGAAGTCTAAAATTTCTAGTGCCCTGTGGTGAAAGTCGCTGTTTTCCTGGAATAGTCCGCGGAGGCGTAGAATCTGGGAGAATGGAACGGAGTCCTTGCAGGAAGAGGGATGAGGGGACGTGTAAAAAAAAAGCATGGTAATCAGTAGGCTTGTAGTATACCAAGGTGCTGAGGCCTTAAGAGTCCACGGTGACAGTAAGTTCCAGAAAATGCACGGACGAAGGTAAAATACTCAAAGTGCAACTGATGCTGGGATGGAAGTTGGAGAAAAAATGAATGAAGTTTTTGCAATTCAGGTAGCAACATATCGGTGACATATCTTTGTAGAGCTCAATGAGCCTAATCGTATAAGTGTGACGTATCTGATGCTCGAGGTGGCCTATGAAGTGGCAGGCATAACTGGGCCACATCTTGGTGCCCATAGCGACGCCGCTGATCTGGTTGAAGTAGTGCCCATTAAACTTGAAACAGTTTAGAGTGAGCACTAACAGCCAGACGTCTCAAGGGGTCAGTGGCTATAGCAGGGCTGACTCTACGATCTAGAAAGAACAGCAAAGCCTGGAGCCCGCCAGAGTGTGGAATAGAGGTGTAGAGAGAGGTAACATCTAAGGTGATGATGTGGTACCTGGAAGAAGAGGTGAACCGGATGGATTAAAAAACAGAAATAGCATGGTTGATATCCTTGATGTAAGACGGAAGACCAACGACCAGGGGCTGCAAGATACGATCAAGGAACCCGGATATGACTTCTGTGGGACAAGCTCTTTTGGACACGATCGGTCTGCCTGGTTTGTCTAGTTTGTGTATCTTAGGAAGCCGGGCTTTCCCTGACAGCTATACTCGACAAATAAAGAGCTGGCCCGAGCAGGTAGAAGATCGTCCTTGACCAAGGTAGTGATAGTAATTTGTTTACTTTTTTTTTCTGTACCATCGTGTGACTGGGGTTCATAGAACGAGGTGTCACTGAGTTGCCTGTCCCCTTCCTACACATATACATCGTTTCTCCAGACTTCTACCGCCACTCCCTTATCCGAAGGTTTAATAACAATACCATTAAGACGTTTCAATCGAGTGAGTGTCTGAAGTTCTTGAAGCAAGAGGTTAGAGTGCCTGCGGGGTTTGAATTTCAATTATCTAATCTTGACAGGGGTTTTCTTAAAGTATAAATCCAAAGCTCTAGATGCCCCACAATTGGGAGTCCAGGAAGACCTAGGTTTGAGAAACTCGAGTCTGTGGGCACAGGCGAATTAGTTCTCTCATGTCGGGTGCTGTGATCCACGGCCTTCTCTGTTTATTAGAGAAGGCGTTGCCGTCATCATATTGCAACCTGAGCCTACGAAAAAGGCTGTGAGCGTCTTGCAGGAGAGCGTATCGATCGCTAGAAGGGCCTAAGGGTACAAACACAACTTGTGGGATCTAATTTTTTATTATTTTGCCGGGGGTCCTAAATATAGCCGGGCCTGAAAAAAAAATATGACCTAACGGCCCGGGTTAGGGTTTACCGGACCTCTGCACGGGTAAACCTTATCCGCATCGTGGCACTTTGTATCACCAGGTGTTTATCGCTTGTTAGTTAGTTAGTTAGTTAGTTAGTTAGTTAGTTAGGGTTATCCTCATTGCACTCCGGACATGTCCATAGGTGCTCAGATCCTCCCCTCAGTATGAACCCCAACGTCCGATGGCTAATAGTACCAGTTCTATGTTGATTAACAAGTCTTCTGGCGTAGCTGGTGTGCGTCTCGTTTTTTGCTGTGCCGATCTTAATTCCCAAGTCAGCCATTCTGGCGAGTGATGTGGATTCACTGCCACCAAAGTCCTCTATTCTTCCCATTTCTCTGAGGGCATTGATAATATCAGCATGATCCATAGGCTGACCGTCGGTAGTGATAGCGGATCCAGCCAACCTGTCAGCTGTTTCATTTCCATTGACGCCTGCGTGTCCTGGAACAAAAATAAAGGTGACTCCACGAACAGTGGACTTCTGTAATGATTCAAGCCATTGTCTTCGCACTGAACCTGCCTGAACCCTCCGGATCATACTCATTGAATCACTGAGTATACACACGCGGGTGTATTTTTGTGTTTCAAGCCAGGCAAGCGCTTGTGTCACTGCCATCACCTCCATCGTCATGCTGCTGGTTGTCATGGAGAAGGCGCCGTTGGCTTCTTTGACTGTTCTGCCCGCTGAGCGTGCTGTAAATGCCCATGCGCTTCTTCTTTGGCGTATAACGGATCCGTCTGTATAGATTATTGCATCTGCTTCGTCTGAATTTTCACCGATGAGAGCGTTGACCTCTGCATTAACAGCAACAGGATTCTCTTCTCTACATCGCCTGTTGAGTGTGACAATACAGGAAAATGTACAAATAAACGCCTGAGGCACAGGTATCCATTCTGCACCAGGTATGATGTCGGTTAGGCTGCATATTTGCCTAATAACATCTTCTGCCCGACCTAGCCACGATTTCCCCCTCTTCAGTCTGTCGCCCTTTTCACTAAAAAGCGCTTGATGCAGTGGGTGTTTCTTATCAGCGCATATTTTGAGATATGCCCGAGCCCTCCACATCCTGATCCTTTGGTTCATTGTTGGAAAGTCAAGTAGATACCTCATTGCTCCACAGGATGTGTCTCTAGTACATCCCAAAATAATGCGCATGGCTTCATTTTGCACCTTTTCGAGTCGTTCAATCTGGGTAGCACTGACAGTGAGGATGGCCAGAGCGTATTCAATGGGGGAAAGGACCAGACCATAGAATAGAAGTATTAGTAGTCTTTGCTCAATATTGGAAGCAGCAATCGCTTGTGTGAAGTCCTAGTGGGGCACAATTTACATACATACAAACATGAATCACACAATTTCGATGAATTTTCTGATAAATGAAACACACAAAAGTCCTGTGCGCATCATACTCGACTGCTGTAAAGACACATCATGTAAATAATTTTGTAGGGGGCGCTTTAAAAAAAGAATCTTTTTTAGCTGTTCCTGTCTACGCCGCCATTTTGAAATTTCGAGAGATTATCGTTTCAGCGAGCCGTATCCTAACAATTTCATCTATAAGCTATTCGTCTGTAGCATTTTGTTAATATGGCTCAGTACATTCAAGTGGTAGAGGATGAAAGCGACGAACCAGTCGAAATTCCCATAGAAAATGATGGAACATTGCTGATAACGACGCTTTCTGCACAATTTCCAGGCGCATGTGGTCTTAAATATCGCAACCCAGAGAGTGGCGCGTTTCGTGGCATTCGTCTTGTGGATGGAGTTCTCATTCCACCAGATGGCATTTCATCTATGTGGGGTAATCACCAGTATGTTGCGGTTTTTCCAAAAGGTGAGCTTTTTCCTTTGTTGAGTGTATGGCGTATGTATATCATCTATGAAATGTACTAATATTATACAATTATTAATTTGAAAGCTGTACTGTGTGACCCTCGACAATTTTGGCGGCAGTTTCTTCTAGATGATTCTTACTCTGCGGGCTATGTTAATATATTTTGGCTCTACTGGCAAATTTGGCCGGTAAGCTTTACTGCTTCGGCCGGCTTAGCGGGGCTTAGTGGGAGTTATGTCCCTTGGCCAAACTCAAAACAACTAAAAAAAAAGTCATCATCCGGGTGCGTGTAGGGTTGCGTAGGGTGTCTATCATCGTCCTACGGTTGCGTGTAGGGCTGCTTATTGCGTGTAGGGTTGGTTGTTTGCGTAAGATAGATGAGGGGTAGGGTTAGGGTTAGCGTTTAGGGTTTAGTGTTAGGGTTTAGGGTTAGGGTTTAGCGTTTAGGGTTAGGGGTTAGGGTTTAGGGTTAGGTGTAGCGTTAGATGTGACAATTGTGACGCCGTAGTTCCCTACAATCGCGCACAGTCGCATGCACGCGCAAACAGTCGACGGACAGTGGATGCTACTGACACGGACAATTCGCCACCAATTGGGGCACCAGCCGACGCGCGCTTTTGCCGTCATATTTGGCACACTTCCAGTGGCGCCACTCCCACTAGCATCAGATTGTCGGCCAGTATTTCCACCTCCTACGTGAATATTTTTACATCATCTAACCCTAACCCTACCCCTAACCCTAACCCTACCCCCTAACCCTAACCCACATCCCTAACCCTACCGCTAACCCAAACCCTACGCAACCGTATGATGATGATGATAGACACCCTACGCATCCCTACATGCAACCGTATGATGATGATAGACACCCTACGCAGCCCTACGCGCAACCGTATGATGATAGGTACCCCTAGACGCAACCCTACGCAGCCCTACACGCACCCGGATGATGATAGGTAAGTATGTCATTTGATTCGTGACTTTTTCCGCGACTTGTTTTGAGTTTGGCGAAGGGACATAACTCCCACTAAGCCCCGCTAAGCCGGCCGAAGCAGTCCAGCTTACCAGCCAAATTTGCCAGTAGAGCCTATATTTTTACTCTGTTATTTCTTATGAAGTAGGCATGCTCGTGTTAATCAAAGCAACTAGGTAACACTGGCAGTCTAAAATGGGAGAATAGAAAATACGGCTCTCCTCCGAACTTCTACCCCCGCATTATGATATGGCGGCCTGAAATATCCGTTCGGGGCTCAGTCCAATGAAAAATGCGGACTTTCTGCCAAGGAACAAATCGCGGCAAAACTAGCATTACTTGACAATTTTAAGAGACACAGCATTGCAGACGATAAAAGCGACCGATGACAATGTCGAGCATTTCTGCAGACGATACTAGCAGACGATAAAAGTGACCGTTAACAATTTCGAGACATTACAAATTACAGACGATGAAAGCAATATGGCGGGTAGACCACGCGCTCCCACGCAGATTAGCAATACTGTTCTTCTGATTGAGGATTTAGCAGCGATGGATGTCAGACTTGTCAGTATGCGCAAAACGCGATTAAACTCACCGCCGAGTTTATCCCCCGCATCGTTATACGTGGCGAGGATGGGGGACTAAACTAGGTGCCTGGGGCTTACGAGCAAAGTAGTTGGAGGAAATTGCAGGAGATGGGGTAGCTGCTGCTCGTGAGTCCCAGCCATTTAGTTTAGCCCCTACCCCGCGTAGCGGAGGATACTGTCGGCGGTAAGGCATAGTCACAGAAATATGTCCGCAAGTAACATATCGCTGAGACCGTTAAAGCATTTGTTTTGTTTTTTTGAGCCGATCCTAGATTTGCCGCGATTTGTTCGTCTGCAGAAAGTCCGACAATGGAAAGTGTCAATGGTCGCTACTATCGTCTGCAGTGTTGCGTCTCTTAGAATTGTCAGGTGATCAGAAACAATAAGAAACAGGTCCACAAGTAACATAACGCTGAAACCCTGTTAGAGCATTTGTTTCGTTATAACGGAGCTGGCATATTTTTAATAGAACTGAGCCCTAAACGGATATTTCAGGCCGCCATAATGCGGGGGTAGAAGTTCAGAGGAGAGCCGAAAATACGGCTATCCTCCAAATAACAGGGACAAATGGCGGCCAAAAACACACCCTAACAGGGCCTCAGTCACATGTAAATTGCAGACTTCTAGCGACCACCTAACTGCTGAAGTATCTCCCACGCCGCTACGCGCAGAGTGGAGCGGGGCTAAACTAGATGGCTGGGACTCACGAGCAAATAAAATAAAGGAAGCTGCAGGAGATGCGGTGGAAGTCCGCAATTTACATGTGACTTAGGGTGTGTCTTTGGCCGCCATAATATGTGCCCGTTATTCGGGGGATAGCCGAAAATACTGACTAGGTTGGAAAGAGTAGCTAAAATTGTCAGTTTCTCTAAACCAGAGGAAATGCTAGACTCCGAAAGCCTTTAGTTTAAAGACCTTTAGCTTTCCTTCAAACTTTGCCATAATATTATTATAGCGGCCAAACAAATACCCTTCTTCTTCTTCTTTCATTCGCCTGAAATAAGTTGTCTATATCAGCAGTTTTGTCTATTGTATAAATTTCACTATCGTTGTTAGTTCATCCAGTGGTCCATAGAGTTTACGTTCCACTGTTGTTCTTTCTGGTCAAAAAGTTTGCCTTAATGTGACAAATTCGGTGCAGTCCTAGAGTACATGCTCTGCTGTCTGGGGCACCTTTCCACATGTGTACATGGCTGAAATGCCTAATTTGTAATGCAATATACATATTACGAACACTGATAGAAAGATCAGTGGACATACAAAAGGACTTAAATTTGTGCTTTATAGATTATACTAAAGCATTTGACAAAGTTAAACATGAAGAAATGGTACAAATGTTGGAAGACATCAATGTAGACGGGAAAGATCTCAGAATAATTAAAAACATTTACTAGAACCAAGTAGCAGCAATTAAAGTTTGAAACAGATTGGGTACTTTTGAACAGATAAAGCAAGGAGTAAGACAGGGATGTGTCTCATCCCTAGACTTTTTCTCTCTGTATAGTGTAATAATTTTGAGGAAAATCAAAGAGAATGCAGGAGTAAGAGTTGGAGGTTACGATATAAACAGTTTGCGTTATGCCACAGTTTTGTAGCTGAAAATGCAACTGATTTACAACAAATGCTGGATGTTGTGGGGATGGAGAGTTCCAAGAAAGGACTTTCATTGAATACTAGCTGTACCCGGCCACACGTTGCTGTGGCATAGTTTGGCTAAATGGAAAATAGAGAACATAGAAATCTGTCTTTGCTTCACGCCAGCGATGTACAGTGCAACAGCTAAACCACAGCTAATAATACTTGAGTGGGTAAGACAGTTACTGTAACTTAAATCTATCTCAGTAAACAATTTATTTTAACCACCCATTCCCCAGTTCACCTACTACTTTCTCCCTCATCGAAGTAGTTGGAAAAATTACCCTAGTGAAAAGCAATGAAAACAGGAAAAATACACCATAATTACGAAAGAGGTCCTGGGTAGTTAGCATCCTTAGGATATTTTCTCCAGGTTACGACGGTGTGTTGGGAAATGAGCAGGAGAATAGACTGGCCGGTTATGCACCACTTGGTGGTGAACTGATATATGACAAGCTGGATGTTGTGAGGGCCCTTTGGGAGCGAGTGAACAATCCCGAGGAACAGATAGATCATTACGGTCTGAGGAGAATGGCACTGCAAGGCGTTACAAGGGGATCTGGGTGACGCTCGAAACTTGGGGGAGGGGAAAGACAGATATACGATCAGATTGTTATTGGTACCATCGGAATTTTAACTCTGCGCTTGCTGCTGAAGATAGGGAAGGAGCGCTTATGGGGGTATCCCGAGTGCTGTGATGTCGATTCTTAATTCAACATTCCACTCTTCTCAGGCTGTGCTCTCAGGAGATCAGCTGGTCCATTACTTCGATGACCACACAGTTGGGTATATTCTTCTTCATCGAATTAGAGGCCTTTAATGTTGTTTCATCTGTGCGCATAAATAGTGACGCATGCATTAGGCATGACTTGGCCTGTTTCGTCCCAACACTCGGGTGAGTGAGGCCAGTGGCAACAGACATGTGAACCTTTTTGACAGTCAGACATTAGGACTTTGCTCGTTTGTCGTAGGACTTGTATGTGTCTGACATTTGAACCTAACCAGCAGTCTGACAGTGGCTGTTATGGTGTGCCTAAACATGCTGACTGTGACGTTGAGGGCCGAGAAACTGCCTGTAGGAGATGTTTGTCTTAGCTGCGAGCAAATCTCTTGGTCTAGGGCTGTATTTGAGCTGTTCAGTTGTTCTCTCACTTGACAGACTTTTAACAGAGTAGTCATTTAGTGACACATTCAGCAAGAGGTTTCTACTCATGTTTCAAATGAGTATTAATACACATTTTCAGCATATGTATTGGTGGTGGGCTGATGACAGCCAGACTGGATCCTACATCTCTGGGGCTCAGTAGCTCTAAGATCTGCTGCAGGCTCTGTTAATGACATTTAAGACATTATCCGTGATCTTGTATGAAGTTCAGTCACGACCATGATACATGACACCTAGATCTATGCATCCTTATTTGTAGCCAGCTTACATAAGCTAGAAATAAAATCAGCTAATCAGCAGTAAATTATCATTAGCATATTTTGTTATTGTAGTATTTTAAAGAAATGAGTGTTGTTTAAATTAACTATTCTGTGTGTCTTATATTTGTTTCGTCCATAGAAGTGTAGTGTGGAATGTCACATTTAATAAGATATGACATTTATTATGGGGACCATGTATGTCAGTACACCTCAGTCTCTGGTTACCAGTTTACACAAAGTCTCAGAATTTTAAATTTAACAAAAGCTGTTTTCTGGTGCCTTGCTGTTAAACCTGGTTTACAGTGAAGTGACTTCGTAATATTCACTCTGCACTGGTGTATCTTAGCTTATTTTTTTAATATCCTTCCTTGATAGACTTATAGTATACACAGACATTGTTGTTGTTGCAGAAAACAAACGTAAAGGTGATGATGGCTTTGATAACCCTGTGGCAAAAACAAAACGGCTGGATAACCAAAAATGCTCTGACCTTATTATTCTGGGGTTGCCGTGGAAAAGTACAGAGGATGATCTTACAGAATACTTTCAACAGTTTGGTGAACTTGTACTTGTTCAGGTAATATTTAGTCAGTCTTAAAAATCTGTTGTTATTGTTTTCATGATATATACACTTCATTCTAGCTGTATATTAGCAAAACTCTAAATTTTTGTTAATGATGAGAATACAAAGCTGAGTACAAAGTTGGTCATGAAAATTCTTTCTGTGTCATAAAGAATTAGCAACGTTCTTTATGTTAAACTCAACATAACAATCTAATCTTGTGTAACACATTAACAGAAATTCCAAAAAATAAAAATAGACGTGAGGGCCTCTCCCTCCAGAAACCCCACATAGTGTCATTCTGAACGTGTGTCTAGATTAGAAACCTGAAAGAGA
Source organism: Candidula unifasciata (assembly GCA_905116865.2). Taxonomy (NCBI): domain Eukaryota; kingdom Metazoa; phylum Mollusca; class Gastropoda; order Stylommatophora; family Geomitridae; genus Candidula; species Candidula unifasciata. The sequence continues at coordinate 261,336 of CAJHNH020006557.1, read as the reverse complement.
AGGAACAAAAACTACCAATCCTACCCTGTTAACAGATAAGGCGGCATACATTTTTGATTGCCCACCAGTTGAAGAAGCCAGATAATCTAAACATCAGCTGGTGTTGCTTTTTGACTTAAAGCTAAATTGTGAAATACAGGCTTTCCCATCAGCTAATAAAAATTTCAAATCGGATAACTAGGCAGTTTTTATTTTTAAAACAGTATAATAATTTTATTTATATTAGTTCAGTTCCTTTTGATGAATTTACCAGGGATAATTCTGCTCATCAAAACAACCAGTCATATCTAATTATTTATTCACTTGGATGTTTCACGCCATAATGTCAACAGTTTTGTCAAATTTATTTATGGTTTTTTTTTATACGGTCCCTTATATCTTTAGAGAAAGATTAAACATTTTTTAAGTCACTAGTACTTTAGACCCATTAGTGACTTTATTGGTCGACTTTGTCACACCCGTAACTGTATATAATAGTCTTGACAGTAGTTTATGTAGTTTTTCAAAACATGACTACAGGTATGTCTTTTATGTTTAGGTAAAACGTGATATAAAGACTGGTCAGTCAAAAGGTTTCGGTTTCATCCGATTTGTCAATTATGAGTCTCAGGTGAAATGTTGTGCCCAGCGCCACATGATTGATGGCAGATGGTGTGATGTCACAATTCCAAACTCTAAGGTATGATTTTGCTTTTATGCACTTGTCATTTTGTAGGTTTGCAAATTTATTGGTATCACTCATATAAAACTCAAACGACAGATACGTGTAAGTACTGGGGTGCAAACTTCAACTGCTCCAACATATAGAGAAGAAATAAATCTGGAAATAAACCTTCAGCACCCGCTAATGTCACCTAAATGTTTTATCTGGATATATAAAACACTGATATAATCGTTTGTCCTATTGTTTTCTGAAACCTTGTGTACATTGAAAAGATATGAAACCTCATTACATACTTTTGAGAACAAAGTCGTATAAAGAATCTTTGGACCCATCTAAGATGCAAACAGCGAGGAATGAGAGTGAGAAGCAACACCGAAATTCATGTTTAAATCACCACTAACTTCTGGCATGGTGAGGACTAATAAACTGCACTGGTTGGGGCTCAAAAAGCAAATGGTAGATAACAGATAGGATGGTTTGAGAGAAAAGCATGTTCTTCAGAGCTAACTGTGAATATAATTTACTTGCTTTCTTGTGAAATGTTTTGCAATGAAGACCTTGCAGGTTCATATTTTCACAAAAAATGATTGAACGTTGTGGCACCCATTCCACAAACTAATGCAGAATAAAGTGGTTGTTGTTGATATCGATCCAGCGGCGCATGAGCTTTCGCCCTTTGCCCCAATGCCATTTAGTAGAATTTGCATGTTTTCACAAGCTGTTCTTTTCCTCTGTACATGGTGTTCCACTTGTCTGGTCTCGGAGGGAGTAGCATTCTTCTAGTCTCGCTGAGTTTTGGGCACTCAAAGAGATGGTGTTCAACAATTTCGTAGGGGTAGTTACAAAGCTGGCACTCTGGAGAGTGTTGTGGTTGTATTCTGTTTAGATGTCCACTGAGTAGAGTATGTTGTGTTCTAAGTCTGAAGATGGTGGCTTGGTCCCTTCTTGTTAGATGATTAATGCTGTCATTAGGATCAGGGCCAGCCATATGTCTTATGAACCTCTCTTCTAAAGTCTCCCATGGCCCATCTGTTCAACCAAGTCTCTTTGTTTATAGCTCTTATAAGTGTTTTTGCTGTCTGTAGGGTTGTCGCTGTAGGTGGTTGTTTTTGTGTTGCTCCTTTCTTTGCCAGTCTGTCAGCTCTGACATTACCTGGTGTGCCGGAGTAGCCTGGAATCCACTGCATCACTATTCTGATGTTGTATGTGGTAATAAGCTGATCAGCATCTAGGATTATCTTAGCTATGTCAGTTCTGCAGCGTTCACTGCCCTCCAGAGCTTAAAGGGCAGACATTGAATCTGTAAAGATGACAATATTTTGGGCCTTTAAAGTGTAAACTTCCATTACAGTCTTTAGGTGGTATACTGCTGTTTCCAGTGCAATTATTTCGGCTTCATAATTTGAGCAGAATTCCCCACATGTATCAAAAACCTCTTCAACAGATCCATCGGGATAACCTATGTAGATTCCGTAACCTGCTTTAAACGGTTACGGAATCTACATAGTTTTAAACGCAGATCCATCAGTATAAACATGTATCCATTCTTGGGGGTAAAAATCAACTATGCTTAGTGATGAGTTCATGAGCGATTGGGTCGGACTGTTTAGTTTCCTCACCTACCAATTTAATTCGAACTTCTGGAGCTTTAAAGCGAACATGTGGTGGTAGGTTTCTTGCAACATTCTGAATGCCTTGACGTCTTTCTGGGAGGTGGTATCTGTCCTGAACTGTGTAAAACCGATTTGTGCTTTATTCTTTGTTTGTCTTCCTAGTTTTCTACAAGGTGTCTATTAGGATGGTTACGATTCATTCTAATGCATCTTTCATAAATTTCTAAAGTGGCTTTTTCTCCATGCAGCCCGAGGAGTTCCACATTTGTATGGATTTCACATGCAGCAGTTGGAGTAGACCGCATAGCTCAGCAGATTAATCGGAGGGCATTATTTTGTACTCTGTCAAATCTCTCTAGGTTAGTTTTGGAGCAGGTTGTAAGCAGTGAGTTGTTGTACTTAATCACAGAGAGAACATATCCAAGATATAAGCCCCTCAGTTTCCTTTTTTTGACCCCTATGATGTACCTGCAAATCTCTTTAATAACTGTAACCGCCTCAACGCCTTATTCCTTACGTTTTCAATATGGTTTTTGAGGCTGAGCTGCCGGTCAAGTGTGACTCCAAGGTATATAGGATGCTCTTCTTTCATCACTTGGTGTTTGATTGTCTAACCTCAGGTTAATATTCTTCCTTGCTACTTGATGGCTTTTGGTAAAGATTGTGTATAGTTAACCTGAGTTTCCATCTTTGGCAGTACTCATGCAGTCTTCTTTGGGCTCCACTTTCCACATTTTCATGACTGCCATATTGCTAGGTCATCAGCGTACAAGGCCTTTTCCGCCTTGATTTGTTCTGGCAAGTCATTGATGAAGATTAGAAACAGTGTACAGCTCAATGATGAGCCTTGTGGCAAGCCCTCTTCCAAGACTTCTTTAGAAGAGATTGAGTTGTGTATCTTAGTCTGGATTGTTCTATCTATCAGAAAGTATTTCTCCCAGTTATTCAGTCTGCCATGTATTCCTAAGCTCATCATCTTCATCAGATGACCTTTTTTTCATACTCTGTTAAGACCTGCTGGAGGTCGACAGAGACGGCCGCTGTGTGTTTCTTATCTGGAAGCCGTCATGTATTCTTTGTGTTAGTCTGAACAGCTGGTCTTCTGTACAACTGTTGGTTCTGAAGCCAGCCTGTTCATGGCATAGAACACCAGAACGCTCTAGGAACCAGTACAAGCACCTGTTTATCATTCTTTCTGCAACTTTGCCCAAGCATGATGTTAAGGATATCGGGCAGTAGCTTTTGGGGTCGTCTGGGGGCTTTTTGGTTTTAAAATTTGGGGACGATATTGCATTCCCCCATGCCTTTGAAAGTTTGCTCGATCTCCATGTCTTATTAATAAGCCTGAGAACTACTTCTCTCCCAGACAGGTCAAGACGTAGCAGCATTTTGTTGTGTATCTTATCTAGACCTGGAGATTTTCAAGGTTTTAATTTCTTCATGGCTTGTTCTAATTCATCCATGCTAAATTCATCTTCAAAAAGGGAGTTGCTGGCTGTTGGAGCTCTCTCTTGTTTCTTCAACTGAGAGAGCTGTGTTCTATCGAGTTCTGACAGCTTACCTGCTCTGTTAACCGAGGCAAAATAATGATTGAAATGTTCTGCTTTCTTTTTGTCTTCAGTGATTGTCTTACATCCATCTGTTACTGATTTTGGGTTCACCCTTCTACTTTCTCCGAATAGGTTTTCAACTAAAGTCAATGCTTTATTTCCATTCTGCCTAAGGTCTAAGTTGGAGCAAGTTTCTGTCCATTTATATCTTTTAGTTTTATTAACTACAAGCTTTACTCTGGCATATGCTTTATTGTATTTGATCTTCACTTCTGTTGAACAAGCAGTTTCGAGTAATATTCTTGCTTTATTTCTTTCAGATATAGTATTTTAAATTTCCTTTTTCCAGAAAGGTTTATTGGCCTTCCGGCTGCCCCTTGGGATAGCTTTCAACGCTGCATTCAGGATTGCTTCTGTTAAATCTTCACAAAACTGTTCCACACAGCTGTTGTCAATTCTTCCCAGGAGTCAGTCAGATGTTTCCTGATATAGTTTCCAGTTTGCTTTTTGAAAATTTAGCGTAATTTAGCGGGGGTGCTTACAGTTATAAGTATTGGTTTGTGGACACTTCCTATGTCGTCCAGGACTTGGGGATAGCTTGCGTCTGCTAAGTCCGATGAGCAGATGGTCAGATCGGGTCGGCTGAGAGATAGGTGGGCCTTGTGTAACAGTGTAGGTAGAGACTATGTGTCCTGCAGCACTAATAGGTTAGGTTGTTGATGATAAAAGATCTATCACCATCATTACTTCTTGAAGCTAGGTACCTTCCAGTAACTACTACTTCACAACAAGAGCAGTAAACTTCTGCATGCACAGTTAATCCTTGAGACTTCTTGCTGTCAGTTTTCAAAACAAGACCGCTATATTTACATAGTAGACAACACAACATTTTAATGATTTCGTCAATTTAACTCAACTACTCCTCTGTTTTCCAGTTTTTTATGTTCACTATTATCAACAAAAACACCCATGCTGCTAGAGGAGGTCATATATTCATGCATATTTCTCTTAAACTGGCTTTGAGTTTTTTCTGCAAGAGAACTTTGAGAACTAAAACTAGAACTCAAACTATAACACGATGGGACAGAATCACTGATTGCCAAAATCCCAGTGACGCTAGTAACATCGACAAGCATGTCAGGTGCGTCACATTCCAAATTTTCGACGCTCTGGTAGAGTTTGCTTACGAGCATTTGTCAGTCGTAGACAAATAGCTGTTTAACTACTACTCATTGATACTAGCATTTTCATCTGCCTGTCTGTCACTACCCATATTCTCTTTCCCTCTTTGTCTGCTCACCCCCCATCTCCACCTCACAAGTCTAGTGCTGACATGGCCCCAGCTGACTCTGTTTTTCGATATTATTAGGTACTCTAGTCATGCTCAGAATTTGTTTTTAATATTGCAGCTAGCACAGTTAGGGTAAGTCTTAAAAATGCAATCCAGCGGTACCTCCTTTGAGTCTGTACCAGAATTCTAAGATTAAATATTTAGTTTGAGTGTCAGATTATACAATAATTGAAAAATAAAATAGAAGAAAATACATTTTCACAATGATCAGATCATGCCCTAAAATTGTATACACTTTAACTTTTCTGTTTGTGACCAATCATATTAGCAACCATATGTCAGTGTTCTTAGCGGTGACACACAATACAACAAATAATTATTTTTGACGTGTTTTGCCAATCTTCTTTCGTTCGTCTGAAATAAGTTGCCTATATCAGCAACTTTAATTCTCATATAAACTTGTTTTTAGTTTATTCAGTGGTCCTTAAAGTTTAGTTTCCAATGTTACTCTTTTTTTTTTGGGGGGGGGGGGGGCATAAAGTTTGCCTTTATATATCATTCAGTTCAATGCACTCTTTGAGTATGTGTTCTGCTGTCTAGGGTGGCTTTTCACATGTGAACATGTAACCATGAGATCTGCTTTTTGGTGTTGCCTCTAGCTCCAGTCTTATCCAGACAGTATATCCATTGAGTTCTTGAAGTGAGAAGGTCTTTGCTTGATAATACTGTAGCCATATTCTCCGTTGAACTTTGTTAAACATACTGAGAATAAGCATGGTTTGCTATGGTGATTTTAACTAGTTAAAACCATCTGCAAGCTGTATGGATTAGAGCCCCTTCCCTGCCCACCTACATACTTGAAACTAACCCTCTAAAAATCAGGAAAGAGTCAAACTTACAAGTAATGTGTGTAAGAAATCATTATTAGCAGGTTAAACAAGTGTGCTAAATTGTTTTCTTTCTACCTTTACAGGATGGAAATAATCCAATGATGAACCGCAAAATTTTCATTGGCCGTGTGACAGAGGACATCACTGCGGATGATTTGCGTAGCTATTTTAGCAAGTATGGAGAAGTGGTGGACGTATTCATTCCAAAACCACACAGAGCCTTCGCCTTTGTCACATTTGCAGATTCTGACGCCGCCCAGTCACTTTGCGGGGAAGACCATATTATCAAGGGTGCCAGTGTTCATGTCAGCAGTGCAGCTCCCAAGTCCTATGATAAGGTCAGTGATTCCGTCATCGTACAGAAGATCAGATGATGGTTATTGTTTGTGTCACAATATAGACATTTATATTATTTCTGAGTATGGTAAGTAATGTTAATGATCCTGTCTAATTATATCAGATGTCACCTGTACAGTCAGACAGGTCAGCAGTCTTCATCTACATAAAAATCTAGTTATGTGCCCATAATTCTTTATGTATCAAAGTAATTTAAAATAATTCTTTCTCCATTTCTTGTTATTTTTTAGATTTTTATATCATGTTGTCTTTATTTACTATATATTCACATTTAAACAGCAATCATTCTGTGTACAGACTTCTTGATGACATGGTTTTAATTAGCATGGTTTGCTCTGTAAGGATTATTAGAAAAGCTTTTTAAGAGCATTTTTGGTTAACATTTTCCCCCTTAAGTCTCAGTGATAAAGATCACAGGGTCATGTCACAAGTCACCCAATACATATTTGTTTTATGCCTAGGAAATGCATTCCATTTAACTCTTTCAGGCCCATTAATTTTGACAGACTTGGCCCACATTAATTTCCTTTTACAAAAATGGCAGAGGAGTGAGTGGGTGTACAAGAAAGGCAATAGAGAATGTAATATACTTCTAATCCTAGTAAAAGTATATACATTTTTAAAGAGAAATTAATGCATTTTGAATCTGATAAGTTTTTTTTTATATAGTTAGTAGGGAAAAAGAATTCAGCAGGTGTTAATTTCACGGCATTTTACAGATTCTTCACTTACCATGATTTTGCAGCCACACGAGTAGTGAATATATAAATTTGAGAACAAAACTTGCAAAGTTTGTTCAATTTCCTAACATATTCCAAAGTTTTAAGTTTCTGGGTTAGTTTAGCACTCAGGAGCTCTCAGCTCTCACAGAGTGTTGAGAAAAATTGCAGATAAAAAAATTGCCGAAAACTGAGCCATTACACGCTATTTACTATTTATTTTGTACAGTTATATACAGACTGTAACTGCAATGATTTCAATGTAGCTTAGCCATAGTATAGTACAGTCTCATTGTTTAGGGCACTTTCCTTCTCTTACACCATAAATACAGTAGCAATATCACATTGTCTGTGTAATAAACTCATCATAATCGCTAGATTCAGAACAGCTGATCACTCAGCTTCGCTGGTGAAAATGCCATGTACGAATAACATTCTGATAGGGAAAGTATCTGAAAGGATTTCGGCAGAGTGACTTTCAATGAATAGTTTAGTCGTACTTCGAATATTAGAATTAAGTAAGGAGCCGTGTGCGAAACAAAATGTACAGGCTTCCGATGGGTTCAATAACTCATTTTTTTAAAACACATTTGTGGGGCAGAAGGATTAAACTCCACACTAAGAAAGTAGAGGAAGAGAAGAAGCAAATAAATTTGAAGTTGTCGGTGCTGTTTTTATAAACATTTAAAAAGGGGCGGAGTGAGTAATAGAGGGGTCTTTAAGCTACTAGCAGACAGGCACATGCGAGTTCACTGCTACACCGGGACATTCAAAATTTGTATGTATTATTATTATATTTTTCGTCCAATAACAAACGTCTAACCATAGGAATTAATCACTAGATATAAAATCAAAAAAACGTTAATGGCTTTTCCTTTCTTTGACAATGATGATCTTTTTTTGTTTGTCTGAGTGATGTTAATGTGTTGTGCCTGTTTATAGCAGAGCTTTGATATTTACGTAAGCTGAATGGTTTTCAGGCACTGAAACTTAGCGATGTTGAAGTCCTGTAGAATGATCTAAGGCATGTAGCCGCTTTGTGTGAAAATGTCTGCTGTGATCCATGATTTTTTAATTAGCTGCATAAACACAATTATTTAAAACAACTTGGATTTTTTAATTAGCTGCATAAACACAATTTTTTTAATCAGCATTTTATTTTGAATTTACTGATTACAAGTAATGGCAATTTTCGGAACCATGCGTGTTTGTAAAAGCAATTGTGATTCTTTCGGATTTAAAAAAAAAAACGTGGCGCTTGTCATTTCAGGAGGAAAAAGTGTTGGCAGCAGTTAAAACAATTCAGTTTCATAAGCATTAAACATATCAGTGGAATTATACTCACTCATAGCACCTCTTCTGTCCATGGCGTGTTAGTTTCATCAACAGAATGCCTTTCCCAATAGAAAGCTTTGTAAGTAATGTTTTAAATATCTCTACCAGCAAGGACTACATTCCCAGCCAGTCCGACCTTTTAGGAATTCCTGTCCTTTGCTGTTAATATAGGTCTATTTAGAGAAACAGTTGCTGATCTTGCCATGATAAACCATTTTAGGAGTGCTATGTCAACCTTATTATTGTGTACGATTGCTGAAAGCATTGATTTTGGATAGCAACCGAAATAGTGGGAAGAGAAGGCATAGAAATAGGAGAGCGGGAACCTGGAGAAACATATTAGAGTGACTTACTGGAATTTGTCTAGTGCCAAGCAAAGAGGGCCTGTACTGGAGAGGCTGATTTATTAAGTACAGGTATAATATTTTAGTGTCCTGGATACGAAAGTTATCTCTTGATACAAAAGTTATATAAATCCTTTTGCACTAGGAAGACACAGGTAATGTCTACTAGTGATGAACAAGATGAAGTATGTGGTGCTTGACCATGGCAAGTGGAATAACAGTACAAGAGAGGTTTCAGGATATATGGATAGATAACGGGGCAAAACTTTGAATTGAGTAAATGTTTAGGCTGCTGTTGACTCTCTTGTCACAAAGGAACATTGGAAGTGGCTGAAATAGCTAGAGGAAATCCTTGGCGATAGCTTCTTGGATGTTCAGATTTTAATGCACAGAACAGAGCATGGGACAGTACTGAGGAAAATAGACAAGGAAATAGCCTAGCAGAGGCCATGGTTGATACAGTCAGTATAAATGACGGTAGGTCAACTAGAATGGCAATGAGACCTAGTGATGCAGACACAGCTGTTGTTTTGGCGTTTGTTACACAGGCAAGTGAAGCTATAACGGTAATTCTGGAATGTACATGAGATACCCTGGTTGTGATATATATATACTTGCACTGCCAACTATTACAGACAAGCTAAAAGTGCTGCAAGCTAAATCATATCTTAGAGTAGCTGCAGATAAGAAACATCTCCTGCAGCTTGGAGCCCTAGACAGAGCTGAAAGTCACAGACTGAAAAGAGGAAGGGCTTGGATGGCACAAGCTAAAGACACAATTAGACATGTGTGTAGGCTTGATAACAGGCGAGGAGAGGTATGGGTCAGAATGTCCCAGCAAAAGTCAGACTTGTGTGTAGGGTTCTGATCACGTCGTGAGTGAGTGACCCTCAGGCCCTGCAGAATCAAAAGTTCAACAAATGATTCTTGACAATTGTCACACAGCTAATGTCATATCTATTCAAATGGCTCTTTGTTGAGATGCAGATGATGCGCATGGAAGTTCTTAGAAAAGAAACCGATTGGACATCACCTATTGCAGCAAAGCCTGACATACAACACCATAACATCTAGTTCAAGAATGGAGGTGGAGACAGTCACTGCAACTTTCATGAGAATCAGCTCTACACATGTCGTAATTGTAACCGACTCACAGAACATGTTGAGAAAGGTGGAGACAGGTATATTGCAGAGTGGCAAGCATCACTTCCAAAGGTCTCAAGTAGTAAGCGTCCTTCAGATATTTTCTGCAGGTCATGTTGGGTATCGAACAGGCTAATAATAGACTGACCGGTTTTGCACCACTTGGTGGTGAATTGGTGTATTACAAGTTACTTGTTGTGATTTTTGATTGATTGATTTGATTCAAGAACCGACATCACAGCACTCAGGGCATTCCCATAAACGGTCCGTCCCCATCTTCAGCAGCCAATGAAGAGTTCCGATACTAATGGTACCAGCAGCATTCTGATTAAACGTCCGTCTTGCCTCGAGTATCTGCCAGAACCTCCCCGCTGCATCAATCTCACCAGACTGTGGTGATCCATCTGCTCCGAACTGTACACGCTCTCCTACAAGGCACTAACCACGTCTGCCTTATGTAGCAGCATTCCACCAAGTTGTGCAGAGCCAGCCAGTCTGTCCGCCTGTTCATTTCCCAACACATCTGCTTGCCCCGGTAAAAAAATCCAGACAATACTCCTCACCCGTGTCCTCCGCAGCAAAGCATGCCACTCTGCACAAAGCATACCTTTTCTGATATTCCTCAGCATGCTTTCTGAATCAGTTATAATCACAATGTGTGTATGTGTCGCGTTCTCTAGCCAGCGGAAAGCTGCAGTGACCGCTTCCACCTTCATTCTTAAGCTGGATGTTGTGGTATCATATGCTAGGCTCTCTGCACCAAATGTCGACCATTAACTTTTGCTAAGAAGTCCTAAGCACTTCTTTTGCCTCTTGACACTGAACTGTCTGTGTAAATGATCAAATCCTCTAAGCAAGCATTATCTTGAATTCATTGCAGAATTTCCACCTTTGTGGCACCTGCTGGCCAGTCTCTGCATTCCCGGCTCAGCGTGATTATGACTCTACACAGGTCTGACTGTTCAGGTGGCACTTTGACCCACTCCTCTCCTCGCCTAATGTTGCAAACCTGTCTGATTGTGTTTTCTGCCTAAGCCATCCATGACCTCCCTCTTATCAACCGCTGACCCTTAACTGCACCCAGAGCTTCATGCAGAGGATGGTCTGTGTCTGCAGCTACCCTGAGATAAGACTTCGCTTGCAGCACCTTGTGCCTACCTCAACCGTCGGCAAACCAAGGATGTATCACAATACACACCACTATGGTGTCTCTGGTGCAACCCAGAATGACCCGCATAGCCGCGTTCTGTATGCGCTCTAGTTTGTCCATCTGACTCTTTGAGACAGTAAGCAGTCCCAGGCCATAATCAACCACTGACAGGATCAGGTGCTGATATAGTGTGAAAAGCAGTGTCAATTGCAGCCATAGTCTTAAGTGCAGTAAGTCCTTTTTGGCATCTTGTCACAACATTCTCCACATGGTCCTTAAATGACAGGCTCCTGTCAAATGTAATTCCTAGATACTTCAGTTTGCTCTCTCTGTTGACATTTCTACCATATATCGTGAGACTTGGGACATTAGCTTTAACGATTCTGTTGTCCAGAACACCACAAAACAGACGCCTTTTCCGGGTGGACGACAGCCCTAATTTCTGTACCCCAGTCAGTCACTTTTTTACTGTCGGTTGTAGCTCCCGGGCTGTTTGTTCCCTCTCTTCCCCCTGCCTATATGCAAGTATATCATCTGCAAAAGTCAGTATCCCTCCAACTCCTGGTGCTTCTAGGCTTGCATTCTTATTCTTGCTTGTATACACGTTAAAGAGCGCAGGCGAGATGGCGGATCCCTGGGGCAGTCCTGGGGTCAAAGTGCATGGTTTTGAGATCCATGAGCCTAGTCGGAGAGCAACCCGACGTGAATACAGGACAGCTGCAACCCAATTCACCAACCATGGACTGACCTCCTTCTCCTTCAGTGCAGATGTCGTATCTCACTCTGTTATAAGCATCCTCGAGATCCAGTCCTACTGCCATAGTTTCCTGTCTTTTGGAACCCTTTATAGACGTCAAAAGCAAAAGTGGCCACATTTGCCCAAGTGTCCTTTCCTGGCCTGTAGCTTCCCAGACCTTTTGGCAGAAGCTTCCCCCTTTCCAAAGATGCTTGCAGCTTTACAGCAACTATCTTCTCCAAGACCTTCCCAAATGTGTTTTGTAAGGTGATGATTTTAAAGCCACTGAGCTTAGAATGATCTTTAAAAGGTTTTTGCTAGTTGGATTAGATAGCTGTGCACCCAGTACAGAAGTAAAACAAATGGCGATCAGGACAAGATGCTGTTGATGAAGTCTCCACTAGTTGTTGTGAGGGTCCTTTGGGAGTGAGTGAACAGTGCTGGAGCACACATAGATTATTACGGTCTGAAGATAATAAGGATGTAAGGATTTTTCAGGGAATCTGTTTTCACCAAGAGAAAGGCAGCACAGATAAACAGACAGTTACTCATGGAGTCCCTGATTTGTGGCGGCTAGACGCTGACCTGTGGATTAGAACGTCGTGGTTTTGGGTCTGGATGAAGCCGGACTTAAAAAAAAAAAATTACCTTGACTCCCAGGTCGACTCAGCCTTGTGTAGGTACCAGAAACGCACTGGGAAGTAAAGGTGGCCTGTGTGATGCTTTCCCCAACACCCACTAAATGTTGATTGGTCTAAAAATGTGTCTAGTTCTATATGCCCTAGATCATCATGGTCTCAAGAGAATTGCACTGCAAGGAGTGTTGGATATACTGTCAAATTGCTATTGGTACCATTGGAATTGGCACTCTGCACTTGCTGCTGAAGATGGAGACGGGGCGCTAATAGGAATGCCCTAAATGCTGTGATGTTGATTCTCAGACACTGATATCGGAATGCCGAATTCCACTGCTATTTCCATTTCATTTTTGCCACCGTTTGCCATTTTTGTAATGGCCCAGTCTCTCTTTTCAAAGATATGGATTTTCCTGTCCATCTATTTCAGACTGGAAACAACTCAAGCAAGCGCTCAATTTCCTAAAATAGCCGAGAGGTTACAGATGTCCAGAAATTAGGGAGAGAAAGGGGATCAGATTATATAGTCAGGATATGTTTAATCATAATGAATTTAGCTTAACCTGACATTTATTTGCAAAGAAGAAAAATTGCTGAGGATAAAGACATTTTTCTTTAAACAGAAATTCCATACATCTGAGATCGCCTAAAGCAGTCAGCACTGTGTAAATTCAGATTCACTTCCAGAGATTTTGACCCTTATGAGGAAACAACAACAATGCTGGGTTTAATGCCACAAATTTGGCCTGATCTTATTTACGCCCAAAAAACATTTATATTGACTATACCGTACATTTTTTTTCTTCATTAGAAAGTGAGTAAAATTTGCTTAGTTTTCCAATTAACGTTGTATTCATATTAAATAAACTAAGTGTTTTTAACATTTTCTTCCAACAGAATGCAGATCGCAAACATTTTGGGCAAAATGGTGGAGGCTATGGCCAGGGAGGTGCTAACTACAACCAAGGCGGAGGATGGAATCAGAGCCGAGCAGCAGCAACTGCTGTTGCTCCTCCTGGTCCAGTTGGAGGCAAAATGGTCAGTCCGCCAGAGGCAGCACAAGGAAATATTGGCATGAACCTTCTAAACTCTGCTATGCTTGCAGCAGCCCAAGCTCTGCTTCAGAACCAGGGAGCTTGGCCTGGCATAAACCCAGGCCCCAGCCAAGGGGGAAGTGGAGGTAATATGGGAAGTGGTGACCACCAACCTCCAGTCAGCAGTCATACCGGATTTAATAATATGGGGGGAGGAAATGTTGGTAGTAGCTCAGGGGGTAATTGGTGGGGAAATGAAAACAACTCATCCACAGGAGGAGGTCATTATGGAGGTTGGGGAGGCTCTCATGGTAGCAGAAGTGGTGGTTGGAGCTAGACTACAGGAGTTGAATGCATAAGAAGCAGGTTTTGAGCAAGAACAAGACCAGTTTTGAGAGCTGACTTAAGGGGTTAAATATCTGAAATGACTGTGTCAAGAGTGGTTGAATTAATGTCAGTCATCCGTTTTTTTGTTTTGTTTTTTTGGTGCATCAGGAAAGCGTCCATGATTTCCCCCCAACTTAAATGTTAAGCTTTCCCTTTTTTTTTTTGCAAATGTTCACAGAAGTACCTTTTTTCTGCTGGGTACTTGGTATGTTTTTATCTGCATTTTATGTAGTAAGTTTTCTGCGTTACAGATACATTTGACCATGATTACAGTCTTCATTTGTGTATTGTCATTTATATATTTGTGCAGCTTATGACAGCATAGAACTTCTGCTTCCAAATCATTCTTTAATATCCTTGGCCAGTTGAAAAGGTGTCTTCCTTCTCTGTTCACTATAGATAACTCCTTAAATGTTCCTTTATTATGCTTTTAGTCACTGTATAAAGCTTTTTTTCTTACATAGTGATATCTCCTTCTTTAGCAGTAATTTTCAGTGTCGTATGAAATAGTTCTAACTTTTGGTATTAATGTGTATCTTGATTAGCAGGCATGGATGCAGTTGCAGTGTCAAATATGCAAGTATTTAAACAGATTAGAAATATTTTGGAAGCAGATGCATGTTAGGCCACCAAGAAGTCAAAGTTAAGAGACGATGCAAATAGATTTTAAAAGTAGCGATATCTGAGTCAGTCATTTTCTTATAAATAGATGTTTGCAATGAAGAATTCAGAAGAAGAGTGCTTGGCAGAGTGGAGGTCATTCACTTGAGTATACCACATGCTTTAAAAAAAAACATTTTTCATATTTTAGGTTAAATGTGCGCGCGACTAATATTGTTTCTAAATCTTTCTGGCAAATGTGTTTTTAAAGGCAGACACATTTATGTAATTTTTTTTTCAAATGTATTAAATGATAATAATTTTAAAAAAGAGCTGATCCTAGTTTGTACATTTTTGTTTTAGCATTTAGTTTAAACATGAAAACCGGGGAAAAAAAGCTTTTATTTGTTAGTGACACTACGTTTAATTAGGTGCAGGAGGTCAGCACTGGGAGTACAAAAACTAGCATTTTGAAGGGATACTATTTTGACTTAATTATTTCCATTCATTTTTTGTTTTGGGAATGACATCTTTTATTTCATTACAATATTTAAAGCTTGCATTGTATCATTTGGTTTCAATAAGAATATATAAAACACTTGTTATCTGGACGTTTAATTATATTTTTTTTTCATTATCATTTGCTCCCATTATGTGAATGCTTGTCTGCAGCTTGTCTTATTTTTATGTCTCATAGAGAAAAAACATTAAATATTCTTCACTGGTTTTTTCTGAGACAGCTTGAGTGTCATTTCCTTTGCTTACTGTCACTTATTTTTTCATAAAACACTTTAAGTGGCTTTGGAAATAAAATCATATGTTTCTTAGATTTCATGAAGGGTAGTTCAATAGTATTGACTATAGTTTCTCTAACATAGCTGTTGGTGTCTATTACAAAAGATGCACAGTGTGCAGCTTTGCATTATCTCCTCGATTTTCAAACTGCAAAAGCAAGAGCACAGATTTCCTGAGTAAGTGATCCAGGTCAGAGCAGATACACAACATCCATTGCATTGTAAGAAGTAAAGAACCCTTTTCCACGCCTTTAAGCTTATTAGACATACAAGGCTAAACCTATATTTTATAGACGAACTGGCACTGAGTGGGTGATGTCATCATCATGCCAGCCGTCTTTACTTAACAGAACTTTTGCCTAGTGTCTATTTAAAGCCGAGTTGGCCTGGGAGCAAAGGCCGACTTAAAATGTAAAAAAATATCTGTTTGCATTTGAACCCACACGCTTAGGATTCGCAGGTGAGCGGCTGAAATTATGAAAAAATGGAGTAGATTAGAATGTGAAAAATCAATAGGTCAACGTCACTATTACGATTTGTTGTTGTTGAGAAATGAAGCCTGGTTGCGAGTTGATAGGTACTAATGCCACAGGGCTGCTCTGCATCCTTTTCATCAATGTGTGCAGAATACAGAAAGAAAACTAGTTACGGAGTTCATGTCTGATTTATGGAAGTTGTGGATTATATAATCATTTACACAAATAGGCATTTTATTATCAGAAGTTAAAAAAAGGTAAATATTGCACTGAAATACAATTCAACCAGTTGATGATCTGCCTACAAAAGCCAAAAGCAGATGGAGAAATAGGAGTAAAAAAAGCTCAGACATGGCAAATAGGTATAATCAAAACGCTTGTGAAAAACAAAGGCAGTAAGAAAGATTACACTAATAATTATAGGTTAATAAAAGATTACACTAATAATTATAGGTTAATACCACTAAGCTACACTGTTAATGTGAGCTGAATTAATCTAAAGAAAATAAGGATCATTATTGGAGAACAACACTTGGAAGTTCCGGTTGGATTTAGAAGAAACAACTTGCACAGATGCAGTAATTACAACATTAAGACAGCAAACGGAATAAGACCTGCAAAGTCGCATTTATAAACTAGGAAAAAAGCTTTTCATAGTGTAGTTAGGAATATTCTTTAAGTTTGTCTGTTGGATAGACAATCAGAAACCATATCAGTAAAAATAAATGACTGATAGAACAAGTGATTATATTTATAGTTAATTCTTTACACCAGAAGAAAGAATGTATAGAGAAATTAACACATACTGTGCTTATGCAGACCAAGTACTGGGACAATTAACATCACTGTTAACACAAAGAAGTATACCTTTGTATACCCAGGGAAATCTAATAACTGTGTTTGTGTGTGCAAATATATGCTACCAGTCTCAGACATGGACATTTAAAAAAATTAGAAGTGCAAAATCATTACAGGTGAGATGCTTTGAAATAAATGCCAGGGTAACAAGAAGAGAAAATAAAAAATGAAGAAATTGGAAGATGGACTGAAACCAGCCTTGCATTTGGTAATGAACAACAGGTGAGACTGGAAAAGGACACACACAGTTTGATGAAGATGAGTTTTTCGACACATTTTAGCTCAAATTATGTTGTGACTTAACTTCAGAAGGAAACTGACAGCAACACATTTCTTTCAAACTACTAAATGGGGCATAATAGTAAATAACACAATAATTAACATGGAAACAATTGACTTGATAGAAACTGCAGAAAGCAGATTCCTGGCATAGCAGACATGTTAGTCAGAATGCTGATTGATAACACAGGTAAAGGTGATATAGTTTGTAAAGATGGATCAGTAATTTGGGGCAGGCAAAGTGCAGGGGCGTTCACAGTAAGCTCAAGGGGAAAATCCATCAAGGAGATAAATGGCATCTTTGCTGTTACAGCTAGCAACCTGACAATGGAAGCAGGCTGTAACAAAGCTTTAGCATGGCTGGGTACTCAGAGTATTCATGTACTGACTAAATGAATTTGCTGAAGCAAATCCAGGCTGGGTTTGTCAGACAGGAATGGATTGTATCACTAAGCACCTTTTGAATGGCTTGCCTAACCCTCATCTTTGTGTTGAAAAATGTGGGTTTTCGAAACAATGAATGTGCTGTCTTACAGACACTGCAGCTGTTATGTCTGGACAGAAGCATTGTCATCAGTGCTATGCTCAGCACTTACCACGAAGATGTATATATCAAAAAGCATGATCCTTTATCTGTGTCCAAGCTGATGGGCATAATTTGCAACCTGGAGCTGCAAGAAATAAACATTTCACCAAAGGATAAAGACATTCGATTAATCAAATACAGAGTAGGACTTAGCTGTTTTACACTTGTGGAGCTATTGAGGTGAGCTGAGCATCTATGGATCTGTCCAGAGTGATGTGTTAGTAATGTTCACTAATCACATAACTTTACCCAAGCTTGCCTTTGTAGTATGTAGTGACTCAAGTATAGTTGAGATCAAGATGAGCTAGACTCAGAGATAATGGTTGGAGTCTGAGGCCTTGCTTGCTAAGGAAATCAGAGTTTCTGTTTTTGAGCCACTTCATGTATGTGTAAGTGGAAGCCTGGCTGGTGGTGTACAGGGCAAAAATTAAGTTACATATTTTCATTTATAATGTTATTCCAGTTCTAAATTCAAGTGAAAGTTAGAGAAAAAATAAAGACATAGAACTAAAATTGGATGCATTAAAAACAGTCTGAGAAAAATGATGAAATTAGAATGAGATGAATTCAAAGAGAGTTGAGAAATACAAGAAATGTTTTGGCAACCACTTGTAAGAGGCGCGATTTTTAAAGCTAAGTCCCACTATAAAATTTAAAAATAACTAGCATATATAAAAATGATTTATTGCAGCCACAAGTAAACCACACATTTACATTATTTCTCAACATAGCATCGACTTCAACATAACTTTGGTATCGTATCACCAGGTTTTCAAATTCCAGTTTCAAAGAGGTCTGCAGTTAGCTTTTTAAAAACTATTTATTGATGCCAGTTTGCAGTTCATCTTCAGTTTCAAACTGCTGGGATGCCAACAACTTCTTTAATTGCATGAAAAAGTGATAATCAGTTGGCATCAGGTCGGGGCTGTTGGGTGGGTGGTCACCAATTTTCCGTGAAATTTTGCAAAGATTTTTTTGTCCCAGAAAACAATGGCCGTGATCTTTTGACAGAAACTGCTTAAACTTCCTTGTTTTCGGGTACGATGAGTGTCGCCATTGCATCGACTGTAGCTTTGAATTGATGGTTGTGTAGGAAATTCAGGTCTCATCTCCAGTAACGATGTGATCCAAAAATTCATCTCCTTCATTTTGATAGCACAACAAAGATTTTTGAGTCGAAGCCAGGCATTTCTGCTTGTGTTCATCGGCTAAAATTTTTGGTATCCATCTAGCACACATTTTTTTAAATTCAAGGTTTCTTGTTTGTATCATAAATAAGTGAACGTGAAAAATTTGACAAGACAACGTAGATATTGTGAAACAGCAATTTTCCTGAATTCTTCGGTTCATTTCTTCGACCAAATCACCTGTCACCTCACTCAGCGAACCTCTACTATCTTCATCATATATATATTTAGTCTCCCTTTAAACATTCAGCATCATTTCCTAACCATAGTATAGGTCATAATATCTGACCCATAAACCTCAGTGAGTAAAGTGTGAGTTTCTGCAGCACTTGTTTTTTTGCTAACAAAACCCCCAAAAACGGGAAAGATAGCTCACTCTGTACCCTCCCTACCCCAACCCACAAAAAGACAATGAGACCTTGAACTGTAAATTGCTTGCAGGCACACATTTAAAACGACTAGCCCACAATCTTGCCCGCACAGTTCACTGACGGTGATCAGAACGATCAGTTTAAACGATGTAACCGCAAATAGAACAAAAGTGCAACTGCAAAAGACAAAAAATATGATTGCCAAAACTAATACAAAATTTTCTTAAATTCTCCGTTTGTTAATTATCCATGTCAAGGTTGGGAGTCACTGTGGCGTTGGCGTCTAGACGCCAGCCTGTGGATCGGAAGCTAGTGGGTTCGCATCCTGACGAAGCCAGACTTTTTTCTTTCGAAAATGATCCTAGGTTGACCAAGCCTTGAGTGGGTACCAGGTGCAGTCCTGAGAAGTAAAGGTGACCAAAGTGATGCTGACCACATTACCCATCAAGTGCCGATTGGTCTATTAAAATATAGGTCTAGCCCTATATTTCCAATTTGCCTAAAGGCATGGAAAAGTGACTTCTACTTACACATCAAGGTTACGATTTCTAAAGTTTAAGGATTTGTGGGTAAAGTTCCAGGATTTTCGTCCAAATTTTTTGCAGACCCTGAGAGGAATCATGCATTTCCCGACTTTTTCCCGGTTTTAAGACCTGCTACGAACCCTGTACAGTCATGGCAATAAGAACAGCTACACATCTTAGAGATCATCTCCCAGTTTTTTTAGGGTGGGTACCCTATGCAGCCTTAATGGCTGCCATTTTAATATGGTAACTAGCTGTACCCGGCCACGTGTTGCTGTGGCATAGTTTGGCTAAACGGAAAAGAAAGAAAATAGAAATCACACTTGTCTAATATGGTTACTGTCGCAATCATTGTCTGCGCACATACAGAGATAGTCTTCGGTGTCGCCCCCCTTTCCCAAATCCACCTACTACTCGCTCCCTCATCAAAGGCTTTTGGAAAAGAAAGAATACCGAGTTGGTAAGGCAATTACTGTGACTTAAAGCTCACTCAGTTAACAGTTTATGCTACCCCCCCCAATTCACCGACTACTCTTTCCATCATCAAAGTAGTTGGGAGGAAAAAACCAAGTGAAATGCAACAAAAACAGGAAAAATACACCATAATTACGAGATGAACGCTATGATAAACAACACAGCCTAATTCCAACGCAATATCAGAAGAAATAATAAATCAAAATGAAAATAAATAGAAATTTATGAAAATTCAGCGTAACCATGCAATCGAATAGTTTTGAAATGAAATCATAAGTATGCGAAATGGTCAAATTTAATTATCAACTGGTTTACCCACATACCTGTACTTTTTAAAAAGTATTTATGGCTAGTGCTGTCGCCATGACAGTGCAGATCTTGGTTTTATTTTGCCCCCGGGAAACAAAAATGTCGTACTGCGGATTCAAAACCCTAGTCTCCCACAAGGGATCCCAGTGTACTAACCATTCGGCCAACCAACTGCTCCTTCTGAGCTACAAAAAGAACAAAACTATCCAAGATGTGTGTCCCGATTCTAACACAACTTAAAACCGCAGGCAATTGTTTTCTCATAAACAGAAATCCCAGATATAAACTTCAAGTATTATTGAAACTGGCACAATAATAGAAATTGTACGTGTCTAACACGGTAAATGTCGCTATCATTGTCTGCGCAGAAGTCTTTGATTCCCCCCCCCCTCTCAAATCCACCGAAGGTTGTTTGGAAAGAAAGGGATTCGTTCAGAAACAAAATAGTTATGGCCGTAAAATGTAAACATTGAGTCATTTTATCTTACTGGGCAGCAGCCCGAAATCCATGTTTTGTCCATTTTCACTATAATTTGTCTATGGCTGTATCCGCCACTAAAATTTTAGTTTTAGTATCTCCGCTTAGAATTGACTTACAAGGTTCAATGAGGTACCGTTGGATTTGTAATTTTAGTTTCATGTGTAAAAACCCAAAATGTAAAACTTCACTAGCATCCCTACTAGTAGCTGAATCAAACCTGGTACCTCAAGATTATGAAACTACGTTCTAAGCAAGACAAGCTAATGCTTTCATACGGACAAGGTTATTAAACAGATCAAAGAAAACTTTGAATCTATGACTTTTACCAGATTGCAGGAACATTATGTCAGAATGGGTGAAGCCAGACTGGATTGCTACGCATGGAAGCCAAATATGCGTAATAGTAAACCAGCGCAGTGTAATGTCAGTGATTTTATGCTGATACAGATTGAGGAGTGGATCGGAGCACTAATAAGACTGAATTGTTTGATGGGCATCTGCCAGCAAACTATGTATCTATCGGCTGGTAGCTTTCTCAACTGGTTAGTTGAGTATCCTTTACAGGATGTTGCAGAACCAACCTTAACAGCCCCTGGCCGTTGTGTGGTTTTTCTAGACAAATTTACTTCCAGTATTTGCTTTCTTAACTAAGAAAGTGAATTTGATTATACTAGTGAGATGGTTAATTAGGTCTTGTAAGTGTGAGCTGATTATTCAAGGACATGTGCTGGTAATAATAAAAGCTTAATAATGTCCAATTGCTAGCAGAATGCTCACATAGTCTGAACACAATTTAGCTTTTTTGTTTATAACTTTTGTTTTTTAATGTATCATTGCGTATCAGTACATTTATAATCGCTCAGATTTCTTCCTTAGGTTACCCGCTCTATGCTAAGGAGATATGCCAGACTGACTATATTTAGACTTAAACTCCCTTAACTAATTTTATATCCCCTGAACATCAGGCTTCATTGGTTGGTTACTCTGTACATCACCATAATTTAAAAAAATTAAAAAATAAAATGCATGTTTTGATGTGTACAGTCTGATTAATATAATTTTATTGGTTACGAACAAATGAACGGTCACAAATTTGGCACGCAGGCTCAGGTCCATCTTACATTCGACCTTCCAGACACCGGTCTTTCACACAGCAGTTGTATTTTATCAGTAAAGACTTATGTTCAAATAACAAAATGCATATTATAAATATCAAGTTTCAAACATTTGTAACATAAATATTTGGTCTACCTTAAGTTAGGGAGTTGATTACACAATAGTGTCCTATATAATTTTTATGTCTGAGCTGAATGTGAATCTTGAATATCAATCCAGCTAATATTCATCTCTGAAGGTTAAGCAGTGCTATTTTGATCTTGAAATTATGTGTGCAGGGTTTGCAATATAATGATGATTTTAGAGCCTTTTTTTAAAATGTCCGCTGGTCTCAGTATGGTTTGCCAGAGCTAACAGTGTATATGTGATGAAGGTTGGTGATGATTTGGTTAGGTTAATTATATTAGAGACCCACTGTGATAGTTTGTCAAATTGAATGAGAGATGACGTTTATTTGAATTAAAAAGCCTGCTGGTCACAAGCAAGTTTTGAATAAGCAGTCTACTATTAAACCAAGTGTTTCTCTTAATTTAAATAAGAGCCAGTGGTGAAATATGATGATCTGCATTTAGTAGCTCAGATATGAGAATCACTGTTGATAGTCTGCTGGGGAAGTTTGTGATGATTTAACCAGGTTAATTTGAAAAATGAAAGCTGCTTAAGTCTAGTTATTGTTTAAAATTTTGTTGCTTGAATATAAGAGCCACTGTCGTTGACATGGAATATTTGCTAGTATGAAATTGAGGTCTGATGACAAAGTGCCGTGGTGATTAGACAGCGTGAACTGAGATGTTCAAAACTGCATCTAAAGTATTGTGATGGTTTGCCAGTGAGAACGTGTTGATGCATGCTGTTGCCCAAGTAATGTGATGAGTTGCCATACGTGAGAGCTGTTGCTGATATGATGTGAAGGTTTGCGAGAAGAAGAGTAAGTATGAAATTAGAATTTGAATTGTGAGCTTGATTGGTTATGTAGAGGATTCTTCTATAGAAAGTTTGTGTATAATAGATATCATTCAGGTTTTTTCTTTTAAAGAACATAATATCACTGGCAAATTCTACCAGTGGTGTAAAATGCTAAGCATTTTATAAATGGAAGACAATTTGATGTCAGGTGACTTAACTCACTTTTTATTTGCCACCTCAGAGAAGTAATTACCTAATTTTAAAACTGTCATAAAAGGCAGAAGTGATACAAGGGTGGGGCACTATCCAGACTGCTGTTTTAATAGAATTCCATGACATTTTATTTTATGGATGGCACATCCTTAATTCCTTGAGTATATTGAGTCATCATATAAAAAAGCGGACCACTCAGCTACTTATGACTGCCTTTCTCCGTTTTGGTTTCAGGGTTCCAGTTTGGAGGAGGGGAGGGTCCACTGTTCTCTCCCCCCAATAAGCATGCTGCAAAATTAGGAATTAGTTCCTTCAAAGTCGGAGTACAGGAGCCAGAATGACAAGAAACCAGCAGCCTGCATACAAAAAAATTCAGATCTGTAAAACTGATGTGCACCCTGAATTCAGATTCCCTGAAAGGACCAAAGTCTAGTAGTGGGTGAACAACCAGGCCTTTCCGTTTGAGTTCAAAGCTGGTGAACTTGAAGAAGAAGATTATTTCCTCTCATTTCCAGACATTTTTGAAAAATATAAACGTATCTAATGCCTATCGTTATCAACCCCAAAACAGTAGTGGTTGAGCCCACTGTCAGTGAGTTGATAGTTTTAAGCTTCTGAAAGTAAGACATCATTGACAGTTTACCTATAACAGTATGATGAGTTATATAATTAATTCACAAAGATAGGTTTAGAGAATGCATAATAAAATCTGTATGTAGTCATGTGTTTGTATGTTAGGATAATTTTGAAATACAGAAAGGGAGAAGCTGGACGTCTTAAAAATTTCTGTTAAAAAAAAAAAAAAAAAAAAAAAATCTGTTCATGCAGAGCTTTGTGCCATCGCTGCTACACACATCTCAGGATTCTAAATTTGGCCTGTGCAAAAAAATGATCTTTTAAAAAAAATGATCCGTTTTTGGTTTAACATATGAACACAAATATTGACCTGATTCAAAAAAGGAAAAAAGCTGCCTTTAAATTGTCAAATTGATAGTAGTTTTAGTGTCTGACTACTATTTCTTATATGACCAGTTTCCACAAATGGATGTCTAAATGACTTTCAGCTAGGCTGAGAAAGAATGTAGTAAATGTGTTTTCAGTTTACAAAAAAAAACCACAGTTGTCTGTTTTGTGATTGTTAAAATAAACAGTCATGTAAGTGTGTATGAGTCAGTTTTGGTGTGGATGTGATTTTTTTACTGTTATCTGCAAGTTATATTTATTTCCTTTGCAAATAAATTGTAATTATTATGATAATAATTCTAGGGTGCTTCTGTAGATTATAGTACTTTAGACTATAGTATTTTTGTATCTATATTGTATACATTTCATTATGATGTTTATTTCTAGGCTCCTGATGTCTGCAGAGTTTTCTCACAACTCTGATCAGAAAATGTGTTCTTCCAGAATGTAAGAGTTGTGTGATCGTGACGATGTGTGAATCCAGGAAATGTTCTTCTGATTCAGTCAAGTAAGTATGCACACAATAATTTATCATCATCCCGTAACACTGCATGTCGTTGAATCACCAGTTGCTGTTTTCTGTCTTATTACAACCCTCCACCATTGATGGTCACTAAAGATAAACTTCATGGTTGCATTCTAAAGGCTTGTCCAGTCAGTCGAGTTCTGTATCCAGGTCTTTCTTGATCTGCTTCTTCCCCTCTACTGATCACTCTAGTATTGTCTTTGAGAGGCCCTTAGATGTTATTACTTCTTTTCATTGCATTTTCCATCTTTTCCCTGTAGAGATTCATAAGTTGCCAGTGTGCTGGGTAATTACACAGGAAACCTCGTCATTTGTGATGTAGTCTCTGTATTATAGCCAAGATTTTTTGTGAAAGATCACATTTCTGGTGCTTGTATCTTTTCGACTTCAGCTGTTAAGGTCCATGTTTGACAGCCATATATAAATGTACCAATTGCTAGTGCTATTCGCAGTCGTAGTTTAGTTTTAAATGAATATTTTTGGATCTCAATATTTGCTGTTCTGCAAGGACTGATATCTGAGCAATCCTGAACATGATCTCTGATCTAGATCCTAGTTCACTTAAAATGTATCCTAAATATTTAAAATGATTGATGTCAGAACTAGAGCTGCACCGAATAGGTGATTTTCACTATTCATCTGAATACGAATGACGAGACCTACCATCTGGCCAAATACGAATAGTGTGTGGTATAAAAAAATATATCTTTAAAAAATACATTCATAATGTCAAATGTACGCAGAACTTTTACTTCACTTATTGTATTACAGAATATTCTTCTTCTTTAGCATTCCGAGCCCTTGACGTTTACTGCTGCAGATATCACTTGTCTCCATTTTTCTCTCTGGTTGGCCTTCTCTTCTCAGTTAGTGACACTAATTATTAGCAGATCTGTCTGGACATTATCTTTCCCAACTTCTTCTTGGTCTGCCCCGTGATCTGCCCCCATTCATCTCTCCGGTGTATATAGTTTTTACTTGTCTGTCATCTGACATTCTTTCAATATGCACCAACCATTTTTAATCAGATCTCATGATGCCAGCAGTGATTAGTGGTGATTTAAACAGATTATAAATTTCGTTGTTGCCTCTCACTTTCCATTCCCTCTCTATTTGCATCTTTGATAGGTCCAAAGATTCGTCGTAAGACTGTTTTCAAAAACTTGTAACAAGGCTTCATCTCTTTTAGTTGTGCACCAAGTTTCAGAGCCCTATAAAATGACTGGTCTTATTGTTTTATAAATTTTGATCTTGATGTTGCAAGACAGACACTTTGACTTAGCAGAATTTGAAGGGCATAATTTACTTTATTTCCAGATGGTATTCTACATTGTATTTCTTCTCTCAGCATATTGGAGCAGTTGAAGATTGCACCCAAGTACTTATATGTTTTTATTCGTTTGATTTTCATATTATTGACTTGGTATTGGCCCGAGTTTATATACTTTCTATGTCTAGTTAGTATTCATACAGAATAGAAAACAGTTAAACACATTTTTTGTTTTGCATTCTTCAGTCAGTCTGTGGTAACTAATAACTAGGAATGAAAGTATCCTAAGTATTATCAGTAACTATATTTGGAAATTGTCACTGACTGCTTAGTTAATGCATGAAAGCTGCATTAGCTTTCAACAAAACCAATTGTCAGCATTAAGGCCTTATATGCAGAAGCGGGTGTAGGTAATCACTATTCAAATTCGGCCCGACTGCAAGTATTCGACCGAATACAGAATAGTTGATAGGTCCACTATTCGACCCCGGGGCAAATGTTTGGTTCACCTCTAGTCAGTACCCTGTCTAAAGTCATGGGTCAGTACAGACCATAGAGATGGTGGACTGTATGTGCGAACAGAACGCTGAGTTGACGGACGGGCATTACATGACTGTTTCATGTATGCGTGGAAACTACAGTTCATCTCATTATAGTTGAGTGAGAAAAAGTGTGACTGGACGGGTTTGTCTTAGTGAATCGAATGTTCTACTGATAAGGCCACGCTCTCTACAGGGCCTGAGGTGCAGTTGACGAACTATGACAAAAGCCACAAGGTTGTGGGACAAGGGGATTTGACATTCAGTATGTACACAGGAGACCAGGACGTGATTAGTTAAACAGAGTAGAATGTTAGGGTGTTATAATCAGGGTTCGTAGTGGACCGGGGATTTTGAATTGACCATGGAATTGATTCTCCGACCAGGAACCGTGATTTTGACCTTAAAAAGACATTCCGACCTTAAGAAGCCGTGAATTTTGACCGCCGCAATGAGATCGTCGGAAGTCCTGCGAATTTTGGCAGTTAGGTTTTTAGGGGGGCCATTTGGCTAGTTTTGGCTACTTTCGTTTATGGTCGTTTCAGGAATGAGGGCAGTTGATTATCGGCTATTTTCAGCCGAAATGGCTTGTTAAAGGTCAGGGAATGGCGGGCTGTGTTGCAGCCCATGAATACATGCATAGCAGCGGCATGGCATGGGGCGGGAAGGAGCAACTGGTGTATGTGCCTTTGTTTTTAGCGAGTCCGGCAGTATTAAAAGTATAAATAGCTTTATGGCTGTGGTTTCTAGAAAGGATTACATTGGGAGATGGTGGGGCTCGGGTCCTTCTGTCAGCTGTGGTGGGGCTAAGCAAAGTGACGTCAGCTGGATTTCCCAGCTCTCTCTCTCTCTTTCTCTCCCTCCCTCCCCCCTCTCCCTCTTTCACTCCTCTACCTCTTGCTCCCTCCTTCCCGTCTCCTGCATTGTCTCTCACCCTCCCCTCTGATCTTCATCTTCTCTTTCTCTCTGTCGTTCCTTTTACTCTCTCATTTCCTGTACCCCCCTCCCTTTTCCTATTTTATTTTTTGTTTGAATGTTTAGTAAATATGCTGCTCCATAACTCTTTTCCTAGTAACTGTCAAGTACACAGGAAGTTGTGTTATGGTTGGGGGGAGGGGGGTGTTCAGCATGAACTTGGTGGATATTTTCTTGTGATGTGTGTTTGTTTAATCTTGCCTTAATCTCTGTCCATCTCCCTACCTGTCCCCTCACATTTTGTCCTACCTGTTCCTCACTCTCTGCCTGCCTGTCACTGCCTTCCTCTCTTTCTCTTTGTATTTGCCGCTCTCCCTCAACCCCCCCCCCCCCCCCTCACTCTCTCTCCCTCTCTCTCTTTCTCCATACCTTCAATTGGCGTAGAAGGTTATGTGTTACCTAGTGCAGAACATTTTATGTCCACCACTTCCCCCTCCCTCACACACATTTTAAATATGTGTACTTTTAAAAACACATTTGCCGCCACCCACCCTGCTACCTTCTTCCCTCTATATCTCTTCCTATTTCTTTCTCTCCCTGTATCAGTCCCCACTTTCTTTTCTTAAACTTTATTCTCTCTCTTTCTCTCACGTTTCTCACCTCCTCTGTCTCACCCTTACTATCTCAGCCTTCTACACCACCTCCTCTCCCCTCTCCTTGGAATATTGGAAAATCAGAAATAAAACCAAGTCCACTGGTGCCCTAACCTATTTTGTATCCTGCTCTGTTTTCCACAAGTAAAGGGTTTGGGACCCCCCCCCCCCCCCCCCCCGACTTTTTTGTCTTAATAAAATGAATTTGGCTCCCAGGTTACCAGCCTTGAGTGTATTAAGAAATGGAAGTATTGTTGTCACATGCAGATTAGACAAGCATGGGATGGTAAGGGTTAGCACTGTTGTTATGGACCAAGGCCACATTCACATTGGGAAGAGGGTAGGAACTGGAAAAGTGGCCTCACTTAGATTTCCTAATTCTATTTTTGGCGCTTAGTGTTCTAATGGCCACCTCCCTCCAACCATTTCTTACCTCTCTTCTCTCACCCCTTCTCTTTCCTTTGATCTTCCACTCTTCTCCTTTATCTCTCCATCCTTCCTCTCTTCCTTTCCTTACTCTGTTTTCTCTTGCTCTTCCTCCTATCCCATCTCTTCTTTGTCTCCTCTCCATCCTGTCTTCTCATTTTCTCTAGATTTCCTTACCCTCTCCTCTCTCAACCCCGCCCCCGCAGTAGTTGTGTCCAGTACACTTGAAATTGTGTTGGGAGAGTGGGTGGGTTTCAGCATGAGGCTGGTTGTTGTTTTTTTTTTTTTTTCTCTGATGTGTTGTTATATTTGTTAGCAATTCTTACATATTTTTTACTCTCTTTTTTGTCTCCCTTCCTGCCCCTCTCTCTTAATCTGTGTCTGTCACTGCCTTCCTATCTTTCTCTCCCTCTCTCTTGCTTTATGTCTGTTAGCCTCCTTTCATCACTTCCTCTTTGTATACCTCCCTCCCATTTTTCTGCTCTGCCTTTTTTTCTCTTTCTTTGGTTCTCTCCCTCTGCCTGCTTGCTTCTCTATGCTGTCCCTTTGTCTCTCTCCTTTATGTCTACATCTCTCTCGGCTTGCATCTCCCGCTTTCCCTGTCCTTTCTCTCTCCCTCTGTCTCCCTTCCTCCAGCTCTCTTCGTCATATTTTTCCTCCTTCCATATCTCTGTTTCTTTCCCTTCTTCCTTCTCTCTTCATCTGCCCATTTTTGTATCTGCATTCCCTCTTTCTGTATTTGTCTCCCTCTGTCTTTCGCTGTCCCTTCCCCACTTTCCCTCATCATGTCTCCATCCCACCTTCTTGTTGTATATTTCGAGCTCCTTCTCTTCTTTCCTCTACCTTCATCTGTGCATCTTCACACGGTCTCTCCCAGTCTACCTCAGCATGTCTTCCTCCCTCTCTGTACGACTCTTCCCCCCCCCCCCCCCCCCAAGTCCAGAACACAGGACTTCAGATTGCTGCCCTCTACCACCAAGTCTTAAAAAAATTGTCAAACACATATCAAGCGCAGGGGCCGACCAACATGAAGATGGGCACAGGATATAAGTGACTCCTTGAGTATGAAAGTACATGACACGGGAAAGACCGAGTTTCTTTCAGGTTAAAGGACCTGCTACATGATGATGATGATATATGTGCTGGTAAACCAACACGTGTGGCACGAATGAAGTACATTTGTGCTCGGTACACCCTTGAACAATGCAAAAATCTTGTTTCAGTATTAACCGAGACAACCTTGAAAAAAAACTAAGATGATCTTGAAAAGGACCTTGAAATTGACTAATAAATTTGGCTATGAACCTTTTTTAATATTATGTGTTGTACAGAGTCCAAGTGCGACAGGTGTTGTTTTGTCCTCTATTGCGTAAGTAGCATTGAAGTATTTTGATAAGTAGAATCAGGTATTGATATTTTTTGCGTGATTATATCTACCCTCGGCACACTGTCATGCCCCCCTTCTCTGCCCATCAACGGCTGTTCTGCAGTTCTTGTGAGGTCCAGTAGCATAAGGAAGAAATGTATCCTGCATAGGTAAGGTGTGCGGACCTGGGAGTTGCCCATGTGAACCGAGTGGCGTGTCTAGTAAATGTAAAGCTAAGCACAGTCGCTGTTTTGGGTAATGGGAGCCCACATAGTGGGTACTCAACTGTCCTATTGTTTATCTGTAATTTTCATTAAAGATTGTCATGTGTGCTCCATGGGTGTCAGATTTCAATGTGTTTTATGTGAGATCCTCTCTCAAAGGCCCACAAAGCAAGCCACGTACCATCAAGGTCAATTAGAGGTCAATGACAATTGACCTGTTCTAATTTGTGACCTTTCACATACATTGATGTAGTTATGCCAGCTGGATTATTACCCATTTATATGAGGATGTCAATAACTTCCTCCCCTGTAGTCTAAAGAATCTCAGGTGGAATTTTGTTAATGCCCCTGGCTTTCCAATTTATTAAAATAGTTTATGGCCAATTCATTCCAGAGCATTGGATAGCTGTCATCTTCCTGTGTTTGGTTGTTACCAGAGATGGGGGTTGGTTTTGCTATTTGTTTGTTTATTATACAGGCACAAACAGTAATCAGACATATTAGGGCGTCCATATTTTCTGTGAATAGATTACCATCTGCGTCTTGGATGACGCTACTTCTTGGTGTTCTCTCAATTGATGTTTGATGTAAATATATAATATCTTCTTCTTCTTCTTCGTGTTCACTAGCTGTAAACTCCGGTGGCAAGTTCTGGTTGTTCGTCCCCTTCTGGACTGCAGCACTGTTCCAGAACTTGAGTGTTGTGTGTGCATCCGTTTTACAGATCTGACTTATTTGTATGCAGACTGCTGGTTCTTTGCCTCTCAGGCAGATGCATTCTGACTTTGAAGGAAGCTCTTACGACATGCTTTTGGATAGGCAGTGGGTCTATTATATATGTTTGATATTATTGTTCAAATTATTATATTCTTCTATTTCTGCATATTTTCTTCCTGTCCAGCTTTCCTTTGCCTCGCACGTCTTTTCTTATCTAAATACAGTGGAACCTCGCTAAACGAGCATAATTCGTTCCAGAATCATACTCGTAAAGCGAAACACTCGTTATGCGAAACAATTTTTCTCATATAAATTAATGTAAAATACGATGCGTTCCATGTTGCAAAAATACTCACAAAATGCTATGTAAAAGGTTTATTCAAAAAAAAAAATTATGCACATATTGTTAAGGAGAGTGAATCATCTTCATCTTTTCTTCAAACGCGGAACGAAATCACCTGGAATACGTATTCGATTTGCAGGATAAAAAAGTCGAAATAATTATGATACATATTTTTTTTTTTACTAGAAAGATGTCCAGAAACATTTGTTTTTCCCAAAGCTTCAAAATTTGGCGAAAATGCGACACAACATTATCATAAGGGCTGTACCGAATATTCGCTTAGTATTCGCTTCGGGGCCGAATAGTGGACCTAATAACTATTCGGTATTCGGCCGAAAAGTTGCTGTCAGGCCGAATACACATAGTGGTTACCTTACACCCGTTTCTGGACTGGTGGAAAATAAACATGTCAAGATTTCCCACCTTGGTTCATACTGTCAAGCGTTATCTTTGTGCACCACCTACGACCGTACCAAGTGAACGTCTGTTTAGTACAGCTGGAAATACCTTCAAAGAGATGAGAAGCTGCTTTAATGCTGACAACATGGAACTTTTTTTTTTTTTTTTTTGAATGCTAATGCCGCTTTCATGGATTAACTAAGCTGTCAGTGACAATTTACAAGTTTAGTTACTTGTTATAAAACTAAGAATACTTTCATTCCTAGGTATTAGTCACCACAGACTGACTGACTGAAGGATGCAAAACATGACATTTTGTTGATTTTTACTATTCTGTACTACATTTTGTGAAGTAAAATTTCAGCGTACATTTGACATTAGGGAGTTTTTTTTTTTTTTTTTTTTTTTTTAGATCTATTTTATACACTATTAGAAAGTGGAAGAATGGGCCTTAGTTTAAATAATGGGACGAAAGAAGTAATGGTGGTATTAAAAAAAAATTATTCCTAAATGCGTAATAAGAGTCAGTGGTTTTATTTTGGGACAAGTACATAAAATTTAAGTATCTGGGCACATGGATATGCATTACTGAAATAAGAAACAGAATAGGACAGACAAAAACTGCATTTTATAAAATGAAGAACATCTTATGCAATATAACTTTGTCATTGAAGGTTAGAAAAAGAATTTTTGCTTGCTACATACATCCAGTTTTAACATATGGCTGTGAGTTCTGAACAATCGATAGGTAGGCCAAACAATTTCTTGAGGCCTCAGAGATGTGGTTTTACAGAACAATGCTTAAAATAGCTTGGACAGCCACACACAAAAAAAGAAACCAAGAGGTTTCGAAAGAGGCGGGAGCCCGAAGACAACTACTCACAGACATCAGAAGGAGACAATCATCATTTTTAGGCCATGTTTTAAGATGAGGGAAAGTGGAACATGTGGTGACCACTGGAAAGATCTGTGGAAGGAGGGATAGAGAAAGACAACGAGAGAAGATTCTTGACAGTCTTGTTGCATGGCATGGAGGTGTGTCAGCACACGAACTAATACATGCTGCAGGAGATCGCAGATTGTGGCGAGGCATAATCACCCATGCCAGTCAGCAAAGCACCTGATGATGATGATTCACTTTTCGCATTCGGCCGAATAGTTGGTCGAGCTATTCGTATCGGCCGAATAGTGAAAATCACTATTCGGTACAGCCCTAATTATCATGTAAATTTGCAAGGCACTTAGCCACTTCCTTATTAGGGTGATGCTTCTCAATGTAAGATGCAACAGTTTGCCATGCTTTCAGCATTTCTCTTATTTTGCCAGAAGATTGTTGCTTTTCTGTTACCTCCTCCTCCGACAAACTTTTCTCCATAACTTCTTGCTGTGAAAAACCAACTCCATAAGCTCTTGGGTGGTCAGCTCTTGGCTGTGCTCTTCTACAAGCTCTTTGATATCACTGTTATCCACCTACAATTCTATGATAGTGGCCAGACACAATCTCATTGACTACAGATTCCACAGGTACTGTCTCGAACCCCTCAAAGTCACAAATCCACAACGCTCTCTAGGTAACCCCATCCCCTGCCTTGTCGATCATCTTGAGGCAGGCAACGATGTGGAAGCAATTGTTCAAAAAATCTTTGAGAGTGCAGTTGGTCCCTTTAGTCACCTGAAAACAATGCTCGAAGAGTGCTTTAGTGTAGAGCTTCTTAAAGTTGGAAATAACTTTCTGGTCTATGGGCTGGAGTAACTGAGTGGTGTTGGGAGGCAGAAACTGGATCTTGATGAACTTAAATTCTTCAGAGGTCATCTTGTAGGCCTGGCAGATTTGTGTACATATATCAGAGTATAACACAATTTTGAGAAAATATGTGATCACAAGCGACACTACGATGCTACTGGAACGAGTGCTAAACACAGACTGATGTAATTTGTGCACAATTTGGGACTTCCCCTCTCCTCGCCTCTCGTTAAGCTTAACGTCGCTCGTTAAGCAAGTCGCTCTTTTAAAATTTGTTTTGCTCGTTATGCGAATTACTCGTTATGAGAGGTGCTCGATAAGCGAGGTTCTACTGTATTTATCTCTATACTTATTTGCTAGTTGAGGATTATGTCTGTCTTTCTTGGGGTGCCTTTGCTGGTCACAAATGTTGATAATTTCTCCAGTTACCCATGGTTGGTTTGGTTTTTTTTGGTGTATCCTAATAATTTCTTTTTCTGTTTCATTCATAATTTTTGTGAATTAATTTGTTTGTTTCTATATTGTCCATGTTGGAAATCAGGCGAGCAAACTTTCCTGCAATTATGACTGAAATGTTTCACTGCGACTCCTTCAATTTGTCGATTTCATATTTCAGTCATGTGGTCAGTTCACGATTTATATTCTTGAAGTGAATTTAAAAATATAACAGCACCATATTAAGGTTACTTTCTATATCAGCTCCTGGATAGCTCCTTGTCTTCAATTTGTTCATCCCAGATTTAAAGCGTTTTTGGACTAGTATATAGTCTGTGGTAGTGATGTTTTTCATTTATTGGTCAGTGCCATGTCCAAATTCTAGATCCATTATACTTATGTAGTGTGTTAGCTAAGAGTAGGTTGTTAAATTTGCAGAATTCCAGCAATGTGGATCCTCTGTCATTAGTGCTTTTGTTGCAGAAAGGTCCACATGTGTCTTTCCAGTCTACTTGCAAATCTTTTTCTACCTTAGCATTCCAGTCTCCTTTGATTATCATTGTGTCTTTATTTGTTGTTTTATCAGTGATGTTTTAAAGTTGGCAATATAATATCAATTGAATTGTTATCAGCGACGTGCTGGTATCGTTCACAGGCGTGAGACAAAGTTACAGCCATTGTGATGTGTATAAGGAGTTACTCCGTACCTCACCTTGGGCACCAGCCGACTCTTGGATGTTTTTTTTTTTTTTTTTACACAGATCCTCACCTAAGACTCCTGCGCATGTCCTCATCAAATGCCAGGGATAATGCTCATCTTTGTGACCTCAGCTGAATTGGCAGCTGATCTTAAGAGTTGATGTCCTCTAGAGAAGTAGTGTCTAGCCTGGCTTCCATCTGCCCACCCCCACTGCATGGGTGAAAACTTCTATCAAAGCACATTTGGAACATAGGTAAAATCTGCTTGCCAAACAAACTGCTAAATGATAACCCTCTATTAAAAGTCTTTCCAGAACTACTGTACTTTGAATTTCAGCCCAGTAACAAGAGATTTACTCACCTAGATTAGCAACATCTTTTGCGAGTGGTAATTCATGGAACAGTCCTGTCTATTAACATCCTTGCTGCTCCTCGACATTCTTGCACTGCTTTGAGGTACACCACAACATTTGCCAATGTCACTGTGCTGATTTGGCATACATGTCCATCTGATACATGTTCAATGGCACGTAAACAAAGTCCTGAATGTCCGACCTAAAAGGGGGAGCCATACCAGATGTATGCCCTGCCCTCTGTCTTGCTAAGTTTCCAGATAAAACGGTGATAGTGTTCATAACTTGCCCCCCCCCCCCAATTTTTTTTGGGGGGGAACCTATTTGTGTGGCCATCAGAGTCCCTGAGCTGCAGGCTAATCTCTGGAGGGTGCAGCCTGTGACGATTGGAAAGCCCCACATGGGGATGTGAGGTTAAATAGTCATGTGCAGGATGTAACAGTTCTATGGTTGAACCCAGGACCAGAGCGTCATATGTCTGCTCTGCCTTTATGGAAGCCCCCTTGGATGGCTGTGAATGCTCATGATCTGCCTGCCTGTGCCTTCCCTTGAGGACCGACCTGCCTACACGCAGATGCCCTTGACGGGGTCTGCAGGAGCAAAACATGTAGATACAAGGACAATGAGAACATCACACGAATAAGGCAACATGTCACTGTTCCACAAAACTGTCCGGTAGGGATTCCACGGAGAAATCTCAGCCTAGAGCTGGTACATATTGCTTTCTGTAGAAAACAGTATTTTAAGCTATTGGATCATTTAGTAGAAGAGCTGGCAGAATCAAGAAGGAGGGACATTGCCCTGTTTTGAAGTAACAGACTGCAGATGAATATGTTGAAGTAACCTTTTAGACTCAAGGTCGTACTGTTGACCCGTAAAAAGTTGATTAGAATCTGATATAGAAAATGGATTCTAATGTTTCAAGATGAGTGTGAGTGCGCTAGCGAGTGCTCGGAGTATTTGTGTGAGTCTTATCCACATATCACGTTATTACACACTTTTATTCGTATCATAGTGTTTGTAATACACCATGTTACGCTACATTTATGGCCTTCGTCATTTGATTTATGTTTGGGCACCTTGGAGTAGACTTTCGTCGTTATAGTTATCATGTAGCGTCAGGAGTTCCGGATAATGCCTGTTGGTCCTCGGCCACCGTTTTCATTGGAAATAATCTCTGACTGTTTTTCCCACACTTGACTTGTAGAATTTAATATGTTTTATGCTGGACGCGTTGACTTGTACTTGATAGCACTGGTCAATAAATGCTCGATAAAGTCAAATTCGTCTGCCAAAAGGCACAAATTTTGCAGCTCTGCTGTAAACAGGCACATCGTACTTACATCACTTGGACGAATGAGAAGGGAAAAAAAAGAATTGTTGTCATAGTCAAGTTGAATAATTAGCAGATGAAAATATACATTACTTAGATCACGCTAGGTTTTGATTCTAAAATAAAGGTAATTCCATGACTGTTGATTTGGATGTGATGCGGTAGTACATCACATATAGTTCTGGTGCATCAGGAGTAACTAGATCTGTCTCGCCTTCTTGCCCATTAATCTTCTTCTTCTGCCTTTCTATCCCCCAATAAAGCATAGGCCCTCAACCAACTCATGCCAAGTCGTTCTATCCTTCGCCATTGCATGGAGCTCTCCCCACGTCCTCCCCATCTTTCTAACTTTATTCTCCAGCGTGTGTATTTTGGCCTTTCTTTATTCCTATGCCCCTGTGGGTTCCAATGGAAAGTCACTAGTTATGCTGTTCTCCGTTTTTTTTAATGTGTGTCCTATCCAATGCCAGCGTCTTTTTCTCACCTCTTGGTCCACTGGAGCTTGCTTCGTTCTCTCTCCCAAAGCTCTACATTAGTTATTTTATCATACCATTTAATTTCCTATATTTTGCGCAGGCACAAGTTAATGAATGTCTGTAATTTATTAGTAATTGCCTTAGTTCTCCTTGTTTCCACCCCATACAAAAGTACTGATTTGACATTAGAATAAAAGATTTTAAGTTTAGTATTTCTTTTGACCTCTACAAATTCCCTAGTGCTATGAAAGCTCCTTTTGCTTTTTGTATTCTTATTTTAATATCTCTGTCAATTCCCCCATGTTTATCTACATTACTGCCCAAATAGGTGTACGACTCCATGTCTTGGAGTGGGGTGCCATTAAGAGAAACCATATTTATTCTCATTATTTTTGTCTTTCCTTTATGGATTTTCAGACCTAGCTGCTGTGATCTTGCATCAAGTATATTTATTTGCATCTGATTACATGAATGGGACAGAAGAGAAATATCATTAGTGAAGTCCAGATCATCAGGCGGTTTTGTAGGGGTTCACTGAATTCCATTTTTGGTGTTAGCAGTAACTGTCTTTATAATCCAGTCTATAGCCAGTAAAAAAAAAGGAGAGGCGACAAAATACATCCCT
The DNA here is from genome assembly GCA_905116865.2 of Candidula unifasciata. Lineage (NCBI taxonomy): Eukaryota > Metazoa > Mollusca > Gastropoda > Stylommatophora > Geomitridae > Candidula > Candidula unifasciata. The sequence goes on along the minus strand of CAJHNH020006557.1, from coordinate 224,308 downwards.
GTCGCACACCTGTTTTTATTTCAAATTTATCTGTTAGCTTTCCCTTATGAAGAACTCGACATTTCATGTCTTTATAAGTTTCATTTATTGAGTTAATAATTTTCTGTGGGATTCCATGGTGCCACATCAATTTCCAGAGATTCCCTATCAATGCTGTCAAATGCTTTTTCATAGTCTATGAATCTAATGTAAAGTGGCGAGTTCATTTTAATGCTTTTCTCTATTATTATACGTAAGGTGGCTATCTGGTCAGTACGGGGTTTGTTTGGCTGAAAACCTGCCTGTTCATTTCTAAGCTTTTCATCAGTAGCATCTTTTAATCTTTTTTAAAATAATTCTACTTAATATTTTTCCAGGAACTGAAAGCAACATAATTCCTTTATAGTTTTCACACTCCTATAGATCACCTTTTTTTGGGCAGTTTCACAAGATATCCATCTCTCCAGTCTGCTGGTTTTTCTTCGGTTTTGCAGACTTTACTAAATTAAGTAGCAATTCTGTTGATGTTTTTATGTTGGCCGTAATGGCTTCTGCTGGAGTACCATCTGGAACTGCCACCTTTCCTTCCTTAAGAAGATTTATAGCTTTTCTAATTTCCTCTTTAGATGGTATCTCACAGTTGACATCCAGTTCCATTTCTGAAGGCTGGATATCTGGAAGAACCTCTGGGCCTGGTCAATTCAGAAGTATTTCAAAATATTCAACCCATCTGTCCATTTGATCTTTAGTGTTAGAAAGTACCTTTCCTTGACTATTTTTGATTGATCCGGTTGAATAACCTGTGCTTTTTTTTTTCACAAATTCATATCAATTTGCTCTTACGATCTACAGAATGCGCTCTTTAAAATTTAGATTGTTACAGATCTTCAAATTCTCAAACAGCATAGTCGTAAAATATATTAGTAACATAAATAGGAATAAACTCACAGGGAGCAAGTACAGCAGGGATCTACCAGTCATCAGTAGAAATTATCCTCGTCGACACGCGTTTCGGCCCACTATTCCTAGACGCATTCGGAGGTGGGCCCTCCTGAGTTCATGAAGCTCAGGGCTGGTTCCCTGCTGCACGGGATTACCGGATGGTGTTTTACTTTCGGCCAGAGACAAGACGACTTGGTGGTTTCGCAGAAGGTACTGTGAGATAAGAAGCCGCTGCGGCAGCCTAATTAAAGCAGTCAGCGTGCCTGGACGACCGAGCGACAAGCTTACTTTGGTTTACCGGACACATGTTGGACTTTTATTAGCAGTTGGCAGAGGAACACTGGCAGACAATTCGGACACGATGGACTTTCAAAGGGATGAGAAACTCTTTTCCACTAGACACCCGGACCAGCTCACCGAGGCCCGTCCCCTACGTTGTTGCGCTGCGTCCAAAGCCAGCTAGAGGCCCTTTCGGCTACCTCTCCCAGTTTTTTGAGTGTTCGTTTCCGTTCATTACCGCGCAATCCTAGTTCTTTCACCACATTGTAGAGCGAAGTGGAAACGAGGCCTCTCGCTCCCACTTCGACGGCAAATACCCGTACCGTGTAAGCCTCGTTTCTCCTCAGACCGGCTGCTAAATCACTGTACTTCTCGAGCTTGTACAAATGATTCTCCTCCATACGCGACTCAAACGGGACAGTCAACTCAATCAGGATGAGTTGCCGTTTTTGCGCAGAATGGAGAACGATGTCCGGTCGCAGGCCAGTCTTACGGATCAACTCGGGGTACTCATGGCCTGGCAGATCAACCGCCAGTAACCAGTCCCTCGCAGAGTCTAGCACAGATGGAGCGAATGCGTTTTGGTTGACCTTACTTTTTGGAACCTGACCAGCCTTGAGGAAACGAATGGGGACGATGCTAGAACTGGCTCTGGCATTAGCCCTCATTCTAGCCTGGTCGACAACGGCTGCTAACTCTTTTAGCACCTTGTTGTGTCGCCAGGTATAACGGCCTTGACCTAGGGCTTTCCTGCACGCGGACAGGACGTGCTCAAGAGTTTGCTTCGATTTACACAACGGGCAAGTCGGATCGTTGGTCGCAGACCATTTAACCATGTTAACACCGGACGGTAATACATCTAGGCTAGATTAGCTGTTGTTTTGCATAGCAGCTGTCCTGCATTTATGAATGGTTGCCCTCTGCTTATGGAAGAATATTGAAATTTGCAGATTATGTTTTTGCATAAAGGCATGAGAGTGGTAGGCAACAGATGGCTCAAGAGCTACAGACAACGATAGACAAAGTGACTGACTGGTGTGCAGAAATGGGTGCTGTCAGCACACAAAAAGGCGGCTGTTTTATGGGGCTGTCTGGACAAAGAGATGTAAGAGCTGGTGTCCAAGTAAACTGAGGTACCCGGGTATCAATATTTATAGAAGCCTGTCCTATAGGGATCACATAGAGGTGGTTGCATCGAAATGCCAGAAAGAACTAAATGTGCTCAAGATTATTTAAGTAGTGAATATGGAACAAAGAATGCTTTCACAGTGTTTCAGCATGTGATCCTCTCATTTATATATTATGGGCTTGAAATGCTAACCATATCAGAGCGTGAGCTGATAAAACTTTTATGCATACAGCATGAGACTGAGGTTATTCTGGTATTTACAAGAGATAACCCGTTAGTGTGCATGTGCCGACTATTACAAATAGGCTTAAAGTACTGCAAGCAGAGTCATATCTCAGAGTAGCTGCAGACAATAAGCACCTCCTGCATAAAGCCCTAGATAAAGTTAAGGGTCACTGACTGAAAAGAGGAAGGTCTTGGATGGCACATGCTGAAGTTGCAGTTTGACATGTATGCAGGCTTGATAATATTGGGCAATGAGAGGAGAGAGTCAAAGCGTCTGAGCAACAGACTGACTTCTTTTAAGTTCTAATCACAATAAGTGGTGAGTTCAGGGACTGGCCAGCAGCGCTGCAGACTTGCCCAGGTGACCTGATTATACAGATGGCTGCATGTTGAGAGGCAATTTCAATTGCTTGATGTAAAAAACTTTCCGTCTGTTTTATAAAGTCAAATTTAGCATGTAATATATAAAATTGTGACTTATTTCCATTCCAGGTCCCTTTGCATGGAGCTTTCCAAAACAAATAGAAATAAAAAAAATATGATTGGCCAATGCGATTGTGGTGACCCGTTTGAAGCACTAATCATTTATGCATATCATTCTTGGATAGATATAAATAGAATATTATAGCTAGGGCTTGAACCCAGGACCTTCTACATGTTAGGCAGATAGGATAACCACTACAGTATAAATGATGTGACCATAAACTGAAATTGAGTCACCAGTATTTAACAATGTGGCATTGTATGTATTGTCCATTATGTTGTTGTTGTTGTTGTTATCGATCCAGCGGCGCATGAGCTTTCGCCCTTTGGCCCAATGCCATGTAGTGGAATTTGCATGTTTTCACAAGCTGTTCTTTTCCTCCGTACAAGGTGTTCCACTTGTCTGGTCTCGGAGGGAGTAGTGTTCTTCTTGTCTCACTGAGTTTTGGGCACTCAAAGAGATGGTGTTCAACAGTTTCGTAGGGGTAGTTACATAGCTGGCACTCTGGGGAGTGTTGTGGCTGTATTCTGTTTAGGTGTCCATTGAGTGGAGTATGTTGCGTTCTAAGTCTGAAGATGGTGGCCTGGTCCCTTCTTGTTAGATGGTTAATGCTGTCATTAGGATCAGGGCCAGACATATGTCTATAAACCTCTCTTCCAGTGTCTCCCATGGCCCATCTGTTCAACCAAGTCTCTTTGTTTATAGCTCTTATCAGTGTTTTTGCTGCCTGGAGGGTTGTCGCTGTAGGTGGTTGTTCTTGTGTTGCTCCTTTCTTTGCCAATCTGTCAGCTCTGTCATTACCTGGTGTGCCGGAGTGACCTGGAATCCACTGCATCACTATTCTGATGTTGTATGAGGTAATAAGCTGATCGGCATCCAGGATTATCTTGGCTAAGTCAGTTCTGCAGCGTTCATTGCCCTCCAGAGCTTGAAGGGCAGACATTGAATCTGTGAAGATGACAATATTTTGGACCTTTGAGGGGTAAACATCCATTACAGTCTTTAGGTGGTATACTGCTGTTTCCAGTGCAATTATTTCAGCTTCATAGTTTGAACAGAATTCCCCGCATGCATCAAAAATCTCTTCAACAGATCCATCGGGATAACCTATGTAGATTCCGTAACCTGCTTTAATGGTAGCTTTAAATGCTGATCCATCAGTATAGACATGTATCCATTCTTGGGGGTAAGAATCAACGGTCTTTAGTGATGAGTTCATAAGAGCGATTGGGTCGGACTGTTTGGTTTCCTCGCCTACCAATTTAGTTTGGACTTCTGGAGCTTTAAAGCGAGCATGTGGTGGTAGGTTTTTTGCAACATTCGGAATTCCATGACGTCTTTCTGGGAGGTGGTATCTGTCCTGAATTTCATTAACACAGTGTAAAACCGATTTGTGCTTTATTCTTTGTTTGGGTTCCCAGTTTTCTACAAGATGTCTATTAGGATGGTTACGATTTTTCCTAACGCATCTTTCATAAATTTCTAAAGTGGCTTTTTCTCTCCGCAACCCGAGGGGTTCCACATTTGTATGGATTTCACATGCAGCAGTTGGTGTAGACTGCATAGCTCCGCAGATTAATCGGAGGGCATTATTTTGTACTCTGTCAAGAGTCTCTAGGTTAGTTTTGGAACAAGTTGTAAGCAGTGAGTTGTTGTACTCTATCACAGAGCGAACATATCCTAGGTATAAGCCCCTCAGAGTTTCCTTGTCTGATCCCCATGATGTACCTGCAAGTCTCTTTAATAACTGTAACCGCCTCAATGCCTTATTCCTGATGTTTTCAATATGGTTCTTGAGGCTGAGCTGCGGGTCAAGTGTGACTCCAAGGTATGTGGGATGCTCTTCTTTCATCACTTGGTGTTTGTCTAACCTCAGGTTAATATTCTTCCTTGCTACTTGGTGGCTTTTGGTAAAGATTGTGTAGACCGTCTTTGCACAGTTAATCTTGAGTTTCCATCTTTGGCAGTAATCATGCAGTCTTCTAAGGTCTCCATTCAGTCTTTGGGCTCCACTTTCCACATTTTCATGACTCTGCCATATTGCTAGGTCATCAGCGTACAAGGCTTTTTCGGCCTTGATTTGTTCTGGCAGGTCATTGATAAAGATTAGGAATAGTGTACAGCTCAATGATGAGCCTTGTGGCAAGCCCTCCTCCAAGACTTCTTTAGAAGAGATTGCGTTGTGCATCTTAGTCTGGATTGTTCTATCTATCAGGAAGTATTTCACCCAGTTATACAATCTGCCATGTATTCCTATGCTCATCATCTTCATCAGGAGACCTTTTCTCCATACTCTGTCATAGGCCTGCTGGAGATCGACAAAGACTGCCACTGTGTGTTTCTTATTCTGGAAGCCATCATGTATTCTTTGTGTCAGTCTGAACAGCTGGTCTTCTGTGCAGCTGTTGGTTCTGAAGCCTGCCTGTTCATGGCATAGAACACCAGAACTCTCAAGGAACCAATATAAGCGCCTGTTTATCATTCTTTCTGCAACTTTGCCCAAGCATGATGTTAAGGATATTGGGCGGTAGCTTTTGGGGTCATCTGGAGGCTTTTTGGTTTTAAGGATGGGGACGATATATGCATTCCTCCATGCCCTTGGAAGTTTGCTTGACCTCCAAGTTTTATTAATAAGCCTGAGAACTACTTCTCTCCCAGACCGGCCAAGATGTAGCAGCATTTCGTTGTGGATCTTATCTGGGCCTGGAGATTTTCTAGGTTTTAATTTCTTCAGGGCTTGCTCTAGTTCATCCATGCTAAATTCATTTTCAAAAAGGGAGTCGCTGGCTGTTGGAGCTCTCTCTTGTTTCTTCAACTGAGAGAGCTGTGTTCTATTGAGTTCTGACAGCTTACCTGCTCTGTTAACTGAGGCAAAATAATGATTGAAATGTTCTGCTTTCTTCTTGTCTTCAGTGATTGTCTTACTCCCATCTGTCACTGGTTTTGGGTTCACCCTTCTACTTTCTCCGGAGAGGTTTTTAACTAAAGTCCATGCTTTATTTCCATTCTGTCTAAGGTCTAAGTTGGAGCAAGTTTCTGTCCATTTATCTCTTTTAGCCTTATTAACTACAAGCTTTACTCTGGCACATGCTTTATTGTATTGGATCTTTGCTTCTGTTGAACGTGCAGTTTCGAGAAATATTCTTGCTTTATTCCTTTCAGATATAGTATTTTGAATTTCTTGATTCCAAAAAGGTTTATATGCCTTCCGGCTGCCCCTTGGGATGGCTTTCGACGCTGCATTCAGGATTGCTTGTGTTATGTCTTCACAAAAAGTTTCCACACAGCTGTTGTCAATTCTTCCCAGGAGGCAGTCAGATGTTTCCTGAAATAGTTTCCAGTTTGCTTTTCGGAAATTCCAACGGGTTCTCTGCTTGAAGCGTAATTTAGGGGTGGTGCTTACAGTTGTGAGTATAGGTTTGTGGTCACTTCCTATGTCGTCCAGGACTTGGGGATAGCTTGCGTCTGCTAAGTCGGATGAGCAGATGGTCAGGTCTGGTCTGCTGAGAGATAGGTGGGCCCTGTGTAACAGTGTAGGTGTAGACTCTGTGTCCTGCAGCACTAATAGGTTAGTTGTTTCACAAGTATCTTCGATGTACTTCCCTGTGCTATTGTAGTCAGGGTAACCCCAACGTGGCGAGTGTCCGTTGAAGTCACCAACAAGAAGGGTTTTATGGTACTGTGTCTTGTATAGTTCTGGTATGTTGCATGTTGTCTGAGGTGGGCTGTACACGTTGTATATCGTATATTTGCTTCCATTGTGCCAGATAGTTATTTTTTTGCACATCTGTAGGGTGAGATGTCGACAGCATTGTTACATCTCCTTGTATGTCATTTCTGATATAGGTCACTATGCCCCGGCAGTCATTGCACTTACAGGCATAACTAGTATATCCAGTGAGATGCAGATCAGAGTCTTTATGCAGGGTTTCTTGTAGGGCAGCCACGTGTACCCTGTGGTTGTTTAGCAGTTTGGCAAGTTCAAGTTTCTTATTTCTTATTCCACAGATGTTCAGCTGCAGAATATTGAGCATCTGTGTATTTTTTGCTGTGCTGTCTGAGTTCTTTTTGCTCTCCCTCCCACTCTTCCTCCTCCTGGGGTGTCTGTTTTCCCTATTTATTTCAAATTTTCCAGTAGCCAATTTTTCGCACATGACAGCCTGGTTTCCCACTGTCTGGCGCGGGCCTTGATAGACGAGGCGACGACCGATCTCGTATGTATTCTTAAATTTTGACATATTCATGGCATTGTGGTGCTGGGGTGTCTGTGGATTACCTACCTCCCCGGGCAGCAGCTAGAAATGCCCTGTACAGTTCTAAAGGAAATATGGGTTGTGTTTCTGCCTTTCCCTTTAACACGTAGCTAAGGTGGGGCTCACAGTGTTCTCATTCCCCGCCACCAGATTGCCTGCAGGTTTCGCTGAGCTCTTCATGTCTCTAAGCATGGCCTAAGCATGAGTAGTTGGGGCAACTGGATCGTTACGTCCTGAGTCCCTGTGCCTTCACGATAGTTTCCGGTATTCAGGGGGGTTAGCATACTTGTTTCCATTCCTAAGACTGTTCAGCACACCTCTGGTTCCTTCCCTCCCACAGGGGGCAGTACGGTGTGGTGCACCGGGTTTATTATCGAGGTTTGCTCCTCTAGATCCATTGTGTTTTGCCTGGGGATTCGCACCCCCAGTTACCGGGACTACCTCGGGGAGGCTGTGACTCTTCGCCACGCACAATGGTCTTGAGGTAAGAGAGGTTTTGCTAGGTCAAGAGGCTGACACCACAATGGACGCTCCTTTCGTGAACAGATATTCACTAGACCTAGGGTGAAGTAAGGGGGGGAACCCACTACCCACAACACCAACACTTCTTACCCCCTGCCTCTTGTCCATTATATATGCAGGAGGTTTTGGTTGTTCCTCCACCTCAGGACTTTAGTCTTGTTCCAGAATGTGAACTTTGTGTGCCTATCTGTTTAACAGATCTGATTTTTTTTTTTTTTTTTTTAGTGTGTAGGCACTATGGGAAGGAACTGGTATAGAAGGCTCCCACAATCCCCCGTCCCCCCCTCTCCCCCCCCCCCCCCCCCCCCCCCCCCCAATCAGGACCAAGGGTTACAATTCAGGCTGTTGGTAGTCCCTAAATATGATTGAAAAAATAAACCCCCCCCTCTACTGCCACCAGCACCTTGAAAATAAGATAGTGGTCACAGTTTGCAACACCGGCAAAACCAAATCTGCATTCTGACATCGGTTGCTTCCACTTTGGTTTGAAGCAATCACAGTCCTCATCACTAATTGCACAATATTGTCAGCATATATGTGAAAAAACATGGTCCAACTGATACCCTGTATTTAATCTCCCGTCCTCTACATCTTTGTCTACACCACTGTCGTATGTTCAGTCATTGCCCCTAAGTACACCTGAGGCTCTCACCACCCCCAGACTTCCAGTCAAAATAGATGCCAGGCACTGTGACTGTTTTCCATCGAGTTAAATTTTTGTTGCTTCTGCCAGACAGTGGCTGTTGCATTTTTGATCCATTTGTAGACTGAAAGGATATAGTTTTATGAGCTGAGGATTTCATTTGGAATGTTTTTCGACTGATCAACGTGGTATTGTGAACTGTAGATTCAGAAGATGGTGCGTGGCCCGTCGTCGCAATATTGGTGGTGCCCTTATGTGATTAATATTGATCGCGTGTGCAACTGCTCATCTGTTGGTAACTTCTGCTACCGTCGATGATGAACTGCATTTCTAATGTCGAACTGCTTGTGTTAGCACTTCTGATAGCTACCGTATGCTTTTAATGTGTGTGTATGCTAATGCATATGCTGCGACAGCAGTCTGTCAATCTTTCCGCAAGGGACTGTGATAAACATTCTGTGTGTTTTTCCTTAGCACAGGAGCACAACTATGGGGCGACCCGTTTGCTATAAAGCTGAAACTAAGATTACCAAGATTACTACCCCCAGTAATGCTAACACTAGTATTTCACAATATGACAGTCAATGGTACTTGTTTTAAGGAGCTAAAGCATATTTTCTAGCTGTAAGGGCGCTGGGATTTTTGGGTCCTATCTTGTTAAATTGCGCTGTAAGTATTATTAATATTCTTATATGCTGAGTGAAAAGGACCTCTTGGTCCAGAGCTTACATTTTGCTTGCATATCTGGTTAACAGATTTACATGTTTGCTTAAATGCTAGATCTTGAAAATAAAAATTACATTAAATTTCAAGAGATAACAGTGAAGAATAAATTTAAATAAAAAATGTTTTTTAAAGAATGTAAGAGAAGTTATGTTCAAAGGGTAACTTTGAGTGATTTTTATGTTAATTAAAAGAAATGCACATAAACCTGGTTACCAATATCATTGTTAAATTAAACATTGCTGCCATTATGGGGTCTGAGAATTTAGCCCATCTAGTAATAGTCACAGTTTGAGAAGAACTATAATTTTACTGAAAATATACAAACATACATCAGGTATTTTGTGTTTTATAGGATATGCATGTAATTGTTTTTTGCTTTTTGTATATACCAGATATGGGACATGTGTTTTTTTTTTTTCCTGTTAGTATAAAGCCCTGCCCTGGTTGTATTCAGGGACCCTAATAATGTATAAATTAATGGTTGAACTAATTTTCTTGGACTTGCACTTGGGGGATTCTCAACTGAATGGGGTGGCACTATTTCACTGGGTGTTATTCGCTCATTTTGCAGTCTAGGTGGGGTTGAATGTCACTATGTCAAGTGATGCTTAGTGAAATGTAAAAGATTTGTTAACATTGGTTCTCCCCCCCCCTTTCCCTTTCCAAAAAAAGATGATTGTTAAAATATGCCAAGTAATGTTTAATAAAATATAAAATTTTTGTTAACATTGGTCCCCCCAAAAAAAGATGTGTTAAGAGCATCATCTGTAACCTGCATGAATTTTTTTTCTCATTTTGTACTATACTTGTTATATACAAACAATGCCATTTACATCCTAAGGACTTCAGAAGTTGAGGATGCAATACATCATATGAAGAAAGGAAAAGCACCCGGGTCAGACATCTCACTGGAAGAAATCGAAGCACTGGGAGATTTTGGAATTGAAATAATAACTAAACTTTTAAATGGTATTTATAATAGTGGGTATATTCCAAATGACCTTTTAAAATCCATATTTATAGCTCTGCCAAAGAAACCAGGCACTTTAAAATGTGAAGACCATCGCACAATAAGTCTTATGAGTCACATGACTAAGATTTTACTGAGAATAATTATGAGAAGAATAAGAAACAAAATTAAACCAGAAATCAGAGACGAACAGTGTGGATTTGTAGAAGGAAAAGGTACAAACAATGCCATTTACATCCTAAGGACATTGTCAGAAAGAGCTATAGAAGTAAAGACTGATTTGTACTTATGCTTCATAGACTATACAAAAGCATTTGACTGTGTGAAACATGAAGAAGTAATCAAACTGTTAAAAAAATTAAACATTGATGGGAAAGATCTACAAAAAATAAAGAATATGAATTGGCAGCAAACAGCAGCTATAAGAATAAACTGTTTAGGTACATTTCAAAGCATAAAGAGGGGCGTACGACAAGGATGTGTACTGTCACCTGATTTGTTTTCAATATACAGTGAATATATAATGAGATCTTTAATTGATATGACCAGAATTGTGGTTGGTGGGCACAATATAAACAATTTACGTTATGCTGATGACACAGTCTTGATAGCAACAAGTCAGAAAGAATTACAGGAAATGATAGACATTGTGGTGTTAGAAAGTGGAAGAATGGGCCTCAGTTTGAGTAATGTGAAGACAGAAGTAATGGTGGTATCAAAGAGACAAATTATCCTAAATGTGTAATAAAAGTCAATGGTGTTATTTTAGGACAAGCACAGAAATTTAAGTATCTGGGCACATGGATAACATCAGATGGAAGATGCATAACTGAAATAAGAAACAGAATTGGACAGGCAAAAACTGCATTTTATAAAATGAAAAACATCTTGTGCAATATATCCTTGTCATTGAGAGTTAGAAAAAGAATTCTTGCTTGCTACATACATCCAGTTTTAACATATGGATGTGAATCCTGGACAATTGGTAGGCAGGCCAAACAATTTTTAGAGGCCTCAGAGATGTGGTTTTACAGAAGAATGCTTAGAATACCTTGGACAGCCAAAAAGAGCAACCAAGAGGTTTTGAAAGAGGCGGGAGCCCGAAGACAACTTATCACAGACATCAGAAGGAGACAGTCATCATTTTTCAACCATGTTATGAGAAGAGGGAAAATAGAACATGTTGTGACCACTGGAAAGATCAATGGGAAAAGGGATAGAGGAAGACAACGAGAGAAGATGCTTGACAGTCTTGTTGCATGGCATGGAGGTGTGTCAGCACACGGATACATGCTGCAGGGGATCGCAGATTATGGAGAGGCATGATCGCCCATGCCAGTCAGCAAGGCACCTGATGATGATGACTATACTTGTTACATCATTATGTGTGGGTAATTTTGTGAATAAGATCCTAACCAGTAGCAGCGTACTTTGTGTGTGTGAGTGAAAAAGAATCAGGGCCAGATTTAGACTTGTTTAGGCTCTAAGCTATACAACGCCCTGAGCCCCTGCCGTTTTAACTTACAACAGTTAATCATAGAAAAATTTAGAATATAAATGCATTTTAAATATATGGATATTGAAAGTATATTTTTTTTGTATTAAAAGAAGGAAATATGTTTCTAATATCAAAATATGGTATATAATCTACTAAAAGGTTCTAAGTTACAACTAACCATCCCCTCCCCCTCCCTTCCAACCCTTTCCACCCCACCCAATTTCCTAAATGCAGAATCATTGATCATGTTGCAAAAAAAAAAAAAAAAAAAATTGTTGAGATGCTTACAGATTGGGAGAGGCCATAAACTGTAGCTCATGGCTAAATCCAGCGCTGGAAAAATACACACACATCTATATGTGTGTATGTATATTTCTTTGTGCTTGTGTGAATGCGAAGCATACAGACACACACATTGATCATGAGTAATTAATTAATGCTTCTTTTTTTTTTTCAGCATATTTGGATTATCTTGCTGTGACAGTATCATCCAAGGAAATGACAGTAGATGGACAGAGTTGTTTGACACACCATATTTGCTACAATAAACTGACTTTAACAGCTGTAGCTTTTTATTTGTTGTTGCTATCATCATAAACCACTGTTGCCATTCAGCTTTGTGAGAAGGTATAATTTGCAATCCAGTGCACATTGGCTGGCATTTGCTTTTGTCATGCTATGAAAGTTAAAAATTTCTTTTTTATTGTTGATCCAAGGTGAAGGTAAAGTCGGGAGTTCTGAACCAGCATCATTGCACACGGTTATAAACCATAAGTGCTCTGCCACCAGTACAGACATCTTATAAGAAACTCTCCACCTGTGTTGCCAGAGTGTTAACTCTAGTACCCATTTCTAAGAGGCTAGGTGAACCCTGGGAACCACCCGGTTTCGAACACTGGTTGTGGGCTGCGGCGAGTCCCAGCTGGATTTGAAAGCAAGTCTCCTGTCGACTGATTGTTGATCCATTGTTTTCAGGGCCATCTTCACTTGCCAGGTCACGGGTAGTGAGCATACGTTAGATTTTTTCTCCATGTCATGCCGGCGTGGTGGGGAATAAACGGGCAAACTGGCTTGATCTGCACCACTGGATGGTGAATTGATGCATGACAAAGCAGATGTGGTCAGAGCCAGCACTTTGAGAACATGTAACAAAGTCAGAAGAGAAACTAGATTAATATGGGATGGGGAGAATGATACACCTGGGTGTGACCAGAGGGTTTGGCCTGTACACTACACGCAGATGAAAGGCCAGACTACGACTGGCACTATTCGTATTGGAACTGCGCTGACTTCTGAGGATGGGGATGGAGCGCATATGGAAATGCTATGAGTTCTGTGATGTCAATTCCTAACTCTATTCCATCAAGTGGAATACTGGAGGAGTCTTACATTTTTCTAAAGTCTAGAAAAAACGCCTTCATGAAGACAAGGCATTCAGGAGACACACCTCAATGCCCATCACAGATTTTTGGTCACAGGATATCAAGTTATACACTAAGACCGAGAAACGCACAAGGAAGGAGTTTTAATACTCAAAACTGAGTAGCAAGAAGCGAAGTACCTGTGAACTTAATTAAATAACGAATCATAAATTATAGATGTTGATATCATGATAAAGGAGAAAAAAATAACAATACACAATTTATATAGTCATCTTACTTTTTAGACATTCTTGACAAAAGTGTTCCATTGTACTAGCTCAGTTAGCATGCAGCCATCTCAGGCCAGTGAAACATGTCATTTTGAATTATATTCCACAGAATGAAAAAAAAAAACTATTGCCTTGCTGGAATTAAATGAGCTGATTGGGATAAATTTGCTTTACATAAACATGTGATATGGCATCATAAAGACAATTGTGGAAAGTCTAAAGGAAGAAATACTACAGGCAGCAAATAAGTGCACTCCAAGAAGTGCAAGGAAAAATTACAAACTACCTAACCCACGGCCAGCTCCAGATTTAACGGGAATACAGCTTTAAGAACAGCTTAAACGGGAATTCCCGTTCTTGTGCAAGAATTGAGTCCCTCTTCGTCCACAGTTTTTATCGAGGAGATGTATTCACAAATAAAACTACAGTTTCATTTATTTTCGACACATTTTTTAGAACTATATGTCATTTTTAAGGTAAATAAGTGTGCCAATTAAATAAAACAATAAAGGCTCTTACAAACAAAAATGTTTTTGCTACAGTCAACATGAACATAAACATCAGTAACGTTTAGATGTAAACTAAAAGTTGTTCCAGCAAAAGTAAAGAAATATCAGTGCTAACTCTTTGATTCTGAGAGGGTATTGTTGCATCAGAGGGGGGGGGGGGGGGGGGGGGGGGTGTGACATTTGTACTTTATCAAATTTAGCGCATAAAAATACTGCTATGAAACATACACATGTCATACATAACATAAATATAAATGATTGATGGTTATTATTATTATTAGTAGACTACTACAACATATAATTATACTATTATTTAATTAGTAAACAAGCACAATCAGTATGAAATTGATGTGTGCAATACTTTTTTTCACCTAGAGTAGTTTTCTTAACAGTACCTCTAGCACTACTAGATATGTATCCTCAAGGTACAAACAAATTTGTCCAGTTTCATCTTGTTGGATGAAATCAATTCCTTATCAATGCTAATTTTTTGGTAACAAATACGCATAGGAAGTGGATGAACAACTAGAAGTTTCGGCAAGAGTTTACTGCCAGTGTTCGCGAAGCAAAGCAAAAGCCAGTTTACAAAAATTAACACAGACCGTACAACTGCAAATATGCATAAGAAGTCAATGAGCAACCAGAAGTTTCCGCAAGAGTTTACAGCCAGTGTTCGCGAAGCATAAGTCACGTGGTTAAGGATTAATATTATTAGTGTACTGCTACAACATATAATTATACTGTTAGTCAACAATTAGTAAAGAGGCAAAGAGTGACTTGCTGTGAGAGGTTAGTAAATTAAATATTATTTTCATCCACTTACCCAGAGCTCCGAAATATCTTGACACAATTTATCTGGTGTGGTTGCACCATTTATGCACAGTCAATATGAAAGCAATAGTTTTCTTCAAACAAGATAGTTTGCACCTGACAACTGTCGATATTCTCCAGATATGGCTTATAAATTACCTGTTTGTATTATCCCTAAAAGTAAGATTTCTACATTTAAAGTCGAAAAGTAATAAACAGCCAGTTCCCAAAAATCCGAACTACTGACTAGAAACAGTGACACTGACACACACATCACAACACAGACTGTCTCCCGTGGATTACAATTAAAATTGCTGTATTCTAACAGCTTGTATGTCCACTTTACAATATCCGCTTGTCGATTTGTAATACGAATACAATCAAAACACAGAAGTTTGTAAGCATATTATAATGTCACAAAATGCAACATGGAAACGCTTGCAGTAGCCTATTTTCAAGGGGACAGCCAAAATGTGCCGTGCAGTGTTGTCACTTTTCTTTGACAAAAAATATCCAAAACGGTGTCAAAAAATATCAAAAAGAAATCGAAATCTGCGTGGAAACGATCTAGAAAAAACATCCAAATTGAAAAAGTCAAAAATTACATAGCTTTTGTTATGACTTACCCTACATAATCATGTCCTCACCTTCACTGATGTCTGCCTCACAAGATCCACAGGATAAACTTAACTTGGATAATGAAGTTGAAGCTTCAGATCCAAAATGACCCTGGTATGCAATATTTAGGTGTGTCTTTTATTGGCTGAAGTATGTTGCTCACAGAAAAAAGTGAAATATTTTTCGAAACATCTAGATTTTCAGGAAGTCTCTGCTTTAATTGCTTCAATAATGAGATAAGGAAATCTTGACAGCGTTTTCTTGTTTTTTTTTTTTTTTTTCATTCTCTGTTAACAGTCCTTTTGTTTTTGAATCATCAATTTTTGATTCGATTTAATATCCAAGGTGTGGCTTAGGAGACAAATAGCTCTCTATAGTGCAAGTGAGCAAATCAGCTTTAGAAGTTCGCAACACCAGTCTTTTACCGAATGAAATAGCAAGGTGAGATCAAGTAATTTAACTTTATCAACAAGTTTAGATTCGAACAGTTTATTAACTTTTTGCACTTCTATTAGAATAGGTTATAAAAAGAGAATGGATGAAAAAAAAATTTCATCACTGTACATTCCATATAGTATTTCAGCTGTGTAGTACTTTTCACTTTGTCTTGTTATTTCAAAGTGTGTCTTCAACTTCAGCCATTGCTTCATAATTCTTTCAACAGCTTGTTAAATTGATAACCATCTAGTTTTGCAATCTGACAGAATTTTTGGTGGTGTGGAACCATCATTCAAGACTGTATATAATGTATTGTATTGCTGTTGTCTGACAAATGATTTGGAAATCCAGTAAAGTGTTTCAGCAATAAGGTATTCCAAATTCCTTGGTAAATATTTAGATGAAGCATGTGATAATGCTAGCTGCAATGAATAACGCATACATTTTATAAGTATTAACGATGGGTTAGCTTCCTTCAACTTGGCATAAACGCCATTGTTTATACCAACCATCACTGAGGCATTATCAGTACCAATTACAGCCAAATTCTTCAAGCCTACCTGTTTGCTGATTAAAAGGTCCTTCAGTTCCTAAACTATACTTTATACATCACACTTTTCAAATTGAACTAGTCCAAGATTTTTTACAAATCGATCAAATGGTCACAGTTTGAAATTGCGCAGTGACAAACTAAAAACATTGCGACTGATACTTCAATTTTTGATGATTCATTTATCAGTATAGTTCTGAAAACAGATGTCAGCGGTGTAATATCTTTAAATGAAGCTGAAGTTTTATGCTTTTTTAGTCTCTGCATGACTCTTTGAGTTGTGTATTTTCGCTTTAATTTCACACTTGCAGTACTTATAACAAGCTTTGGTCATATCACCAGTTTTCAATTTTGTCATCATGCAACCACTCTTTCCAAATTTTTTGCTCATACTTTACTTTTGGCATGTTAAAAGGTTTTTTCAAAGTGAAAGCCACATAAGAAGGTGAGCAATAATTGTTTTTTTAATCACATGAAAAAGAAACGCAAAGTCAGCACTGGGAGGATACGGTTGAAACAAAGTTAGGATTGGATTTGCTTTTTACCCCACCAGGACATCACACAAGCGATAAACACCCGAGGACACAAAGTGCCACCATGCGGATGAGGATCACCGTGGAGAGGTCCCAGAAACCGCGTTCAGACATTTGACCACAATGATGACCTGCCTATATTGCAGCCCCTGGCAAAAGCCAGAGTGGGGCTTCAAATAATAAAAAATAACGTCCTAAGAAGGACGTAAGAAAGATACCAAAGTTAGGATGATTTACGCGCGTTTTTATTAATCAGTACCGGGGATGCCAGATATTTGTGCGTTGACCCCAGTGAGAGTTCAAAGTTCAAGTAATGGCAGTTGTCACAATGTACGTGCCAGACCAAAACAAAAATATTGTAGCAAATATTTTACACAGTAATTATTAAATTGACAATGAAAGAAAAGAAATCTATAAAATATCTAACTCCATATGAAAAGTAACTCTAGAAAAATATTTACGATCTAAACGTCAAAAACAGTATCTAAATGCAATAAAAAAGATCTAAATTTGGATATAAAAGATCTAAAGTGGCAACACTGGTGCCGTGATTCAGTTGTCAGGACCAATTAGAGAAGGGCGTGACCTAACCAAAGAATTACAAATTCTGGAGTGAAACGTCGAAGATGATGGGAAGACAGCACAGAGAGAGAAAGAACAAACAACTGAAGCAAACATTTCACTGAAAGCCATCTCAACAAAATACAGAAGAATATTAAATCAAACAACTAGCAATTCCTGGTGAGAAAAAACAGACAAGTTGAACTTGGACAATTATGGAAACTAGTGAAAGCTATGAACAATTTAGGGCAAAGTAACAAAAACAAAAAATTAAACGTAGTAACAGCATACTAACGGGGAAAAGGCTGTGAATGAAATGATGTTTATTCAGACCCACACTGATGTCACAGCCGAAAATAGAACCTAAAGTGCAGCTGGAAGAGAGGAATAATCCCTCAGGCATTTAAGGAAGCTAAACTAAAACCAGTTCAGAAGAAAGAAAAATCCATGCAGAACCAAATGCCTAGCGACCAATCAAGTTACTCAGCTGCGTAGATTGATTGATTGAACTCATAATCGGTTAGTAGGACATTTCAAAGAAAAACTAACTGCACATCAGACAGAATTTAAAAAGTAAAGATCCAATGAAGAACAAATCACTTATATAGCCCAGGGAGATGCCTTCCAAGAAAGGGGAAAAAATTAGAGGAAACGATTTGTTACCATCATTGCATTCAGGACACCCTCATAAGCGCTCCATCCACATCTTCAGCAGCAAGCGGAGTTCCAATTCCGATGGCACTAGTAACTGTCTGTATATCCGTCTTGCCTTATCCTTGAGTGTTGAGCGCCGGCCAGATCCCCTTGTAACTCCTCGCAGCGCCATTCTCCCCAGACTGCAAAGATCTATCTGTACCTCTGCACTAATCTATCGTTCCCAAAGAGCCCTTACAACATCCAGCTTGTCATACATCAGTTCACCACCAAGCGGTGCAGAACTGGTACGCACAGGGCATAATAGGCTGAAACACTGCTTGCTCAATAAGCTAATGATGGAAGACTGATGATTATTGACTCTGGAAGTGGAAAAAGACGGTTAACCACGTTCTGCAAGAGCCTTTAACATATACAGGACAGGAAATTATTCTGGCTGACATCCGGTCCTTTTGAGGAAAAACTCTATAGATGATAAGTCTCCAGTTGACTGCTAATTTCTTTAAATATATTCACATTGACGTTTGAAGGTTTAAGAAGAGGAAAACGGTTATGGTACAGGGGTGTCGCCTAACGGGAAAACAGAGCAGAAGAGCTACACAGGTATACACTAGGTGGTTATCCACAGTCAAGGGAGAAAATGAAAGAGAGGACCACTTACACAATTTCAGTATTCTATTAGTCTGAAATAGGGGAAACTTCCGGATTTAAGGAAAGCTTTTGACAAGGTTTGGAAGGAGGGGCTTTAGAAGAAATTGAGAAACTGATAAAGTAAATGGAAGAATGTACAATTGGATTAAAGCATGTCTACATAACAGAAAAGCCCGGGTACAGGTAGATGTTTTCAAAAGTAAGAAAGCTACTGCGACAAGGCGTCCCTCAAGGTGGTGTCTTGTTTCCCACACTTTTCCTCTTATTCATCAACGACTTGGTTGCTGAGATACCAGACGGAATCAAAATGGCAATGTATACCGACGACCTGGTACTGTAGTGCACCAGTGAACATGCAACGATAGCTACAACATAAGCACTTGAGTCATGGGCGAATAGATCGTGTGTCAGCATTAACACAGACAAATGTAGCACCACACTCTTCACCCGCTCACCAAAGTAAAAAGCGGGCATCATCAAAATAAACGGAATACCCCTAAGAGATGTTAAAGAGACTATGTACTGTCACATATCGCTCCTGTCTCGTGCCTGATTTAAGGATTTCTCCTCAAGAACCAACAGCACTCTGAAATAATTATGTTGAGTCGTTGGCTCGTATTGGTCTAAGAGATGCCCCGTGGCCAATATACGCTCAACTTATTTCAGGAGTAGGGCAACTCAAGCTTTGGCACTACAAAATATATAATATTCCTAGGCACACTTGGCTGGACACCCCCACTACTATAAAAAGATAGCCCCCAGGTTATGATAGTATACTATCATAGCTATGTTAACACAGATAACACTTATTACTCACACCAACATCAGAGCTAGACAGTTAGAATGGTGAAATAGGGACACCTAAGTCAGCCATGAAAATTTTTGCATGTAATCAGTACAATATATACATATAATAATGAATCGATAAACAAGAATTCAGTGAATGGAGCTCAGGAAACAATGACACAACCCAGATATTGAAGCAGCCAGATTCAGTTCTATGAGAGTACGTGAGTTCATCCTAGGAATCTCAAGGTGCTGTGGGAAGAGAGCATGATAATGAATAAGTGATCACTTAGCCCAGTTCGTAGGTCAGTGCTCCCCTCAGTCCATGGTGATTCGACTGTAGCTGACTCAGGTATCTATGCCTTGATTTGATCTGGTACAAGTTGACTATCTCACAATCGAGGACACACACAGGAACTGCACAGGAACCCAACAAGTCTCTCTCACAGGTCAGGACACAAAAACTGCATCAGAGCCCAACAAAGCTCTTGAAGACTGGTTCTCTGGATTGATGACACAGATGTCTGCAATTGTCCACTCGTCCTGGAACTCACAAACAAGCTCTTGCCATGTTGAGGTAGTGGCACAATGGGCAGGACTTTTGTGGAGTGCCTGGAAGTGAGAAAGCTGATCAACTGGCAGGGGAAGGTGCTACAAAAGTGCAGCCGGATGTACCGGTCACATACCATCAAAAGAAAAGAATCATTAAATCGATCAGGAAACCTCCAGCCCCAGCACAAGATGACTTTTTGTTTTGGACAGAAGAAGAAAAGGATTCGGGATGGGGGGGGGGGGGGGGGGGGGGGGAGAGAGAGAAAAGAAGAAGAAAAACAAATCATAGGTCTTTAAGAAACCTACAACACGCTTCCAGTTCCTCCCACACTTTTTGTTTGATTTACCTCGTCTAGAGGTCCTAAAGAAGAACTTTTCACCATATTCCGCTCGAGAAGTTTGTTTCAATTTCAACCAGTGGGGCAAAACAATATGACAGGAAGTAAGAACAAGTTTTGTTTCTATTTTGAAGGACAAAATAAATCACGAGATACTTGTTTACCATTGCACCAGTCACCAAGAAGGGCTTTGTTCACATAAATTTCCAGAAGAAATGTTCAATGTTATGTAATTGGTCATCAAATTGTCATCACAACTGCAGATAGAGCTTTTTATTATCGCTGATTTAAAGAATTTTCAGATGAAATGTGGAGTGAATACGCTGATCATCTTTCCCTTGTGGAGGGTTGTGTTGAAATCTCTCAAATGTTGCGTTGTTAAATTCAGCTAAGCTTTGCCTTCAAAAACGAAGGAAAGAAAGAGGAATGATTGATGGATGCATGAAGGTAATGCAATTATGTAATCTTCTTTTTTAGGTTGCAAAACACTGGATTCGTCGATATTTTGTTTTAATTTCCGAGTGCCGCAACATTTTTTTTTTTCTGCATTCTAAATAGCATTAGATTCGCCGTGAGGAACACTTGCCTTGCCATGCTGCATTAAAGTGTTGCATCTATCTTTATCTTATTTTACCCCACCAGGACATCACACAAGCAATAAACACCCGATGACACAAAGTGCCACCATGTGGATGAGGATCACCCGTAGAAAGGACCCATAAACCGTGTTCAGCCATTTGACCATATTTATGGCCTGGCTATATTGCGGCCCCTGGCAAGAGCCAGAGAAGGGTTTCATATAACGAAAAAAATTCATCCCATATGGAAATGACTGGATGTATATGAACTGTTGCATCTGTATTCCCCCTGCTTTGTCCAAACTTGAATAAATCACGTTTTAATTCTAACTGTTAGAACAAGTCATTATCCTCAGCCTCAGAATAGGGCAGCACCGATTACGTAGCCACATGTACACAAAATTCAAGTTAGGCATATCAGCCATTTGCACCTGTGGAAAGGTACCCAGACAGCAGAAAATGTACTTCAGGACTGCATCGTATTTGACACATTAAGGCATACCTTTTGTCCAGAATGAAAAACAGTGGAATGTAAACTCTATGGACCACTGAATGAACTAACGACAGTGAAATTTATACAAGAGACAAAATTGCTGATATAGACAACTTATTTCAGGTGAACGAAAGAAGAAGATACACGGAGTGCTTGGAGCGACCCGCTGTGAAAGGGGAAGTCGCTCGTGACAGAATTTTTTTTTTTTTTTTTTTGGGGGGGGGGGGGGGGGGGTCACTTGACCCCAGTTAACAGCCGGATCACTTGACCGTCATCTTAGGGACAATCTTTAACTCCACATCCAACTTGCCTCCACATTCCCCTCCATCTCCAGATCCCCCCTCCCGCCCCACCTCCGCAAATACTCGTCCAAACTAGCGCGTAAAACTACTTGGGTGAACCCAGTATCAGAGCAACCTGTATTGGTTCTGCCGCTGCTTTCCTCTGAGAGATGACAAGCACTAACGTGGCTGCTCTGGAGCGCAGGATGTAGGACACCACATGTAACCTATGAAATACAGATGATCATACATCAATTAGACTGGAGTTTCCCATGAAACTAACCGGTAAGGCTGTCCCGGTAAATAAATGCCTGCAGAGGTAGGATATGTCGCCCGAAAAGCGCAAATATCGCAGCAATGTTGTAAACAGTTTTAGATGAATGGAGAAGAGGAAGAATTTAACGTTCCAGAATCGTTGTACTTAAATCAACCCGAAATCGAAATAAAATTTAACGAAGGTGTCGCCCTTATCTGCCCCCCTCCCAAAGCGATAAAGTGGAGACACCTTCTATAAAAGATTAGCTATTGGAATAAATGCCTAGCACTTTCCAAGGACGAACAAATTATGACAGTGTAGAGAGGGTGAAACAATTCAAAGTCAGCATTTTTCTTTATCGTATCTACACAGTTAAATCTGGCGGTAAAATGTGATTTGTTGGTAATTGATTTGATTTGATTCAAGAACCGACATCACATCACTCGGGGCATTCCCATAAGCGCTCCGTCCCCATCTTCAGCAGCTAGCGAAGAGTTCCGATACTAATGGTGCCAGTAGCATTCTGATTAAACGTCCGTCTTGCCTTTCCTCTGAGCCTCGAGCATCTGCCAGAACCTTTCGTCACTCCCCACTGCATCAATCTCACCAGACTATGGTGATCCATCTGCTCCTCCGAACTGTACACGCTCTCCCACAAGGCACTAATCACGTCTGCCTTATTATGTATCAGTATTCCACAGATGTTTGCAGAGCCAGTCAGTCTGTCCGCCTGTTCATTTCTCAACACACCGGCGAACCCCGGTGAAAAAATCCAGACAATACTCCTTACCCGTGTCCTCTGCAGCGAAGCATGTTGGTAAAAGAAGAGGAAAGTAAATGCTTGGGCACTGAAATTTGTAGATATTTCAACTCACATAAGGGGTCACTACACAAAATTTTTTATTTTTTTATTTACAGACTTAGAGCAGTTATTTTATAATGGCCATTTGTAGGGATACATTTTATTACATTTGTATACTTTAAGTGTTAAAAAATCATAGTTGTCATGGCAATAGCCGCCATCTTGTGAAAAAACAAACAATATGTACTTACAATCCTTAAATTTTAAAAGCAAACATAGGTATTCAACAATAGATAATAGATCCATGACCGTTCGTCCTATTTAGAGGTACTGGTCTAGTTTATTTACTTTAAACATGTTTTTAAATATTTTTCGTAGAATTTTAAAATGTAGGTTTATTGAAAAAGTCAAAAACATCTAGCATCATAAGACAATAATCAAATTTTAGAAACAAAAACTTTCTAAAATCTACTTTTATATAGACCAGTCCCTATAATATTGTTTATGGAGTATGCATACGAAATTTGATGATTTTACTCTTCATATTAGCTTAGATTTTAGGATTTCACACACACAGCAAACTGAAATATAAAGATTTGAGAAAACTGACTTTTAAACTTTTTTTTATCTTTAAAAAGTGCACGAGGTGGTGTCATTAGTATTAACTTTTCAATGCTAAATTGTTTACAAATGACATAAATTTTTTGTGTCATCTATTGTACGAATGCCGAACTTTACAAAAACGAACACATTGAAAAAGTGATATTTTTGTCATAAATTGGGAAAAATGCCGTGTAGTGACCCCATAAGTGAAAACACTTTTTGAACGTCAAATGCATGCATATAAGCAGAAAAGTCGGCGTAAATGAGGAATGGGAAATATTCTAGAAAAAGTAACGCAGACTATCAAAATATAAGAGAGACTACGGATCTGAGTTTTCTATTTTCTGAATGGCACGCAAAATATTGCTTTCTACTGTCATTAGGTCTTTGCGATGTTCTGATGCATTCCATGTACATCTTCTGTTGTCAAGCATATTTTGCAGAAGGCTGATACATGATAACAACTATCAATAGTTATAATATACGAATATTCGCATACGGTTATTAACAGTTGTCATGCCATATTCATTAAAAAAATCGCACGTCTTTGGAATGTACATCGGCATATATAAGTCCACCTTTAGCCCGTAATTGTGCCAATAAAAGTAACTCTTTCAATAGATTGTCTCTAAAGGCGAACACATAAGGTCTGTCAACTTTCACCTATCTTGTGATTGGAACTGGACGATACGATCTGTAGGGAAAGTACACAAATAAAAGGATGAAGCGCTCTAAAGTTAATGGCATTTACGAAGTGATTTAGACACATAGAAAACATATCCATGGTAATACAAATTATATAAGCAATACAATTCTTAAGGTGTGCACTGGATGCAACCTAGGTCATGGCGTTACGAAATGCAGTGACAAATTCAATATCTTCGTCATTTTTGTCAACAAGAAAGGATTCAATTTTTTTTTTAATCTAGAAGTGAATGTAAGGTATACAAGTTACAATGTTTTTCGGAATATTTGTTATATTACTCTTTCAGGACGGATGGTTTAAAACTGAACCAATAGAAATAATGTGGGACATAAAGGTGAGAGGACACACTAGATATCTTAGACTTTACATCACTAAAAGCCAAAGTGTCCCATTAAGTCTGCTAGCGTCTCTCTGCAAGTTGCCGAAGTTTAACGTCTGTCAGATGAACTAACCGCCCAATTGTCACTTTGGTCGTGAAGGCAGGCGCTTAATTTGCTACCCTAGCGACAATATAAAACGTCAAACCTCTTACATCCAGTTTAGTCCTTATTAGGACGACATTTTTTGTTATCTGAAGCCCCACCCTGGCTTTTGCCAAGGGCCGCAATGTAGGCAGGCCATAAATATGGCCAATTGTCTGAACGCGGTTTCTGGGACCTCTCCACGGCGATCTTCATCCACATGGTGGCACTTTGTGTCATCGGGTGTTTATCGCTTGTATGATGTCCTGGCGGGGTAGAAAGTCAAGCCAATACCTGTTGCAAAGTCACAATTTCGTCTCGTCCGAACGTCCGTTAAACGCAGTAGGAGATTCCATGGTATGGAGTCATGGCCCAGGTCGGCCAACCTCTGGGATTGTCTGGGTGGATAATGGGCCGAAACAATTGTCAACAAGGGACTCACCTAGTGATGGACGGTAGAATCCTGCTGTGCATGCTCCCGCTGTATTCTTTTTCCTCTTCCTCTTCATCTTATTCTTCTTCTTTATTATTATTATTATTATTATTATTATTATTATTATTATTATTTAGACATTAAAAGCAGGCCCGCTACAGTTTTCCATTTTCTGCTGTCAAGTGTGACCTCTAATATCAGTTTCGTATGTCAGGGTGTAAAAAAAAATATAAGACCATTTTCATAGCTACTCATATGTATTGCTCTGTCGGGGAGAGACATGAGGACATCATATTGCTTTAGAAAAATCCTGCTCCTTCTTCTTCTTCTTTTTCTTCTTCTTCTTCTTCTTCTTCTTCTTCTTCTTCTTCTTCTTCTTCTTCTTCTTCTTCTTCTTCTTCGGCTTCTTCTTCTTCTTTTTCTTCGGCTTCTTCTTCTTCTTCTTCTTCTTCTTCTTCTTCTTCTTCTTCTTCTTCTTCTTCTTCTTCTTCTTCTTCTTCTTCTTCTTCTTCTTCTTCTTCGGCTTCTTCTTCACGAAGGCCACCTTTCCTTCCCAAGACTTTACCCGGTACCAATTTTAGACTGGAGATCCAACTCATCTCAGGGCTATCACTACCGACGTCGCAGCTGCCGCTTCTGGGCCCCTTTCGTTAACATCAACAATAGCTCTATGAAGTACAGCGTTAATGTAAACAGCATCAGTTGTACTGATGCCAGAGAAGTCAGCCTGCAAGTGATTATTACAATTTTTTTTTAAATGCAGGAATGCAAACATGTGTTAAATAAGAAAGCAGGTAGGTAGGGCGACCTTTTTCAAACATAAGTGAACTACACATCATAATTTATTTTTTTCTTTTTAAGCCATCGTTTATTGTATTTCATTTATTTCACATCATAATTTTTTAAACGTTGATCACATAACCCCTTAGAGATCTACATACTCTCCTCTCCTTGTTGTTACTTTTGTGTAGTTCATTTATGTTTGAAAAAGGCCGCCCTGCCGAAACCTTATTTGTGTTGTTTTGTGCACGTTTTCCTGCTCCCCATTTTGTTAAGCTTTTTGGTCAAATTTCCCTGAAATTCCTTTTATGTTAATATGTTAAGGCCCTGTGTGTATTTGCACTTTTGTGAGTCTCCCCCCCCCCCCCCCCTTTGTTTTAATTTCCGAGTGCCGCAACATTTTTTTTTCTGCATTCTAAATAGCATTAGATTCGCCGTGAGGAACACTTGCCTTGCCATGCTGCATTAAAGTGTTGCATCTATCTTTATCTTATTTTACCCCACCAGGACATCACACAAGCAATAAACACCCGATGACACAAAGTGCCACCATGTGGATGAGGATCACCCGTGGAGAGGACCCATAAACCGTGTTCAGCCATTTGACCATATTTATGGCCTGGCTATATTGCGGCCCCTGGCAAGAGCCAGAGAAGGGTTTCATATAACGAAAAAAATTCATCCGATAGGAAAATGACTGGATGTATATGAACTGTTGCATCTGTATTCCCCCTGCTTTGTCCAAACTTGAATAAATCACGTTTTAATGTCTAACTGTTAGTATTTTCATTATTGTTAAACTACCAATTAATTTATCATATGCTATTAAGGCAGAAAATATAATCTGTGGACACGCCTATCGGCCACTATTCAAATAGCAAGCTGCACTCTCGTTTGTGTGTCCCCACCGGATATACATAAAAATTTTTTTTTCTTTGTTGTCAATATTTGCTTTGTGTCCCTTTAACAAATGAAAGGTAGACGAGTTATGACGCCTTTTGTTGCCTGGTAGGCTGTGATATTGTAAAATCTTAGGCTCTTGCGGATTCCCTTAACTTATGGTATTTGTCACATACCGCTCGTGTCACGTGCCTAGTTAAGGATTTCTCCTAATGAACCAACAGCACTCTGAAATAGTATTAATGTTGGAATGTCAGCTGGTAATGGTCTAGGCGGAATCCCGCGGCCACTATACATATCCAACCTATTTCAGGGGTGGGGCAACACAAATTATGGCACTAGACAATATATACTCCTAGGCGCAACTTGGCCGGACATCCTCACTACTACAAAAAATTAGCTCCCAGACTATGATAGTTTAGTATTATAGTCATGTTAACACAGAATAAGATCTAATATATTATTACATACACTCCAGACGGCTAAGAAAATTGAATGATGGACACTAAATCAAAATTGAAAAATTCCAAAGACATGTAATAAGTTTAAAATCACATATATGAATTAGGCAAAAGGAATTCAATAGAATCAATGACATTAAGAAACCACAGACACAGTAAATCTGACTGGTACTATCACTGAGTCCCAAGAGGCCGCCAGTTTCATCACAGTAATCATGTGGACATTGAACATAAGGACCTGGCACTGAACCATAGGATGTTTCCACTTATCCGTGTCCAAGTCTGGCCCTCAGCACTCCTGCTTGCATCATGGTTGTTTGGAAAGTCTGATATTCTTCGGACTCTTGTTCAGTCAAACTGCATACATGGTAATATCATTGTAGTTAGACATCTTCGTGGAAGTCCTAGAAGTTAGAGTCTATCAATGAAATTGTCTCTCACAATAAAAGTTAAACACTTTTTCCTCCACTGCTGGATGCACGAACCAGCTCCTTGAGCGGATAATCTGGCACTAGGTATGTCACTGGCAGCATTTATCAACAGCTGAACACAGGATTGGTGATAGTGTAGCACCCATGTTAGTGTCTTCTGACCTGCTGGCGGTAAAGAAGAGCTGATGGCTTTCATGGTGGTGGCTTTCAAACTGGTGACTTTATGGACTGTTGATTAACTGCCTGGCTTCCAAGGAGATATCCTCCTGTGACAAGAAGGAACCCAGAATTAGTAGTCATCTCACAATTCATATGCTTAGCTCCTATTATCACTATTCACACTTAATAATCACCCAGATGACAGGATAATGAGACTGTATTAGTCTCTATGCACTAGTGTCAGTCAGTCAGTAGAGGAGGTATGAGACAAGTTCCACAATGGAGAAGTCTCTCAGATAGAGAACACCATCTCTCCACATCCATATCTGCACCTGCAGTTACTCTGACTACTACTCACACAAATATGTATATTATATTAACCACAGGTTGACTCTAGCCTTCCAGGTTCCCCGAGTGTGTGTACCTGAGTTAACCTATAAATATCCCATGACGTCACTTTGTTTGTCCCCGGCTGCTCAGTGAAAATGTGTGATGACCCGATTATTTTGTCGGCGACTAGATCGGCATCCATTTTCACAACTAGTTAGTTATGGATCGAATGGTCTGCTAGATTAAATCATTGATACTAGTGTTGGGGTTGGTAGTGCACATACTCCTAACTTGAAAAGAGGAAGGTTTGATTTAGGTGGCCGTGATCATTTTGACACCAAGAAAAGTCTCGCTTTGTAATGTTTCATAGCCGAGTCATCCCTCTCCTCAGCAGCGGGGTAAATATATAGATATATAAATGGTACTCGTAAACTATAATCGACTTACCGAAGCTCAGGATTCCTCCAGGTAACAAAACTGGTACTTCGTTCTGGACAGAATTAAGCACAAAGGCAACCCACTTCTGTTCTACTCGGAAGCCGGGCACAAAAATAAGAGGGAATGGGTAGCGTCACTCTCACAGAAGTAGTGCGAAAATTCTTACGCTGAGGTCGTGAATCGTCCCATCGGATTAGGAGTAGTAATACAAAGAATCTCTAACTTTCAACTGTAAGTTTGAAAATGTAGACATTTCAAGAGATTCAGAACATATAGAAAGTTGTATTCCGTCATACAAAGGTGTAAATAGACAACATGGACTATATACCCACCGGACGGGTTGATATTTGTATGTGATCTCGCCACTAAGGGTGATAGGGTCCTGAATAGTTAAATGTGTAGGGGTGGTTACGGCCATTTCATGACAGTATTTTCTTCTAGACTTTCCACTGGTTCTTGATATCTCCATGTTCACGTTATACGCTCTCGCTGCCAACATAGTTGGATTCATTTTCACTATTTGGTCGGACCATTTCAGTCTTTGTATCTCAGCGAATTCAATGGCAGGCAGTGTTCTAATAGTTTTTCTGATCTCTTAATTTCTTACAGTTTCTTCTTGTCTATGTTCACAGAATTTCTCAAACATATAATTTTAAAGGTGTTCAGGTGCTTTCTCCTAAACAGGGGAAATCCATAGGTCACGGGACAGTCTAATATTTTAGGGGGTGGGACCTAGGCTGCATGCAGTTGTGGGACCTAGGCTGCACTCTCTTGTGGGACGTAGGTGGGTTGGGGTTAGGGCCAGTTCTAGTTGGGGGGTTTTGTGGGGAGGGGGTGGGGGGGGGGGAGACTTTCTTTTTTTAGTTACTCTAATGTAGTCACGGGACCAGAAATAATTTCCGGGGTGGTAAGATTAGATTTTTCCATCAGTTCGTTTCCTGCCGCCTTCCTTTTAAAGCGTGTTACCAAGGGCGCGCTTCGGGCCTCTTACTTGTCTTGTTCCAGTCTTCATCAGAGCTGGGCATGTCGCCGAATACAACTGTAGAATGGAGCAACTATTTATCAGAGGTTTGTTCCAGTACATTATTATTGAATCCTACAGTGATCGGCGGAGAGAATGCCACGGTTGAAATTGATGAAAGTCTGTTTGCAAGACGGAAAAATCATGTGGGAAGTGCGTTTTCACAACAGTGGGTATTCGGTGGAGTCTGCCGCGAAACGGATTTTCTTGGATTGACGCATCTCATAGCCATTCACTGCACCAATTTTGTCGACCCTGGCACCGTTGCACATACGAAATGCATCGAACGTATATGGACATCGGCAAAGGAGAGAAACAAGCGCCAGACTGGGACCTACAGACATTTATTAGACTACTACATGTAATGAATGTTGATTTAGGAGGAATCGACATCGCATCACTTGGAACACCCCCATAAGTGCTTCATGACCATCTTCAGCAGCAAGCTAAGAATTCCCATTCCGATGGCACCATTAACCGTCTGACTGTATATGTGTGAGTTTATGTAGCGTAGACCCACTTAACGTTGATAACGAGTAATTGTTTTCAAAATTGATTGTATACCTGCGTTATTACTCTCATGTTTGTTTAAATAATTAATAATTGGGTGATCAGTTGCTGAAAGCGGGCTAAGAGCTGAAGTTTGAAGTCTGAAGTTTGGAACAACAGATCAACATCGTGGCACACGGGTAGTAACCCATAAGTGCTCCGTTCTTCATTTAGCTCAAGTCTGAGTCTAAAGAAGCTCAGCACATTGCACAGGCTTTGTTGCATCAGCATCGGCGAGGATCCTGAAATACTTTGGGTAGATTTTTATCTCCAAATTTTGCCTGGGCAGCGCCGTTAGGCTACTATTTTCGAATTCCAACTACTAAGCCAACCTAACCATACGAGATCGAGTGAATAATGAAACTATCGGGCAAATTGTGGGAACAACACCTTGTACTAGATTCATCGAGAAACAGCAGATCAAGTGGTTTGGTCATCTCGTTAGAATGCAGCAAGATCAAATACCATCACAAGCACTACATCTCAGAAGATCAACTACAAGAGCAAGAGGACGGCCGCGGAAATATGGAACGACAAAATTAAAGATACTCTACGCCTTCACGGCATGACAATAGCCAGTGGCAACCAACGTGCACTGGATCGCAAATAATTCCTCCCCACGACGCTTAACGGCAGAAGTGGTTTATGATGATGATGTTGATGAACTACTAACAAGTGGTTTTATGATGATGATGATGTTGAACTACTAAGGGATATTTTTACGTGCGCAACAATGCACACGGGCGTCCGATCTCACTACCTAGAGACCAGAGGGAATTACTAGAAGTCCAAGTCCACGTGAAAAAATACCAGCCCTTACCGGGAATTTAACTCGAAACCTCTAGCACTCGAGGCGGACACCATGCCTCGAGACCATGCAGACCTTGAGCTGAGAACTGAAGTTAATAATTTACATTTTTTTTTAAAGAGGAAGAAGAAAAACATTGTCATGAAGGGGTTGAACGCGGCATCTTTCGACTGTAATGCAGGTGTGGTACTAACTACACTAGACATTCACATCTCAAAGAGACCAGAAAATTTGACCAGTACTCTACACTAGCGATTGCACACCAACACAACAAAATATGCTACACCAAAACACAGCACAATTGCACCCCCTGAAATCAGTGTTGCCACTTTCGATGTTTTACATCCAGATTTAGATGTTTTCCATTGCATTTAGATGGTGTTTTTGACGTTTAGATGATAGATGTTTTTCTAGATGTTTTTCATTTGGAGTTAGATATTTTATAGAATTTTTTTTTCAGTGTCAGTTTAATAATTACCGTGTAAAGTATTTACTACATTATTTTTGTTTTTGGTCTGGCACATACATTGTGACATTTGCGTTTACTTGAACTTTAACTCTGACTGGGTCAACGCTTAAATATCGTGCAGCCACGATACTGATTAATTAAAAGCGCCTTTAAATCGTACTAACTTTGTTTCAACAGTATCCTCACTGTGCTAACTTTGTGTTTCTTTTTCATGTGATTTAAAAAACAAATATTTGCTCACCGTCCTATGTGGCTTTCACTTTGAAAAAAACCTTTCAACATGCCAAAATTAAAGTATGAGCAAAATTTTCTGAAATAATTGTTGCATGATGACATAATTGAAGACTGGGTAATGGCAGTTCCTGGGGATATGACAGAGGCTCGTTAATTAAAGCGAAAATATAAGAATCAAAATGACATGCAGAGACTAAAAAGCACAGTGCCATTCAAAGATATTACACCGTTGACATCTGTTTTCAGAACTACACTGATAAATGAATCATCAAAAGTTGAAGGTTCGGTCAACTGTGCAATTTCAAACTGTGACCATTTGATTGATTTGTTTGAAAACACTATTTCTAACCATAAAGTTATGATGTGAAAAGCATCAAGTGTACACATATTATAAGAAATACTTTATTTTCTTACTTCGAAAAAGATTTGATCAGTGAGATTTCCACAAATAAATATAGTTTTTTATTAGACGAATTAAATGATATTTTGTTACTGAAAATTCTTAGTGTGTGTATTATATATTACAGCAACAATAAAGACACAGTATTTCTACATATCTTGGACTAGTTCAATTGGAAAAGTGTGATACAGAAAGTATAGTTCAGGAACTGAAGAAACTTTTAATCAGCAAACAGACTTGAAGAATTTGGTTGCAACTGGTACAGATAATGCCTCGGTGATGGTTGGTATAAACAATGGCGTTTATGCCAAGTTGAAAAAAGCCATTAATCGTTAATACTTATAAAACGTATGTGTCATTCATTGCAGCTAGCATTATTACATGCTTCATCTGAATGTTTACAAAGGAATTTGAAATACCTTTTGCTGAAACACATAACTGTTTTTCCAAATCATTTGTCAGACAACAGCAATACAATACATTATATACAGCCTTGAAGGATGGTTCTACACCACTGAAAATTCTGTCAGATTGCAAAACTAAATGGTTATCAATTCAACCAGCTGTTGAAACAATTGTGAATCAATGGTTGGGGTTGAAGACACACTTTAAAATAAAAAGATAAAGTGAAAACTGCTACTCAGCTGAAATACTAAATGGAATGTACAGTGATGAAAAACAAATTGGCATTCCATCTTTTTTTTACAACCTTTTCTAATGGAAGTGCAAAAGTTAATAAACTGTTAGAATCTAAACATGTTGAAAAAAGTAAAATTGCTTGACGATCTCACTTTGCTATTTCCCTCAGTTGGTAAAAAACTGGTGTTGCCAACTTCTAAAGCTGATTTGCTCACTTGCACTATAGAGAGCTATTTGGCTCCGATGCCATCATACCTTGAATATCAAATCGAATAAAAAATTAATGATTTAAAAAAAAAAAAAAGGACTGTTAACAGAGAATGAAGAGAACAACTTATAATAACGTTGTCAAGATTTCCTTATCTAATTTTTCAAGAAATTGAAGCAGACTTCCTGAAAATCCAGATGTATTGAAAAATATTTCACTCTTTTCTGTGCAACATACTTCCGACAGTAAATTACATACTTAAATATTGTAAAGTTATAAATTTTTAGTGGCTACTGATAATAGTGTCGCGGAAGCAGAATATCAGTTAACCAAAATAAAGTTAGCTGAATGGACAAACAAAACAGAAACTAAAGCGTTTTGGAGTGAATTGAGACAATTTAAATATGCCTCATCAAACAATCTATTTTTTAAGCTCTTTGAATGTGCCATGTCTGCCATGATACTACCCCACTCAAATGCTGACGTAGATAGAGTTTTTAGTGCTATGAATTATATCAAATCTAACCTAAGAAACAGGATAAAATTTGACCTCTTAAATGCTATCTTGACAATACAATTCGGCCTGATGAGAGTAGGAAAATGCTGTTCCGCTTATCAGCTCCCTGATTGTGTATTAAAAGAAATTGGAACAGCTAAAGCATACCAGAGTCATTTTGGATCTGAAGCTTCAACTTCATCATCCAAGCTAAGTTTATCCTGTGGATCTTGTGAGACAGACAACAGTGAAGATGGGGACATGATTCTAAAGGGTGAGTCATATGTCTATTTGGATGTTTTTTCTAGATATTTTCCACGCAAATTTAAATGTTTTAGATACTTTTTGACTCCATTCTGGATGTGTGTTTTTTTTTTAAAGAGAAGTTGCAACACTGCCTGAAATAGTCGACTGTCTCGTCAGCTGTTGATTTTCCCTGGATTTCCTGTGTTTGGGATATCAAAGAAAGACAACATTTTACCAAATGAATGATATTTTAGGCAATATTTCTTTGTCAAATGAGACACAGAACAGGCGTCATCTGTCGTTTTACACATGTGAAGCTTTTGAGGAGGAGATGGACTTTATGAAGAACTAGTTGATTGAACACGTAAGCATGGTCCTATGCACGACTTGCAAATGACTTGAGACTTGACCTCGGACTTGGTAGCAGTGACATAACTTAAAGTGTGACATTTTAGCCCAGCTCCTACAAATTATATAGTATGCGTTGTGTGTATTCTTACAGCGCCACATATACTCTGTTTTGTTTTGACCTACTAAACTCCCCATACAAAAGTACTGATTTGACATTAGAATTTAAACAATTTTAAGTTTACTTTTGTATGGGGAAACATGGAGAACAACTAAGCAATAACTAATAAATTACAGACATTCATCAACTATATATAGGGAATTAAATGGTAGGATAGAATAACTAATGTAGAGCTTTGGGAGAAAACTAAACAAGCTCCAGTGGACCAAGAGGTGAGGAAAAGGCGATGGCGTTGGATTGGGCACACATTAAGAAAACCGGAGAACAGCATAACTAGATTGTTTTTCATTGGGACCCACAGGGGCATAGGAATAAAGGAAGGCCAAAAACACAGGGAGAAGAGAGCTGAAGAATGAAGTTAGAAAGATGGGGAGAGCTCCATGTAATAGCAAAGGATAGAACGACTTGGTGTTAGCTGGTTGAGGGCCTATGCTCCATTGGGGGATAGAAAGGCAGAAGAAGACTAAACAGCTGTAAAAATTCCTGCATCTTGTTAATTCATGTTGTAATAAAATACCTTTTGTGTGTAATGATTTGTGGTAATCTATTTTAAATTTTAGCTAATATATGTTATAGCTTATATTGTCTATGATGGTTCATTAATACTATTCAAAAAAAAAAAAAAAAAAAAAAAAAGAAAGAAAGAAACGCATAGTTATCCGATGACGAGTTTTTATTAGTTTGTAAAGAAAATATTGTACTCAGGTATGTGAACAGCAGACTCAAATGTTGTTTATCGTATCCAGTAGATATGTGGGCGTAAATTGGGTGGTTTTTTGAAATCTTTACAACGCAGTGGTCGATTGTGTTTATGTCCGTATTTGTGAGCATAGCTCACGATGCGCGCACGAGAAAGCAACACAATTTGCGCTGAACATATTTACTGCCTACGCAGTTGAAACCATATAAAAGGATAACGCTACACCAAAACGATCAGTTCATTTTCAAGCAGTCATGAATGGCGTCTCTATCGATACATTTAAGGAATACTGCTTTTAGCCGATTACAGGCAGAAGAAAGCCAAAGTCAGGTTGCCAGGCATCTAAACGTGCATCAGAGTACCATCAGTCGACTTTGGTTTAGTTGAAGAACGACATCGCAGTGGACGACCCAGTGTGACAACAGCAGCAGAGAATCGCTTTATTCGACTTCGTCACCTTAGAGACAGATTTACAATAGCTTCATAAACTTCACAGGCATTGCCTTCAGGACGTCATGTGTCTGATCAAACTGTTTGGAACAGACTGCATGATGTTGGACTAGGGGCTCGACGACCACACCGAGGACCTGTCCTTACGAGTCGCCACCGCCAAAATTGACTTCTTTGGGCAAACCAACATCGTCCCTGGGCAAGTGACAATCAGTGGAGACGTGTCTGGTTCAGTGACAAATCTTTCTTTTCGTTACAGCGTCATGATAGACGACTTAGGTCTACCATAGAGGAAATAAAGGTTTAGCCAAAAATTGTGTTGATAAAGCTCTGCTGAACGGTGGTGGAGGTGTAATGGTATGGGAATGATCAGTTACAACTTTAGGAGTCAATTGGTACACATTAAAGAAAGCTTGAATGCGCAACGATACGTCCATGAAATTCTTCGACCACATGTCATTCCATTTTGGGATGCCAACATATATTTTTTTTTTTTTAAACAGGACAACGCCTTAGCCTATTTTGCACAGCTTACAACGCAGTTCCTGGCTGTCAATAACATTAAAACCCTTCCATTGTGAAATGTGCACTCCCCGATTCTGAGAGGCGTGGGTCCCAAGGCGATTAAGTACCAAAACGAGTGTAGTATAAATATATTACAATGCCACCAGCCCAATATAGTAGAACAGCCAGAGATTAATTCCAAAAATGAAACAGGAAGCCTATAACATTAACAATCAACTTCAATGTGTCCAAACGGGAATTAAACGACCAAGGCCATGTACATGGTATCACATTGGTGTATTAACGAACACTTTGATCCAAAATGAGAAAAATTTGCAAATAACTTGATAAATGGTTAAGATTCATCCAAATACGCCAAGCACTCGCTATTGCAGGCACACTCGTCTAGAGAATCTCGAATGACATCTTTAAACAACTCCCTGCGGGTCAACACTTCGAACTTGAGAGTCTAAACGGTTACTGCGACCTCTTCATCTGCAGCCTGATACTAGATAACAGGGCAATGTTTCTTCTTAGTGATTCCGTTGAGTGATTCATTAGTTTTAAAAAAAAATTCCTGCTTCATGCAGAGCGTAATAATGGACCAGCTCTCGGTTGAGGTTTCTACGTGGAATCCCGGGGTAGAACTTCCTCAAGGATCCACTAAGACCCGACCACACGTCTGTCTCCTTCAAACTTTATACTCCGAATCCTATAGATTACAATTCCCTGACAACATTACGTATTGTTTTGACGTCCTATTTGCAATTGGCGTGCGGGACAAAAAAATCGGTCAGTAAATTTTCTTTCCCTGGGCGATAAATAACCATGAAGTTAAACGTCTGCAAATACATCGTCCATCTTATAACGCATGAGTTTTTGATAGGTGCTGAGTTCAAGACTTAGAGTGGACGGTGATTTGTCAAAATATAAAGGTGTCTACCATACAGATATTGGGTAAACTTTCATACTGCCCAAAATATGGTCAGTGCCTCCCTCTCGCAAACGCTATAACGGTATTCATTAGGAGAAAGCTTCCTGCTGGCATACACAACTGGGAGTAGGGTGCTTTCTTTCAATTGCATCAGCGCCCCTCCAAATGCGACATCGGATGCATCTATGGATACATAAAAGGGCAGAGACAAATCAGATACAAAATAATGAATTACTATTAAATGCCTTTCGTAATCTCTGGAGCGCATCCTCAGCACTCTCTCGCACAGATCACCTTCGCAGGCATTCCTTTCTTCAACTCGGATGTTATGGTTGAATAGTCAAGAATGAACTTGGCATACAAGTTATACAAACCCAACAACGCACGGATTTATTTCTTACCCAATGTGGTGGCTTCAGGTTTTCGAACCCCGTATTCTTCCATGTGACCGAGGAACGTGACCTCCTCGAAAGCGACCTTAAAACTTTAGTTGGTCTAACCGTCAGATTAAACGAATGCGTTCCAGTAATGTCTTTAGACCTCGAATGTGTTCGTCCAACTCATTATGGAAAAGCAGAATATCGTCCAGATAATGAATAACATCAAGGGGTAAAGACCTTTGTTCGTCTTAAACGAGGTGTATTTCTTGGAAGCCTCGGCTAATGTAATCTGCCAACAACCCTTGGTGAGATCTAACTTGGTAAAATACCTAGCCCTCGACAATGCAATGATCATATCTTACATATTTAGGATATCTTCTGCATCTACAATCGTGATTCGATTCAATTTTCTTAAATCTATGCAGATCCTAAGGCTTCCATCTTTCTTTCAGGCAACCGCTATATGAAAAGCATAGGGTGATGTCGACAGTTCTATTATACCCCATTTAATCATGTTATCGATTTCCTTATCCACGGCATTCCGGTAATAAAAAGGTATTACGTCTGGTTTTATTTTTATGGGCCTCTGATCCAATAATTCAATGGAAAGCACTGCCTCTGTCGTTCTACCCGTCATATTCGATAATGTTTTGTCAAATGAAGCCAAAATGCACTTTATATGACGAACCATGTCTGGTTGAAATGAGGGCGCGACTTAAACGTCTCACCATATTTCTATGGGTACCAGTTCGGATAGAGACAATTGATTAGCAGTATCCACCCCGACATCATTGCTCTTTTCGTCAATTATATGGCAAAATCCTGCCTGCATTTCGTCTTCTTGTAAATTACTGCCGGGTGCCCCAGCTGCTTCCAACACAAACCACCATGGCGAGACTTAAACTCTTTAAGCATGTTTAGATTATATACTCTAGGATGTCCTCTGACATTAATAAGATAGTACACATCTGAAATTTTCTTTATAGCTTTAAACGGACCCAGCCATTTGGCCAATAAACAATTATTGCTATCCTGCAGAAATATCAATACGTCGTCAATAGGTTGGAGAATGATTAATCTCCGATTACGTTAACGTTATCCCTTCGATGAGTACCAGCATTTTCTGAGTTGTCCAGTGCAACTTGACATCATGTCATTGTCTTGCGACGTAACTCCGTCACAAACTAAATATATGTTTGAGGCGCTTCCTGTTCACCTTTACCGATCCACATGTCTTTGAACCGCCGGAAGGTATTTGTCCCAGTCTACTGGAAATTGATTAGTAACTTTGGCAAGCATAGCCTTTATTCTACCATTTAAATTTTCTACTAGGCCGTTTGATTGTGGATGATATCTTGCAGAAAAAACCCGAGAGATGGCAAGTAGTTTGTCGAAAGGGCACATTGATTTTAAAATAAATTGTGATCCGTGATCTTATAAGACTGATTAAGGAAACCTACTCGAGATAATATAAGCATCAATGGCTCTGCTCCTGCCTCAGTAGTGATATGTCATAACGGTATTGCCTCGGCCCAACGTGATGCCATGTCTACGAATGTTAAAATATATATAAATTCCCTTTGGGATACAACCAGTAATGGACCCACAAGATCGACAGCAACTTTTTCGATAGGGCGACATGAAAGATAGACACTTTGGATAGGAGATTTCTGAGATGCATCTTTTCTTGCCATCAGTTGACAGTCTTTACATGACCTACAGTATATCCTAATATCCGTGGAGCAGCCAGGCCAATAGAATTGTGCAAGAACTCTTTTCTGTGTTTTCCCTACACCTAAATGTGCAGCTCTTAGAACATCGGTTCTATAACATACAGGAACGACTAACTGTTTACATTGTATACCAGGTGATTGAAAAATTCCTCATTAAAATTCCATTCTTTAACGTAAAAATCCCATGCACCTTGCTGACAGATCCTAAAACCGGGTACTTCTGCTCTCAAAAAGTACTTAATGAGGGTAGGACCAGCTGGTTGTTGTAGCGCAAAACTGTTGGTTTTCGGTGTGTATGGTTCCTTTCTCCTCTCTTTTGGTCGTTCTGGTTCGTTATTTATTGCTACTTCGTTAGCTATTCACATGTGATAGCTATTTGGTTTTCATTCGAGGTCAGCTATTCTAACTCAGGGAAGGCTTCCTTGTTACTTAGTCTCTGTTGAGCGTGTGTAACTGCAGCATTGGCCTTAGTCACACCCTCATTTTCCTTATACCAGCGTTCAGTTTCCTCTTGTGAGGGCATCTTCGCTCCTGGAACTGATCCAAGGAGTTCGTCTGCTGGCGTACTCTCTAAAATACAAACTTCGGCAACACCTTTAAAGTACGGGTTATTTAAATATACTTTCGCTAAAGGAAACCTTTCCAGACGACCACCAAATGTACCACACTTACAATACCGATCTAAGTATGCAGATATGGGGATGAGGTGTCTAGCTACACCGATAACATTCGCGCCAGTGTCTCGTAAAACTGTATATTTTATATTTCCAACAAATCCAGTATGCAAGGGTAAACCTGCCTTCAGTGGTACAGTGGACAGCGCTGGCTAAATAATTTCCGAACGGATTTGAACCTGATCCTCCGGTTCATTGGTCGCTATTTGTGACATTGCTGAGTTTACCGCCTGTGCGGAATTAGCATGACTATTAACAACTCTTGGGCAATCTGAATGTTTATGTGAATCCCGGCAGGCTTAGTACCGTATGGAACCCGTGTTGCGTTGAAACCTGCCTCGTGGTGATGGGCCATCACCAGCATCCCTCTTGTGTTGGTTGCGGGGACAATCAGAACTTTTGTGTCGCCAGGAAAAACAGATCGAACTGCGCTCCCCTGATGTACTGTACTACCAATTATAATTTTCAGTGTAATGTTTTTTTTCCCGCCCGCCCCCACTCCCCAACCAATTTTTTATTTCTTCAGAATCTAGGATGGCTCGATGCTGAAACTAACATATATTTAACAGTTTATTTTCATTATATTTCGGTTAGCATAGAAACAGAACATCATATATCCTCTTCACTTCATAGTTCACCTCCTTTGGGTGCAAGAAATGCCCATGTGCCTCCATTAAAAAAATATTAAGTACACTGTCTCATGAAACCAGATTTCACTTGTCGAAAGCCAAACATCTAATATGTTTTCAATCTAGCAGTTAATGTACACATTCATGTTAGTATATATATTCACGTATGATGATTACAAAAGCTTTATTTAGGACACACTGAAATTACAGAAATAGCAATGCCTGTTCTATATATATCTACAGGGGAGATCCAAGATGCAACATCAAAATGGGACTATGCTGTTTTTGGCTGTGGTATTATGTCCCTGCTGGGGTGTATACCTCCTCTGTTAGAGCCTTATGCAAAGAGAGAAAGTCACAGCTATTTAATTTGTATGATCGCTAAATAAAAATATCGTTCGTAACGTGTCTGTATATAAAAATTTTAAGTACTTATGACGTCACTCTTATTTGTTTAAAAAAACTATTATCCGTTATGTTCA
Organism: Candidula unifasciata; assembly: GCA_905116865.2. Lineage (NCBI taxonomy): Eukaryota > Metazoa > Mollusca > Gastropoda > Stylommatophora > Geomitridae > Candidula > Candidula unifasciata. The sequence goes on along the minus strand of CAJHNH020006557.1, from coordinate 183,810 downwards.
CATAAGAAAGGAATTATAATGTAAACAAACACCCTGTTTTGGGGGGCCTTATATGCGGTAAATAAAAGTTTATAGATAGACAGTCAATGCGCAGTTAGTAAAAACACAGGAATGTCAGAAAAATTCTATATTAGATCTGGAGTGAGACAGGGGTGCGTACCACTACTTACTGTTCATCCCATATATTGACAAAATTTGCCAATCCGCTAACATCATCGAAGGAAACAACATCAGAGAATTACTAAATGAATTGCTTTTCGCCGATGACCAGGCAATCATAAAACTAACAACAGTACTACTATAAGAACATACAGATAGACTCCACTAAGAATGTAACAACTATGATATGAAGGCCAACGAAGACAAAACAGAAGTGGTCACATTCTCCAGAAAAGGAAGAACCACCAATATCAAAATTGATTAACACCTGTTAAACAGCGAAGGATTTTTACATATTTGGGGAGTATTCTTTTTTCTCCAGAAGACGGAAGAATTAATAAAGAAATCCAACGAAGATGCAATAAAGCCATTGAAGAAATGACACAAATTTTGAAAAGCAAGCATGTGCATATAAACATCAAAATAATACTGTTCAACATAATATTCTTACCAACCAGTGTTAAAAATGGACACTGGCTTCAGAAGACAGAAGGAAAATAGTCACCACAGAAATGAAATATTTACATGCTATGCTAAATGTAACGAGGAAAGATCGACTGATGATATCAGGAGTAGAGTTGGCACCGAACCAATACTGAACTTTATAGGTTAACAACAAATCAAATAGTTTGGCCATCTAACAAGATTGGCATCAAGCGGGCACCACAGAGAGCAATAGTATACAGATACAATGGTAACAGATCCAGAGGTCTGTCACGAAGAATATGGACCTCAGAAATATCAGAGACATTGAAAAGTACTGTATACGAAGCAAACAAAAGGGCCATTCCACATATCTCTCCCTGTCCCGAAGATGTCAATATTTCTCCTCTTCTTTGTCAAAGATATTCTGAGAATCTTTCTATAGCATTTAAGGTCAAAAGCTCCTATTCTCTTTCTTAAGGACTGAGAGATAGTCCACGACTGACATCCGTATGTAACCACAGGGAAGATGCATGCTCTCAAAATTCTAATTTTTATCTCCTTGCTGGTGCGTAACCATAGACTTTTAAGGCTGTTCAATCTTTACAATGCTATGGCCATCCTCCTTTTAATTTCTGTTGAACAGTCTCCATTGCTATTTATTATAGAGCCTGGATATTCAAAGTTTGTGACATTTTCAATTTCTTCATCATTTATTGTTATTTTTGGGTGACAGCCAGTTTTATCTGTGGACATTATTTTCGTTTTCTTTAAATTCAAAAACAAATTTAGATCTTCACTGTGCTTTTGGACAGACAACATTACATTTTCTATTCCCTTTACGCTGTTCGAAAGGAGGACTGTGTGTGTCATCTGCATAGCGGAGTTCCGGAATACGGTTGCCACCAATTTTGAGCGGAACATAACAGTCACAAGTCTAGTCATTTTTGACATTTCTCATTACATTTTCTGCTTATATATTGAACAGGTATGGTGAGAAAATACACCCCTGCCTCACAACCTTTTGCACCTCTAATCAATCAGCTGTTTCAGATTCAAAGCATACAGCTAGCACATTTACACAGAATAGAACGAATTTGCAAAACATCAAACTGCATACGTTCTAGAGGTAGCCTGTGTGAATAACCAGCAGCAGGTATTTTGAATAGTGTGTTAGATACATCATGTTTTAATCTAATTTACATGAATTCAACTTAAATCATAGGCGTTTCACAATAACGTGATCTGTGAATATCATCATCAACATCAGGTGCCTTGCCGACTGGCGTTGGCGATCATGCCTCTCCATAATCTGCGATCTCCTGCAGCATGTATCAGTTCGTGTGCCGACACACCTCCATGCCATGCAACAAGACTGTCAAGCATCTTATCTCGTTGTCTTCCTCTATCCCTCCTTCCACAGATCTTTCCAGTGGTCACAACATGTTCTATTTTCCCTCTTCTCATAACATGGCCGAAAAATGATGACTGTCTACTTCTGATGTCTGTGATAAGTTTTCTTCGGCTCCCGCCTCTTTCAAAACCTCTTAGTTGCTCGTTTTGGCTGTCCAAGGTATTCCAAGCATTTTTATGTAAAACCACATCTCTGAGGCCTCTAGAAATTGTTTGGCCTGCCTACCGATTGTCAAGGATTCACAGCCATATGTTAAAACTGGATGTATATAGCAAGCAAGAATTCTTTTTCTAACTCTCAATGACAAGGATATATTGCACAAGATGTTTTTCATTTTATAAAATGCAGTTTTTGCCTGTCCTATTCTGTCGACTTTTATTTCACATTTAGGAGTAATTCGTTTCTTTAATACCACCAATACTTCTGTCTTCCCATTATTCAAACTGAGGCCGACTCTTCCACTTTCTGACACCACAATGTCTATCATTTCCTGTAGTTCTTTCTGACTTGTTGCGATCAAGACTGTGTCATCAGCGTAACGTAAATTTTGTATATTGTGCCCACCAACCACAATTCCGGGTACATCAATTAAATATCTCATTATATATACACTGTATATTGAAAACAAATCAGGTGACAGTACACATCCTTGTTGTACGCCCCTCTTTATACTTTGAAATGTACATAAACAGTTGTTAATTCTTATAGTTGCTTTTTGCTGCCAATACATATTCTTTATTATTCGTAGATCTTTCCCATCAATGTTTAAATTTTCTAACAGTTTGATTACTTCTTCATGCTTCACACACTCAAATGCTTTTGTATAGTCTATGAAGCATAAGTACAAATCAGTCTTTACTTCCTTAGCTCTTTCAGACAATGTCCTAAGGATGTATATGACATTGTTTGTACCCTTTCCTTCTACAGATCCATATTGTTCATCACTGATTTCTGGTTTAATTTTGTTTCTTATTCTTCTCATAATTATTCACAGTAAAATCTTAGTCATGTGACTCATAAGACTTATTGTGCGATGGTCTTCACATTTTAAAGTGCCTGGTTTCTTTTGCAGAGCTATAAATGTGGATTTTAAGAGGTCATTTGGAATATACCCACTATTATTTCAATTCCGAAATCTCTCAGTGCTTCGATTTCTTCCAGTGAGATGTTGTCTGGCCCGGGTGCTTTTTCTTTCTTCATATGATGTATTGCATCCTCAACTTCTGCAGTCATTATTGGTGGACCATCATTGTGGCTTCTTTAGCCACTTTGCATTTGTTCACTATTACTTTTTGTATTCTAGAGTATTCTTCTTTATCATTCTTTTTTTTTTTTCTTCTTTCATCTATCAACTGCAGAATTTCGGTTGACATCCATTTCTTTTTTTGCAACTCTATGGGTTGGTGGGATTGTCTCTTTTGATGTCTGCTGAATTGACTCACGCAACATATCCCACTGTTCATCAATAGTCTGTATAATTTCCATTGCATTAAACCGGTTTTTTACAGTAACACTGTTCTGGTCCCTAATTTCTTTATCTGTTCTAAGAATTCCTAAATTTAACTTGATGTTCTTTGGTGTTTTTCTCATGTTCTTTAGTTTTATTCTAATTTTTCCTACAACTGGAACATGGTCATTAAAGCAGTCTGCTCCTGGTCTAGTTTTTTCTCCAACTAAGCTGCTCCGGAATCTTCTTGAAATCAAAATATAATCAATCTGATTGCGGACATTATCACCAGGACTTTTCCAAGTCCACAATCTTCGAGGATGGTGTTTAAACCAGGTGTTAATTATTATCATACTGAGCGATTCAGCCAATGCTATTAATCTGTCACCTCTCACATTCTTTTCTCCTAGGCGATAGCCACCATTTTCCGTACACTTTTTCACTTTCTATTTTCGCGTTGAAATCTCCAAGTACCATTGTTGCTTCACATTTTTGCACTGATCAACAGCCATGTCTAACTCGTCAAAAAATACGTCAATATCTTCCTCTGAACTATCTGCTGTTGGGGCATAACTCTGTACTAAGTTGATGTCAAACGGTCTGCCGCAAAGTTTTACTAATATTACTCTATCTGATATTGTCCAAAATACTTTCACAGTTTTTGAGTTCTTTGGATCCAAAACAATACCAACTCCCTTACTATATTCCTTCCCACCCGAATAAATAATTATGTGCTGATCTGAATACTTTTCCCCTGCTCCTGGCCATCGCATTTCACTAATTCCTAATAACATCTTGATGTTATCCAGCTTTCCGTTTTGTACGACTGTTCTGACATTCCATATACCAATGTTTATGATGTTTCTACCATTTACTTTTTCTACAGTAGCTGGATAACGGTCGGGTATCACCCGTTCTTCTTCTTCTTCTTCTTCTTCTTCTTCTTCTTCTTCTTCTTCTTCTTCTTCTTCTTCTTCTTCTTCTTTTCTTCTTCTTCTTCTTCTTCTTCTTCTTCTTCTTCTTCTTCTTCTTCTTCTTCTTCTTCTTCTTCTTCTTCTTCTTCTTTTCTTCTTCTTCTTCTTCTTCTTCTTCTTCTTCTTCTTCTTCTTCTTCTTCTTCTTCTTCTTCTTCTTCTTCTTCTTCTTCTTCTTCTTCTTCTTCTTCTTCTTCTTCTTCTTCTTCTTCTTCTTCTTCTTCTTTTTCTTCTTCTTCTTCTTCTTTTTCTTCTTCTGCGTTCTACATCAGTCATGCTAAACATTGAGTCCAGTCTCGGTCACAAATAGGATTCTGCGTTTAAGGTCGCCACCGGTCCCCCACAGCTTCTCTTTCAATGTGGCTCCCTTGGGCCAGATCCACAGTCTTTGCTGTGAGAGGTAAGGGCAGTACTGTAGTATGTACCCAGGGGTCTGTCTTTCTGCTCCACAATCACAGGCAGCAGATTCTTTTATGCCTAATCTGTACAGGTGTGCTCGAAGACCACAGTGTCCAGTCCAAAGTCTAAAAATTGTTGTTTGTTCTTTCCTGTTGAGTTTCTTTATGCTGTCACTCTCTGGTCTGTAATCTCCATTCTGCCTTCTCCACTCCCGCTTGAAAGACTACTTTAGCGCGGTTTTGGTTTCCTTGTAGCTGTGTGGTGGATGAGGTTGTGGAAGATTACTCCCAGCTTTTGCCAACTCATCTGCTCTCTCATTTCCTTGAATACCACAGTGGGCTGGTATCCACTGCAAGACCAGTTCTGCTTCCTTGGAGAGTAAGCCAATGTTGGTCCTTAGATCTGCAATTAGTTTGTCTTGTTTATTGCTTGACTGTGCTTGGAGAACAGACAATGAGTCATTAAGTATAACAATTTTGCTGGTAGGGAGAGAGTTTCTGCTCTACTGCTAGGGGGTTTAATGTATCACACGTAGAACATGATGCTCCCTAAAGGACGAGGTGATTCCACTGGAATCCCCATTCATGTCGTTATCTGAATTAGTATTATTTTGAGGCATGATTTACTAGGGATAGTACAGCGGTGGCTTTCCCTTGCTTCCGCAGGTTTGTATATGGTTTGACTCCTTTGTCTAAAGAGACTTACCCTGCAAGGCAGCAGGGGGAGAGGTTATGGCGCCTCTTACCCGCCGATGGCCGTGTCGTAGAGTTTTAAGGTATTTTATAAAGTTAGCTGTCCCACCAACTAACTCGCCTTCTCTCAATGACCATCACCTGTTTTGGTCCACGGCCACTTATTCAATATATTCGTAGCTAACCTCTATATCTAGAGGCCTTTCACCATCCGCCACCTGGTGGACGCGCCTAGTAGTAGGACAGGCTCCTACCCCAGGAATATATTTGCTATATATATATGAGTCTGAAAACGAAATCCGTTACACTTAGATGAATCGGAATAAAGATTTACCAATATTTTTAGCAGTGAGGCTAAACGGGGTAAATGAAATCGTTTTTTATCAAACCCTGAGAAACGGACTGGGCTAGTGGATAATGAGGAATCCCTTACACTAACCAGATTGTGTGACAGTAGAGCATGGTGAAGTACGTCCATGCTGTCTTCGAGGTCAAGATAGAAGGCAATATAGCCAGCTTCTCATGGGAACAATTAGTAGAAGTACTTTAGAGTGGCTGCTGCATCGGAGGACTGGGCACGCATGGATGACGTCGATTGTGATAACATAACATAGCATAACATAGAAACGACCAGTGTCAATTAACGTAAATTTTTTTTTGTTTGGGGTACACAGATTATTATTCAGACAAAGATTTTTAAAAAAAATTCAACACTTTAAGAAAACAGCAGCACCTGTGCTATTGTAAATTACAAAATTTTAAAACATTGGAAATCCACCACATGCAAAAATTCGTGTTGATCCGTACAGGAGTTTTCGAGATATTTGTTAAAGTTTGAGGGCACGAATTTTGAGACACACTACAATATAAGTGCAAATAATGTTGCCAGAGCTCTTATGGCAGCTGGTACCAACCTTTTAGCCACGATCCCATTTTATAGAACCAAAGTGACACGCGACCCCGTGTATTAAAAATAAGCCTTTTTACAGAAAATACACTGAAACTACTGTAACAGGCTGGAAACTTACAGTTCAGCAGCCTAAAGATCTTGGATTTATTCTGGTTTAAAAATGGCCAAAAGACCACCAGAACAATAGGAATAAACTCACAGGGAGCAAGTACAGCAGGGATCTACCAATCATCAGTAGAAATTATCCTCGTCGACACGCGTTTCGGCCCACGATTCCTAGACGCATTCGGAGGTGGGCCCTCCTGAGTTCATGAAGCTCAGGGCTGGTTCCCCGCTGCACGGAATTACCGGATGGTGTTATTCTTTCGGCCAGAGACAAGACGACTTGGTGGTTTCGCAGGAGGTACTGTGAGATAAGAAGTCGCCACGGCAGCCTAATTAAAGCAGTCAGCATGCCTGGACGACCGAGCGACAAGCTTACTTTGGTTTACCGGACACATGTTGGACTTTTATTAGCAGTTGGCAGAGGAACACTGGCAGACAATTCGGACACGATGGACTTTCAAATGGGTGAGAAACCATTTTCCACTAGACACCCGGACCAGCTCACCGAGGCCCGTCCCCTACGTTGTTGCGCTGCGTCCAAAACCAGCTAGAGGCCCTTTCGGCTGCCTCTCCCAGTTTTTTGAGTGTTCGTTTCCGTTCATTACCGCGCAATCCTAGTTCTTTCACCACATTGTAGAGCGAAGTGGAAACGAGGCCTCTCGCTCCCACTTCGACGGCAAATACCCGTACTGTGTAAGCCTCGTTTCTCCTCAGACCGGCTGCTAAATCACTGAACAACTTTTAGAGTTAGACGATAACGCGGAAAAGTCTGGCCATTGGGTATTTAAACGGCCGACTGACAATTATTTGGCCTTCTTCTGTCTGGTGGTCGCTCCGGCTTGCTACGGTCAAGCGCCCTGTTGTCGTTGTCGACTGCACTTGGTCGCAACGCACAGGTGTGTCAGACCGGACTGGCTTAGCCACGCTAGATTGGCTCGGGTCACGGTACGTTCAGTTGGTTAGATGGTTTTAAAATTGATTTGTATCTTGTATTCTTGCTAGGAGATAGTTTGACGGCAGGTCGCTATTAGTGATTTGTTGGCATATTAAAACACGTTAAATATGTTTTGGTTTTTGCCAATGGTTGAGGTAATCTCGCTGAGCGTATGTTGTCATAATATTTCATTGTTAGCTCGACGTGATCCATGTTTTAGATTCTGGTCGAGCACGTTGTTGTTATTAATGTCGTTATTTGTGGACCACGCTGATGTGCTGTCAAGTAAAATAGACAGCTGTTTAATGTGATCATTATTCATTTGCTTGACCTGATTTAGGATCGGTAGTAAGTGGTTCGTCTAGGTGTATTGTTTTAGTATCAAGAAGCCATGAGTTGTTAACCCTTAGGCTCGGTATTATGGATATCGCAACCTTTCGGCATTGACTCCATCGTAATACCGTAAATCTGGGAGAAATGTGGCTTTTCTGCCTACCCCCCGGGAGTGAACCCGGACCACAAGGAGTTCGTCACCCGGTCACCGAGCAATCCGGTTTAGCTAACTACGCTAGAGAGCCGGGCGTCTAGCTGTATGTACCCATGTAGTTGAGTCGACGTCATGTAACGTCATTATACAGATATCCATAGTTAGGGTCTCGGTGAAATTTTTTAGGATCTCTGCGCAGAAGAACTCCTGCCTTTTCTTTACTTTCCTGTTTTTGTGTTTTAGCGGGGAACTATTACTTTTGTTCTAATCACAATTTTCTCCTTTATCCCTCCCTTTCTTCTGTTTGTCCCTCCTTCTTTCTTCCCGCTAGCACAAATGGCGCCCAACGTGGGGCCTGAACCCACCACCCCGAGATTAAGAGTCTCGTGCTCTGGGGCCATTTGTGCTAGTGGGAAGAAAGAAGGAGGGAAAAACAGAAGAAAGGGAGAGATAAAGGAGAAAATTATGATTGGAACAAAAGTAATAGTTCCCCACTAAACAACAAAAACAGGAAAGTAAAGACAAGACAGGGGTTCTTCTGCGCAATGATCCTAGAATATGTCACTGAGACCCTATTTGTATATTTACGTTAAATGACGTCGACCTAACTACATGGGTACACACACCCAGACAACCACGGACTACAGATCCTAAAACAAGTCAAGCAAATTAATTGTGATCACATTTTAAACAGCTGTTTATTTTACTTGACATAACATAATCGTGGTCAACACATAACGACATTAATAACAACAAAGTGTTAGACCAGAATCTAATTATATAGCGACCTACCATCCGTGACCTGCAAAATAAGTCTGACCACGGCCTTTCCCTGCGGTCGCCATACCCGATGACTGACTCATTGTGCAGTCGCCCGGAAGTCAAATAGACTGAAACTGACTGACTGACTTTCTACCCCACCAGGATATCACATAAGCGATCAACACCCGATGACACAATGTGCCACCATGTGGGTGAGGATCACCGTGGAGAGGTCCTAGAAACCGCGTTTAGCCTTTAGGCCATAATTACGGCCACGCTATTTTGCGGCCCCTGGCAAGAGCCAGAGTAGGGCTTCAAATAACGAAAAAAAAAAATTTCGTCTTAAAAAAAGACGGAAAGTTTCTTTAAATACCCAGTGGCCTGATTTTTCCCCATCTTCCGTCTAACACTAATAACTGGTAATGTTTCTCTTTTGGCCTGTTGGCCATTTTCAAACCAGAATAAATCCAAGATATTCAGGCTCCTGAACTGTAAGTTTCCAGCCTGTTACACTACACTTTTTATTATAATGTACACTAAGAATAAACCAATCACAAACCAAGCAGCGCCCAGCAAATCTCTGTGTAGGACGTGAATTCCCCCCCCCCCCTTTTTTTTTAAATTTTAATGTTCATATTGCCCCACTGTCTGGCAACCCAGTGAAACAAAACTCGCCACATCCAAATGTGGTCTCTTTAAATCTAAATCGGGTCGTGACCCTTTAGTTTGGAACCCGTGCCTTAGTGAAACTAAAGAATAGTTACACTACCTCAAAAAAAAGTAGGGTTAGCAACCTTATCGTAGAAACACTATAGCCACATGAACCAACCAAATGGTCATGAACTGAGCTGAATACAGAAATGGCTAAGTTACATTGTGAGATACAGGGTAAAAGACGATGAAGAAATCGTGACTGAGACTGAGGGAGCAAGTTGTTGCATATACTTTATAGGACTTCACACATCAACCTCCGTATTTGTGGCTGACTGAGATTTTCTTGGGCAATTTTATGTTCAGTAGTTGTTTATTGTCGGCTCTGTGGTTAAGTGTAATGCCGGGTTGCCGGGTTCTATCCCAGCTGCGGGCTATGCGCCTTGCGTTGGCTTAGACAGTGGTATCAAGAAAGCCGACCGTCCAGTAAGTAATGGCAAACTACTGGACGTAAATTTGCCTAGAAAAACCACACAACAGCCATGGGCTGTTGGGGTTGGTTCTGCAACGTCCTGTAAAGGATACGCAACTAACCTAGCTGTTTATTGCAAGCTGACAAGAGAAAATGTTGGATGACACAGAGATACTTCACAAAAGACAATTTTAAAAATGCAGGAAAATGGATTTAGTGTTCTCCTTGTACTTATTTTTATTGAATAAGTTGCTATAATTGACTGCCAATACACGAGCACACATGTATTAATCAAACTTTATGAAAGTATGCCTTTATTAAAAATGTATATATTTCACTTTCAAGTACATATCTATGTGAAATGTTAAGTACACACACACACACACACACACACACACACACACACACACAACACACACAAAGACACACAAAAAAAAAAAAGCTTCTGATGTTTAATAAAACCAAAGCAATGTTTCCCCTTTGTAAACTTGAACAAAGACATAAACAATCGATTGCACAATTTATTACTAAAAAAAAAAAAAAAAACCAACTAAACTCTAAAATACAGTCTAAAAATACGATATACATGTGCTAAATCATATATTATTGATGTTGTTCTTCCTTTTTACTATCCGATCTATGTAGCTTGCATTTTTAATTGACGCTAACTGTTCGTCGAAAGACTGTTCGGAAAAGTTTTAACAAGGCCTCATTTCTTGTAGCTGTTTCTCTGAGCCATATACGACACATTAGAACTTCCGGTTAAAATGGACGCTAGACAGCGGCGCTGTTCGAAGCAGAGGCAAATTTTTTGCTTCTGCCGGACGGTGGCCGAAGTATTTTTGCTCCATTTGTAGACTGGATATAGTTTCGTCGCCCAGCTTCTGAGTTGAATGCATGGCGTGACCTTGTGAGCTGCGGATTGCATTTGGAATGTTTTTTCGACTGTGACCAACGTGGTGTGAATTGGAGATTCAGAAAATGGCGTGATGCCGGTCGTCAATGTTGGCGGTGCCCGGATGTGATTACAATTGATCGCGTGGGCACTGCTGATCTGTTTGGCAACAAGTTTCTGCTATCATCAATGATGAACTGCATTTCTAATGTTGGACTGTTTGTGCTAGCACTTGGGATGGCTACCGTATGCTTTAATGCGAGTGTATGCTAGATATGCTGAGACAGCAGTCTGTCAATCTTTCCACAAGGGACTGTGATAAACATTCTGAGTGTTTTTTCGTTGGCACAGGAGCGGAGCAAAGATGGGGCGACCCGTTTGCTATGAAGCTGAAACTAAGACTACCAGATTACCAGAATTGCCTGGCATGTTTCGATGTTATATTGTCAGCTGCATTCTATAGTAACAATTACATAAATAAAGCATATGATTGACTCCTTTATAACTTTATAACAAGACAAGGACACAGCCCTTGCGACCTGTCTTTACCATTTTGCATGCTACTATTAATATTTTCTCAAAATATCAGTCGCGTTATCCTTTTGTAAGATGGCAAGATAACATCCAAATCCGACAGTTGAAAAGACTTGAAAGTGCATAGGAAGACAAAGTCACAAATGCTACAGCACAGTGGACGCCTACTAGAGAGATAGTTGGTCGGATAGCCAATTGACAACAGTCGGTCAGACAACCTGCAGAAGGTACGAATAGTTTGTAAGATAGCTTCTGTGAAGGATAGTTGACAAAACTTGTAAGTGTACAGTCACTTATGGCGCCTCTGGCAGACAATCAGAAGAAACAGCTATTGGAAGGGACGTCTCAAAGATTAGACAGGTAACTCGTCTTTTTTTTTTTTTGTGGGGATGGGGGCAAGGGGGGGGGGGGGGGTTGTGAAAACTCGTCTAGCACTGGATGGTACAATCAGACAGCGCGTGAGTATGGGAAAGTTTCGTTGGACAGCAAGTTCAATAGCCGATTATTCGCTAGCGGGTCATAATATCCTTAGTAAAGAATAGTTGACAAGACTTGTGACTTATGATGCAGCTAAGCAGATGACCCTCGGAAACAGCAAGTCAGACAGCTAGTTGAACGGACGACTTATCATAGGTCAGACGGACAGACAGAAATCTCCACTATGGGGACGACTATAGGAAACAGTTTTCGTCAGGCAGCCCGTCGATGGGACGCGTAGTTGGTTAGCCGGAGACGATAGTCTCCTTGAAGAACCATCGACAAGCCTTGCGTGTTTACAGTGAAACATTTCCTATAACACAACCTGGTAGACGACTAGGGTAACAGATGGTTGGACATCTAGTTTCAAGAGCGACTAGTTGGTTAGACGAGTTTGTGCCTATACAGTAGACAGAAAAGACATCGAGCCGCCTAAAGTGGTCAAATAGTAAAAGACAGCGATCGCTTTTAAGGTGTGTTAAGAAAAGTGGGACTGTTTTGAAGCAATGTGACATGCCCAGTGAAACAAAACATGTCAGTAAGTATAGCGATAATTTTGTCATAATGGCGTTTTGTGTTTTGTAAAAGTCGCCGTGTATTTCTTAAAAGACACCTAATGTTGCAAGCAACGTTATATCGATATGTTGTGTAGTCTTTTGCGGAATTACATATACAGCATCTGTATGGCACCCAGGAGGTTAACTTGAGAAATTAAGAAAAAGTGGGGCGTATGTTGCATTTGAATGTTGACAGAACCAGCAGAAGGTGTTTTTAGAAGGTGATCATGTCATACTCGCTGAAGCCAATGAGGCATTTAAGAAAGGTTAGATGCCGGCCTGGAAGGAAGAGATAGTTTACCGTGTGCCGCGTCAACAGAACCAGTCCTGTAACTTATGTGTTGAAAGATGATTCGGGTGAGGAACTGCCAGAATCCTTTTGTAAGGAAGAAATACAGAAAGTTGGCGACTAAGAAACTTATCGGGTTGAAAAGATATTACAAGAAAGACGAATTGCCGCCAGAGGTGGTAAAGAATATTTCCGACCTTATTCAGCAGCTGGATAGCGGACCAACAACTTGAGCGGTACGAAAATTAGTGTTATGGAAGAGGAAGTTGTAGACGAAGTGTATGAAATTATCGTCTTTGCAATAGCGGAAGAATCCAACAGCGGCGAACGACCTTGGTTTGGTTAACTATGGCATGACCTGAAGTTGTTTTTGTCTCTTAGATGGCAATTATATATGTCATCCTCGGTGTATCACTATTTAACCTGAAGTACCGACGGGCAAGTGAACCAGAGGGGAAATTGTAGATACTGCTTTTGTCTAGCTGTTTGGGTTACCTATTACAAAACCCGAAAATGGGGACGGCCCTAAAGCAACCATGAGTTTTACTGGCACCATTAGTATCGGAACTCTTCGCTGGCTGCTGAAGATGGGGACGGAGCGCTTATAGGAATGCCCCGAGTGCTGTGATGTCGGTTCTTGAATCAAATCCAATCAAATCAAACAGGGTTACTTTTTGGTCAAACTTCCACAGAGCATCGAGTTAAGCTCACAATACAAAGTCGGTCTGGCATACATTCATTTTCCCAACAGTTATTTTAATATTTTAGAGAATGACATTTGGATCGAGTAGGCCCCACCCAAAGACAGTAATAAAGAAACCATGACAATTATATTGCCGGCCGGTGTCTACAAATCAGATGAGAATTTCATTGACACTTTGAATCTTAGAAAATGAGGAGGGTGGTCATGCGATATTTGGAATTTATTACAACAAGTACACGAATCAGTCGTTTTTCTTTCGACACAGTGGAAATACTTCTGACCACAGACTCGGGAAAAACTAAGGCATTCAAGACCAAATCTCCGGTGGTGACGTTATATTTTAAAACTCGAAGACATTTCAGACACTTTCCGTTACTTCAAAGTCCGGAAATGTATGAAGATTTTTACTGCCAGCAAGCAAGACATGGCTATCGGTATTTATCGGCGGAAGAATTCAACGTTGACGAGGTCTTGGCAGTTTCTTCAGCGGTTTAGGTCGCTTAGTTCTTCCTTGTTTAAAGACAGGTAGTAAAGCACTGCTAAGAGAAGGTTTCGGTACGGGTTTGCAAGTCGCCCAAGATACTTTAGGGATGTTGGAGACGCGTTTAGAGAACTTGCCAATGAAGCGGGGACGCTGTTGATCATTCAGCTGCCAACCACTCAGGAAGTGGGGTTTAATGACTACGCACAGCGCCACACGGTGAACCTCGGAGAAAAGGTTTAAGGCGTCAACCCAACCTCGTCATTCTCACAAGCATCAGCTGCCTCAGAAATAGAAGAAGTACTCGGATATCTTAGATAATGTCTCTGATACACCCTAGTTCGAGTGAATGTCTTGACTCGGGATTGGATATGTTTAGCGTACCACTGACTCAAACAGCGGCTGAGGAGGGACAGTTTGGGGAAACACAAGCTCCTATAGCGTTTGTTTTCTCCAGAAACAGTGAAGAATACTTGGATCTTTTAAATACTTTTTTACAAGTCGGATCCAAAGTCACTCTAAGCAACGGCGACAGTATACCAGCAGATGCCACTGTGGCACCTATCAAACTATTACAAGCACAGTTTATTTTCTCAGGTCGACATTTCCCTCAATGATACATTTATTACACATAGCGAAAACACTTTTAAACTGGGATTACCAGATTACCAGATTACTTTTAAGTACAGAGCATATCTAGAAGCCACGTTGAATTATGATAAAGACGCAAAGAAGGGATCTCTTTCTGTCGCCATTTATCTCAGCGACACGGCGGGTTTTATGGACAACACTCAAGATTTTGGTAATGAAGGACTAAAAATACGTCGACTGCTAGCCAGCACCAGTCAAGAAACCAATATGATGGAACGCTAACACGCTAACATTTTCGCACAAGACCGCTACCTATTAAAAGGCATCTATGTCAAGATCAAACTAACACCTTCTAAAGATGTCTTCAATCTTATAGCTCATGATACGACTGTTGGCTACAAGTCTGTTTTAACTAGGTCTGTACCGAATATTCGCTTCGTATTAGCTTCGGGGCCGAATAGTGGACCCAATAACGATTCGGTATTCGGCCGAATAGTTGCGGTCGGGCCGAATACGAATAGTGGTTACCTCACAACCGTTTCTGGACTGGTAGAAAAAAAACATCAAGATTTCCCACCTTGGTTTATACTGTCAAGCGTTATCTTTGTGCACCACCTACGAGCGTACCAAGTGCCCCTTTATTTCCATCTTGTATGTGTTGCGAGTATAGTGTTTTTAGGTGTGTTGCTGTAGAAACAAAATGCAACACTTAAAAATGTAAGAGGGGCAGAAAAGCAAGTGTTCTAGTGTTGTCGGCTTGATTTCTTTGAGTGGAGAGTCCTCTTCATTGATTGTTTGAAGTAACAGGAGTTCGTCATCATTTATGGGTGTCGTAACTGTTCTTTCGTTGTCTCGTTGAAACGGCAGCGGCTGAATGTTTTGATCGACGTTCGGTTTCTTCGTTGTCTTTGTTGTTTGATCTTCTGGCGTTGGCCGCTCGGCGTCTGGTTTTTTCGTCTGCAATGATTTCTTCGTTATTTGATCTTCAGGTGTTGGCTGCTCCGTCTCCGTGGCCGCGGTGGTCTTTGATGTCGCTAACTTGTTTCCGTTGACTCCTTGAGCTTGCGGGGGGAGGGGGGGGGGGCGGGGCGACTTGTGAGGACGGCATTGTTTTCTTCGTCGGCGTTATTTTTGTTTTTAATGTTTCGCCTTGCGGGTTTTTATCTTGACTCTCTGTATTTGTCGTATTTTCCTGTTTAGTACAGCTGGAAATATCTTCAGTGAGAAAAAAAAAGCTGCCCTAATGCTGACAACATGGAACGAAGGTTTTTCATGGATGTGTGTCAGCACACGAACTAATACGTGCTGCAGGAGATCGCAGATTGTGGCGAGGCATAATCGCCCATGCCAGCCGGCAAAGCACAGGATGATGATGATTCACTCTTCGTATTCGTATTCGTATTCGGCCGACTAGTTGGTCCAGCTATTCGTATTCGGCCGAATAGTGAAAATCACTATTCGGTACAGCCCTAGTTTTAACACATGCTACCTTGATGGTTCGAAAAGCTAAATTAAATCCAGTTATCTCTCTGGCCCACGAGAAAGCCTTAACCAAAACAAATGCCAACTATCCTTTGAAACGAGTGAATCTGAAAACCACTTTTATCCCCAAAGGAATGTTGTCTCACACATAAGACAATGTTTTTCTGAGTCAAGACACCTACCAAACTGCTGATCGGACTAATTAACTCTGTAACCTTTAACGGTTTCTACAAGACTTCCGTATGATTTTCAACACTGCGGATTAAAGTATCACAACGTGAGTGTCGACGGTCGTAGTGTCTCCAGTAAACCCTTAACACCAGACTATGAAAATAATCGCTACGTGAAAGCTTTTTTTTTCCCGGCACTATGTTGTCTATGGGCCTGGTGGGTAAAGATGCCGGTAATGAATACAGACATTTTGAGAACAGGTACGCACTCTACTCCTTTGACCTTTCACCTAGCCTATTGGATGGAGACCAGTTTAAGATGACCTGCTCAGCGGCTTTGTCTTTAGAATTTAAGTTCGCCACCTTCACATCAGTACCTTTGCAAGTTATAGTCTACGCTGAACCAGACTCTGTACCAAGTCAACTCAAGTACTTCTGGACTACGCCTAAGATCACCAGAATATGCCAAATACTCTTCGCTGACCATATTGTAAGTCGAAAGTGATCAGTTACCTACACGTTTCAACTACTACACGTCTGTGTAAATAATCAAATCCTCTAAACAAGCATTATCTTGAATTAATCGCTGAATTTCCGCCTCCGGGGAACCTGCTGGCCAATCTCTGCATTCCCGGCTCAAATTAATTATAACCCTACACAAGTCTGAATGTTCAGGTCGCATTTTGACCCACTCCTCTCTTCGCCTAATGTTTCCAAGGAAGCAAACCTGTCTGAATGTGTCTTCTGCCCGAGTCATTCATGACTTAACTCTTATCAGCCGCCGACCCTTAAGTGCGCCCAGAGCTTCGTGCAAAGGGTGATCTGTGTCTGCTGCTAACTTGAGATATAACTTCGCCTGCAGCAACTTGTGCTTGTCTGCAATAGTCATAAACCAATGATGTATCACTCACACGCCACTTAGGTGTCTCTGATGCAACCCAAAATGACTCGCATATCTGCATTCTGTATGTGCTCTAGTTTGTCCATCTGACTCTTTGAGACGGTAAACAGTCCAAGGCCATAATCAACCACTGACAGGATCATGTGCTGATATAGTGTGAAAAGCATTCTCTGCTCTATGTCAATTGCAGCCATCGTCTTAAGTTCACTGAAACCTTTGTGTGTGTGTGTGTGTGTGTGTGTGTGTGTGTGTGTGTGTGTGTGTGTGTGTGTGTGTGTGTGCATCTTGTCACAACACTCTCCACATGGTCCTTAAAGGACAGGCTCCTGTCAAATGTAATTCCAAGATACTTCAGTTTGCTCTCTCCATTGATGTTTCAACCATCCATCGTGAGACTTGGACATTAGCTCTAACAATCATGTTGTCTAGAGAACAAAACATAACAGATGCCTTTTCCAGATGGACTACAGCCCTCATTTCTGTACACCACTCAGTCACTTTGTCTATTGTCTCTTGAAGCTCTAGGGCTTCCCCACCCCCTGCTTATATGCAAGTATATCATCTGCAAAAGTCAGTATCCTTCCGTCAATACCACCCACGACTGACACTTACCTCGCCAAATTGATCACCCAAAAAACGGAGAAAGTTGAGGCAAACAGAATCATGGATGCACACATTGCAACACTGCCAACCAACTGCCTCATCATACACACCGACGGATCAAAGAGCGAGGAGGGAAGAGTCGGGGCGGGAATATACGCACCCAAACTCAGCAAATTAATGGAATTCAGACTAAGCGACGGGGCCGCGGTATGCACGGCAGAGCTGTACGGCATACTAAAAGTCCTAGAGCTAGCTCTAACAAACCCGCCAACTGACGTACAAATACTGTCCGACTCATTAGCCGTCATCCAATCATTGAACGGCCTAAGAAAAAGTAGCAGACCAGACATCAAGGAAAAGATCATGATCTCGGCGACTGAACTGCGAAGAAAGGGGAGCCAACTCACCATAGGATGGGTACCGGCCCACAAAGGCTTGGTCGGCAATGAGTCGGCAGACATGGCCGCCAAGAACGGATCCCTAGGCGATAACAAAACCGAAATAGGCCTAGGTAAGCTGGAGGGAAAAACTGCGACCAAAAATCTGCTTCTTGAGGCATGGGCAACCCAATGGAACGAAAACCCCAAAGGGAGATACGCCCACAAAATGCTGCGGAAACCCAGAGCCCAATCGCAAGTCAAAGAGCAAACAAAGATCCCAGCGATCAACAAAATCTGGAAGATGCGATTGGGCTACTGGCCCGAAAAGTACAAAAACCCGAGCTGCGACCAGTGCAGGAAACCTAACACAATGGACACAGAACCGGAAATGACCCAACCGACATGACCCTGCGACAAACACCACCACCGACCACCTGCGGAAGGACGAGGACAAGCGCAGCGGACACAAGCCAGCAGCACAGAATCTAGTTTCTACCTTCATCTTCCGATCTTACTGTAAGTCCTAACCAAACAGCATTTCAGATAATCATTCTGATCTTCCCTTTACTAATGTCCTCTACTTCTTTAACCATGTTTGACAGGAAGAAAACCTGTCTTTAAAAAATTGGGGGGGGGGGGGAGGGGGAGCTCCCCCCCCCCCCCCCAAAAAAAAAAAACAGCTCTCTCAGCTCACGCACATACGTATGTATGATGCGAAAAAAGAAAAGCCCAAAAAAGATGTTAAGTGGGGACCCTGAAAGGGGCCTTGTCTTTGGTAGCTCATTGATGGCTACAATTTGTTTCGAGACGGTGTGCCTGGTGGATGCCCTGATACCGGAAACGGCAGCGTGCCGACTAGATGGTGACCAAACTAAGCGTTACAGCACGCAGCACATAAACATTGCCAAGATAGAGTCACTGCTCATTATAGGAGCTGACTGAAATTGGCAGGAATCTTTTTTTTTTTTTTTTTACGACTACCATGACCATGACCAACGTTTTATATATTTTGATCTTGGTGTTGCGGACAGACACTTTGACTTTAGCAGATGTTTAAGGGCATAGCATACTTTATTTCTAGATTGTATTTCTTCTCTCAGCATGATAGAGCAGTTGAGGTTTGCATCCACGTACTTAAATGTTTCCGTTCGTTTGATTTTCATATTATCGACTTGGATGTGGCCGGAGTTTATATTCTTTCCATGTCTAGTTAGTATTCGTACAGAATAGTAAACATTTAAAAACATTTTATGTTTTGCATCCTTCAGTCAGTCTGTGGTAACTAATAACTAGGAATGAAAGAATCCAAAGTATTATAACAAGTAACTAAACTTGGAAATTGTCACTGACAGCTTAGCTATGAAATGCATGAAAGCTGCATTAGCTTTAAACAAAACCAATCGTTCAATGTTGTCAGTAAAAAGGCCGTGTATGCCGAAAAAGATGTAAGGTAACTACTATTCTTATTCGGCCTGACCGCAACTATTCGGCCGAATACCGATAGTCAATAGGTCCACTATTCGGCCCCGAAGCGAATACGAAGCGAATATTCGGTACAGCCCTAATATATATATATATATATATATATATATATATATATATATATATATATATATATATATATAGATAAGCTCCTAAATATAGATTTTTTTTTGGTAGGTCATTCGAAATATCGAGCAACCAGTGTCTCTTTTTACAGAATCTTTGTCGTTCCCACGTGGGACGCAATTTTTCGTTATGTTAAAGCCAGACCCGGTTTCTGAAAACTCTCCACGGAAGATCCTCATCCGCATGGTGGCACTTTGCGTGACCGGGTGTTTATTGCTCTGTCTGATGTCCTGGTGAGGTAAAATATACTTACTTTCAAAGATTGTGGTTGTGATTTTATTTCTTTTGTAGAACAGTATCTTTTAAAGATCGTCAACATTTAGCAGTAAAAAAAGAGTATAATGGCATGGTTTACATTCGCCTTACCGCAATTAATGCCACAATTCAGTTATCTCGTATGACGTACAGTCTTAAATGTGTAGAAGAATGGGATAGTTATGTGTGTTTCACACGTCTTTCAATTTATTTAGCAACCTAAAACTTTACGTTTTTTAACCTTCTGTGCAGTTGTTTAGCCAGGTGCCGACTTTACAATGAAGATTGACTGCAACGGATCTCCAACATCTTTTGTTTTCTCTATCTATCTATCTATCTATCTATCTATCTATCTATCTATCTATCTATCTATCTATCTATCTATCTATCTATCTATCTATCTATCTATCTATCTATCTATCTATCTATCTATCTATCTATCTGTCTGTCTGTCTGTCTGTCTGTCTGTCTGTCTGTCTGTCTGTCTGTCTGTCTGTCTGTCTGTGTCTGTCTGTCTGTCTGTCTGGTCGGTCGTCGGTCGGTCGGTCGGTCGGTCGGTCGGTCGGTCGGTCGGTCGGTCGGTCGGTCGGTCGGTCGGTCGGTCGGTCGGTCGGTCGGTCGGTCGGTCGGTCGGTCGGTCGGTCGGTCGGTCGGTCGGTCGGTCGGTCTTTCTGTCTATTTATCTGTTTGTCTGTATACACTCACTCAGCTGCTTAAGTCTTGATCTTATCCTGCAACTTGTAGAGCTATCTACTTTTTTTTTAAAATAAATTTGTCTTTTTAAACTTTCATTACGAGTTTGTTTTTGTTCTAGAGAGACTAGTTTTTTTAAAGTTTTTTCCCCCAGTGCATTAGTGATTTGTTATACATATGTCTTAATTCGACCTTATGCGGTGCCCGTGGCTTAGGTGTTGCGAGTGCGACTCGTAATTCCAACGTACCGCGATCGAAACCCACTGCTGGCTGCGTGGGTTTTTATCATGGTATAGGGCGTCGCGGGTCGACCCAGCCTAAATAGGTATCCGGATGGCTGTCCAGGGGAAGTAAAGATGGCAGGCGTAATTCTGACCACATACGAAATCAGTATGGAGCAAAAGGTTAACATTAAATTATGTTTAAAACTTAGAAAAAGCGCCATTGCAACAGTTCAGTTGATGTCACAAATTTATGCGGATAATTGTTTATCTACTGCACAGATTTTCAGGTGGTATTCACGATTCAAGTGATTACTAATGCAACTAGACCTGGACGTCCAATTTCTGTTTGTAGTTATAAACTCACTGCAAACGTCACAGAACAGATACGAGAAGATCGGCGTTTTACTGCCAGGATCATGTCAAATGAATCTTGTGTTAATAGAGAGACCCTTCGTAAACTTTTAGTGCAAGATTTTTTTTTCAAGAAAAAAAGGGCTTGCAGGTTTGTATCACTTCGTTGTCTGATGACCAAAAACATCAGCGGGTTGAGTACCCACGAGACATCATCAAAACATAAATTTTTGGTCCCAAAACAAGTGTGTGTTCTCAGCCATCCGGACTATTCCCCTTATTTGTCTCCATTTGATTATTTTCTATTTCCAGAAGTAAATTTACTATTGAAAGGACGTTTCTTTGACGAAATTAATGCCATCCAAAGAGCCACAACATCGACTTTAAGGGCTATAACAACCAAAGAACTACAGAGGTCGTTCCAGTGTTTGTTAGATCGTGCCATTTACTATATCAATGCATAAGGGGTTTACTTTGAATAAAATACAGGTTAAATCTTCAACTGTTGATTTTTTCAATTTTTATAGAATTAGTCTCATTACTTATTTGTCGGACTTTGTATGATAGTATCACTAATGTAGAGCTTTTGGAGAAAACTAAGCAATCTCCAGTGGCCTATGAGGTGAAAAAAGACGCTGGCATTGGATAGAACAGACGTTGAGAAAACAGGAGAACAATATAACCATAATTTTTTTTTTCATTTCAACCCATAGGGCCATAGGAATAAAGGAAGGCCAAAAAAACACACACAGAGAAGGGAGCTAGAGAATGGAGTTAAAAAGATGGGTAGGACATGGAAAGAGCTGCTTGCGATAGCAAAGGAAAGAACTACTTGGCGTGAGTTGGTTCAAGGCCCATGCTCCATTGGGGGCTAGAAAGGCAGAAGAGGAAGAAGCAAGGTGGTGGTAAGAGAGAGAGAGAGAGAGGGGGGGGGGGGGTTTACAATAAATTCGTATCCAAGTTGTTCGTGCTTCAGCCAGTAAAGATCCACTCGGGAACCTTAAATTACAATTAATGACAGTTCAGTGGTGTGTCGCAACATGAGGTCGGGTATAATAGACACTAGCCAGAGTCAACGTTCAGCCCTCATTTTTGCAAACTTCGTACAGGCAGCTATCTGTGATCTGTACTAGCTATCGAGTGGCTGCTTGCAGAGAAGCTTAACTGACTGATGTGAAAAATTTCTGTTAGCAGCTCTTATCGCACTTCCTGTGGCTGCTTTTACTGCAAGGCTCCACTGGATTCTTAACCATGGGTATGTTTTAATGTGACCTTATTGTTTGTCAGCAAGGGATGAGAAGTCAGTGCTGCTAAACATATGATGTGATCCAAAATAAAAAATGCTTAGACGCCATGGAACTAATATGCCCAGACTGTCCTTGATGTCCAGTGACTGTCGCGTGCTATCCCAGCTGCTGCACTCTTCTTCTTCTTTCCTCACGTTCTCAAGCTGCAAACTCTAGCGGAATGTTCTGGTCATTTGTTCATCTCTAATTGTAGTCTTCTTGAAGAGCCTATTTGTCTGTCTGTCTGTGTGTGGGTGTGTGTTCGTATGTATGTCTTCACACACATACACATGATCAACACACATATAGATAGTCGGAAAGGAGTGGGGTGAGAGAGAGAGAGAGAGAGAGAGAGAGAGAGAGAGAGAGAGAGAGAGACAGACAGACAGAGAAAGTCATGTTTTTTAAATATAATTCCTGCTATCTTAGAAGTGGAACACAACATATTTATCTGACTGGTTGTGTTTAACGTTCTTTTCCCGTGTGTACAAGCTTGGATCGGATACTTGTTCATGTAGTTAACTTATTTCATGTCAATTGTCCTGACCTGTAATTAGTGGGACATAAAAACTGCTCTTTCATGCTCGTATGTCACCTAAAATACAAGCCTCTATCCATAAGCAATACAATTCCCTAGATTCGGTGTTCTGCTCAAATGAACGCTTAAACTAGCGAGTTTTTCTTTTGTGAAGGACCTTCATCACCATCGCCACCATCAAGTGTTTCTTTTATTGGACTGGTCTTGATATCGCTTGATCATTTCATTCCATAGCTGCCTGTCTTAGGTTCTCTCTTCGATGTGATGTAAGCTTGTATCGGTAAAACTTTAAACACGTTTTTAAAAAAAAAGCTATTGTGTCTTCTAGATAAGCTGTTCTCGTACTGTGCTCGACAGAGCCCTAAGGGCACCGCATGCACTTCCCGGTGGCGCCATGGTCGCACCAACAAATTAAATTAAAATTGAATGAGTTGAGTTGAGTCAAGAATTGACATTTAAGCACTCGGGACATTCCGATGCCTGCTCCGTCCTTATCTTCAGCAGCCAGCGCAGAGTTCTAATACCGATGGTACCTGTCACAATCTGGTTTTATGTCTGTCTTGCCTTTCTTGTGAGTGTAATGAGCCGGCTAGACACTCTGGTTACACCCAGGTGCCTCATTCTCTCCAGGCCATAATAATCTTGTTTTTATATTGATTCCGTTGCTTGTTTCCAAAGGGCTTGTCCACATCTGCCTTGTCATGTATCAATTCACCACCCAGTGATGCAGATTCAACTAATCTGTTTGTCTGTTAATTAAATATCATGGCATGGAGAAAAGATCGCAAGTATGTTCACTACCCGTGACCTTCCCAGTGACGCTTACCACTCTGCTCAAAGCATCCCTGTTCTTACTTTTCTGCGCTTGCATTCAGAGTCTGTTACAGCTACGACATGTGTATGCATCTTGTTCTCTAGCCACCGGAGAGCTGCAATTACCGCCCCCATCTCCATTCTATTCGTTGTGGTGTCGTATGCTAGGCTGTCTTGCACTAATAATTTTCCATTGGCTTTCGCTACGAAACCCCCAGGAACTTCTCTTTTCTCTCAATATCGAACCATGTGTATAGATAATCAGATCACCTGTGCGTCAATTATAGTGAATCAACTGTTACACTTCCACCTCCGAAGCACCTGCTGGCCACTATCTGCACTCTTGTCATAATGTTATCAAAACTCTACACAGGTCAGACTTTTCCTCTGGTACTCTGATCCACTCCTCTCCTAGCCCAATGTTCTCCAGTCTGCATACTTCTTATTGTGTATTCTGCTTGAGCTATCCACGATTTCCCCTTACCTGCAGCCAAAGCTACTTACAGAGTGTGTTCTTTGTCTGCAGCTACTCTGAGGTACGATGACTTAGCATGCAGCACCTTTAACTTATCTGCAATAGTCGGCAATGCAAGGACGTATCTCATGCACACAATCAGGGTGTCTCTTGTACAACCCAGGATCACCCGCATAGCTTCATTCTGAATGCGCTCCAGTTTCTCTAGCTGACTCTTTGAGACAGTGAGTAACCCCGATTCATAATCAATTACTGAGATAATTAAGTGCTGGTATAGTGTGAACAGCATTCTCTGCTCCATGTCCATCGCTGCCATATTCTTTAATGCATTAAGACCTTTTTCAGCCTTTGTCACAACCAAGTCTACGTGATCCTTGAAAGACAAACTTCTGCCAAAGGTGATTCCCAGGTACAGCAGTCTGCTGTCTCTTTTGATGTCCCTGCCCTTTATTTTGAGTCTGGGAACATCAGCTCTAACAATTCTGTTGTCCAAAGAACACCAAAGAACGATTGCATTTTCTGGTTTTATTACAGCACTTATCTCTGAACACCAGTCGATCACCTTTTCTACTGTCGCCTGTAACTCTTCAGCTATTGGATTCTGATCTCTCCCCTTCGTATAAACGAAAACATCATCTGAAAATGTCAATATTCTGCCAACTCCTGGTGTTTCAAGGTGTGCAATCCTGCTCGTAAAAACATTGAACAGTACAGGTGAAATTGCAGATTAAAGTCCTGTAGCTATAATACATGGTTCAGATGCCCATAAACTCAGGCGGAGAGCTACCCGGCAAGTTTACAAAACGTCTGCTATCCAGTTCACCAACCAAAGGCAGACTCCCTTTACCGAGATACTGTATCTGACTCTATTGTAAACGTCTTCTAAATCAAGTGCCGCTGCCACCGTTTCCAGTCTGTTCTGGAAACCTTAAAAGATGTCAAAGGTGACTTCCCAATCCTCGTGGAAAGAGATTTCTCTGTTCCAAAAATTCTTGTATCTTAACCGCCGCTTTTTTCTCCAGCACTTTACCAAAGTTGTTTTGTAGGGTTATGATTCTAAAGCCGCTGAGTGTTAAATGATTTTTGTCAGGCTTAAGAAGTGGAATCCGGTAGCTATGCATTCACTCTTCTGATACTATGAATTAATCAAGTAACAGAAAGTATTGTGAACGGCACTCATAGAAAGAAGTAGAAAGATAGAAGAACACACTAGACAACATAAAAATCGAAAGCTATAGTTACCGTGCCGGGAATTGAACCTGTCACTTCCAGACGGCGTCTGCGCCCCGCCACGAATACAGGTGCACTAAGATACATGGTCAACTAGGCACCCCCCAAAAAAAGGTGACTTATTGGCCATGTCTATCGTACAGCTTGAAATCCACGACTATGGAATACGGACAGAATTCATTTCAACCCATTGAAATGGCACCATAGGTTACAGAAATTTATATTAACGAAGCAAATGTCGAATAACAATCATAGCAACAATTTACGAACACAGTAGACCTTATTGCTTTGTCTAGAATTACTAAAGCTATCCTAATGCTCTGGTTGAAACACACAGTCATCTCCACCGGGTCCTCATCACTTATGTCTTTCATGTGGGGATATCTAACCCCGTCTTTCGCCTTTTTCAGAACACGTTTTACATCTTTCACCTGTATGCTGTTTAAATAATGTTTGTTCTTTAAGATGGCTGCCAGATCTTCTCTAATTCTATCTTTGTTATCTATATCATTGTGGTCTGTCTGTGAAATGAACCTCTTCAGAAAAGCCTCCCCCTTCTCTTTTTATGTGGTTAATAGCACACTATCATCTCTATGAACTGCTCCTAATACGCTGGGCCGATCTTTCTTGAGCATCTGTCTTTGCCTCTTCGGTCACGCCCAACGTTCTTGTCTTAAGGCTTACCAGGTCAGAGGACTTACCACCAGAGTGCGCCCCTTTCACCTTGTTGTGTGCTATCTGAGTTACACACTAATTAGCACACTCTCAAGTGTTTATAGATATAACTTTCGCTTCCACACTCTCGACGACAGTAGTTCCGTCATACAGTATGTTTATTTGACAGAACAAGAGGGTAGTTATAAGCCCTCACAACGACACGACTCCATACGCAGAGACGTAGACATTGGTCCTAATTGACTCTCGAACATAGTCCATATTATCCCCA